>AP028432.1:2564676-2894701 GCA_036509395.1 Antheraea yamamai
AATAAACGTTTTATGTCGAATTTAACTGTAAATATACTGGGGATATGTAAAGATCACATGACGACCAAGTTTTTTTAGGTGAGCCACAGCTCCTTGACAATACTGTCATTCTCCAAAAAGCTAAACTGAGGTTGAGGAATGTGCAATGTGCATTAAATGAAATGAACTATTTTGCCACAGTAAATGCTGCTTAGAGAGGTTACATACGCAAACATATTTGCCGAGAGTCTTCATACGCCGTTTCAAAGCTGTCAAGCGAAACTTTGTTCAAAAATCAAATCAAAATCATAAATACTTTATTCAATGTAGGCCTATGAGAAGGCGCTCATGAACGTCAAAGCTACCACCGGTTCGGAAAGCAACCCAGTCATCGAGAAGAACCGGCAAGAAACTCGATATGGTTTATCTTATTATAATACATATTTTTAGAAACATAGTTATATTCGTTTTTAGTGGATGCATAGAGAGGGACGTCATTTCCAGACGTCACCATGATTCACATATTAATCCACTTTAAATAGCCTTTAAACATTAAAACCAGCTTGATATGGTACTTGAACTCACTATCCGGTAATACCTTAACGTGGCTTGGGTCTTTGTTATAAAACCTATTATCTAAAAAACTGTTATTAGTTTTGTATTAGTTAGAAACATGGAATGACGAGTTTGTTACTGTTTCTAATATATTTTGTATCCCAAAAAGACAATGGAAGGAGCCCATCGAGAACCGTGCTGCAAACAATTAAATCACGTCGCATAATTCATAAAAGTAAGGTACGCTGTCTCCTGGTGCCAATTGTTAAAAAAAACGCATAAAGCCTCATGAGCAGGCCTCTAACTGGAGGTAAATAAATTATTCATATTGGTTTCTTCGATCATGAATGCAAGTGGCGTCAGAATGTTACATAAATCATCTGCGAAAGACGCAGAGGCCTGTAGTAGTACTATGCCATCTGCTTATGTAAATTATAGTACCAATCATTAAAAAAAACTTAGATAGCGGCCCGCAAAGAAAACTGTTTTTATGCGATGAAGTATTAAGTACACAGACAGTATATGTATATATGGGCGCGCGACCATACAGCCATCTGGTGTCAATGTAAGTAAGTAACAAATTAAATCAAAGCTTTATTATCTGTAGTGCCATCTATCGGAACTTAGATAGCAGGAAATATTATTAGCAACTCCTCGTTATAAAGTAAATAAAATATAGAAAAGTACGAACAGATTACTATGATAAGTAACAAATTAAATTAATTAGATTTAATAAAAGTTTTGGTTATGTTTAATTGTAATCTAATATTGTTTTAAGAATTTTAAAATATAAATATGATTTATTTTTGCCACAAATGTGTTAAACGCGACATTTCTGGTGTATTTTTATTATAATTATTTATGAATAAGCTAATTAAGATATATATCAGCTTTTAATGAAGATTTAAAATAATTGCAATATTATTATTTATGTTATATTGTTTTGTAAACCGTTGATATTAATTATGTTTATAATAAAGAAAATATGTTATTATTGAAAAAATAAGATATGGCGGAGTTGGTGTGAGTTACAAACGGGCAATAAGAAATTAAGTTAAGAAAAACATTCTTTGTACGATCATTGTAGAGTGGTGCTGTAAAAGAAAATATAATTAATTTGGTTTTCATTAATGGTATCATTTTTATGATGGATCCTGGGGAGAATTCTGGTATGGCGCCGACATATACGATGTTGAGTAGTATAGTCTATGACTATATATAACCAATCTATGGAGTATAGAGTTAACGAGAACCATCTTTGTGTATGAAAGTGTCCGTATAAACGCGTTAAATTAGTTCGACAAATTTTATAAAATTAACACTGAAAAAACATTAAATGTATTATTTAAAGTTCACAAAAATTCTATCACGCTCCATGTTTTCTTACAACAGCTATTTTAGGTTATATTTAGAAGATTATTTCAGACTATCCATAACCTTTGCCTATGGTGGCGCCATTTTGGAGGGTTTTGGAACTATTATTTAATGCTTAGAGCTGGGCTGTTTTTCAAGATGTCCCATATGATGTCTCATATGAGATAGTTTTCCTTACTTCTACCCTTCATATTATAACCAATGTCAAAAAGTCGCTGTCCAGACGACATTCGTACTACCAAATACATTGAGCCAACCACACTCTTCAGAACGCAAAAGCAACGCGAACACGCTGTTCACTTATTTATTTTTATTCAAACACAAATTAGTATTAACTATAATTTTTAAAGTATTAAACAAGTTTGTAGTGAGAGAGTAGTAATCACTACCCCTTATAAAAGTTAATAAGTAACAATAACTACAAACGAACGCAACCTACAGTCTACGCATATAATATTTCATACATCACACTGCTAGTTTTCTAATTATATGAATTAATTAGTATCATTTATTACTATTGTAACCAGATAATTTATTAGCTGTATCTGATTTTTTTTCTAGCAAGGTCTTATCAGCTTCACCGGACTACACTGTATCTGACAGTAAACAGTGCAATGCAAAAACAACATTCCAATGACAGTCGTCTCTGTGATGCCAGCCTATTCTGGGCAACTTAATATACTGGCTGGTTACAAAAGCACTCATGAAAATCGAATCTGAAGTACCAGAGATTACCCTGGCCATCCAAACTCACAAACTTTACCTATTTATAATATTGGTATATATTTCGCTAAGTAAGCATGCCCGAACAGGTTATGAGTATCACAAAAAGAAACATTTTTTGCTGTGTCGATGTTTTCGCGCACCAATCGTTGTTTCAGCGTTTACGTCAACTTGAAGGATCAGTGCTATTTATTTTGAAGCCTGTGGTCCTTATACACAATTTAGCCAGTGTCATATGTTGAGTATCCAATCAATGTATGTACTAAGGATGATTTTGAATGGTAGGTAGATATTAATCAGTGTTTAATTTTATTACATAAGATAAGTTTACTTATAACATTAATTAATATAAGGAGAGGATCAGTGGATATTTATATGTAAATAATAAAAATGACACATTTCTATTTAAAAGCAATTATTCATAATAAACAGTAGGTAATTAAAAGATCTTAAAATGAAGGTCTTAAAATCCAAATACCGTACTATACATATAGGGTCATACTAAAAAAAATCTTATGGCTTATTTGGTTTAGGCGGCATTCGTTAGCAAGCATACTAGTGAGATGGTATGTGAATATTTTGTATCTCTGTTTCTCTTATAAAAAAAATGAGATGCACATACCAACTCCTGTAACAAATGCTGTCAGGTCGATATTCCTTTTAAAACTATGAAATAAAAATAACAGTATCTCTATTAATGCTAAAAAGCAATTAACTGTGTAATATTAACAAAAGAATAGTATATCAAAAAACAAATTTGAAGCGCCAAGATTACTTTATTAACAAGAAAATGGAGCAAATGACGTGTCTTAAAAAAAGAGAACAAAAATGTCTTTACATCTACTGTTAACAAAGATTCAATATTTTTAGAAAATCTGAGTCTTAAAATAACAACTAAAACAATAAAAACCAGTAAAAATAATAGCTAAAAGACTGTTATAATTTCCGTTGTGAAAAGGTGATTCCGTTGGTGTTTAATCACTGACAACAATATAAATGCAGAGCTTATATCAGTTGCATAGGACCTATTGCATTACCTTACACATAAGTTGCCTGAATTGTAAAAGATGGAAGCAAAAGCTACACTAATCAATTGCAGTTGTCAAGTACATTAATTACTACAAAATACTTTTGATCTTCATTCATACAGGGCACAAAGAAGCAGTGCCTGATAACTGCGTCAGTTGAAAACTGATAAGAAGATTGTATCAGTTTTACTAATATGGCTCTACAATTGTCAAACTTTCTTTCAGCTGTGACTAAAACTCGAATATCAATTATATAAAAATATTATATAAAAGAACTTATCATTTCCTTGCATGCAACTGCTAGCAACATAGACTAACAACGTCCTCGTCCAAAATACAGATAACTGATTGATGATATTTAACTTAACGTTTTTAACGTTATATTTAAGTTTACCAAAAATCACTGATGAATATTTAATTATCAAATATTTTTCTAGAAATCAGTAACTACCGTGACAAGCGAAAAGCCCGTTCTCTGTATATCATAGTGGATCAAGCTGCTCAAACAACAATGTCCGATTGTCCAATAATTAGAGATAATGTTCCATCCACCAGATAAATGTTCAAAAATAATACAATTTAATATTAGTTATAAACTCAACCAATTGCACTAATAAATACACTTCAAACCACATAGACTTCTATTTGGCAAGACATGTTATTAGTAAAATTGTTAGAGCAACCCTTAATATTATGCCACTTAAAATAATTAAATAATCCCAAATTTGTAATGTCTTGGACTAATCAAAAATTACATTATATTTGATGTTTGGTTATTACATGAGAATCTTTAAAAGAGAAAAAAAAGTGGTGTAGCAATATGAAAATTACTTAAAGTAGAATAACCTGTAAACATGAGACAAGTTAAAAGTAATGTGTTCTAACTGAATTTTAATTTTTACTGTTCCAATAATTTGAAATAGTGTTTGTGATATGTGATTAGTTTTCTTTTTATATTCACCGACTAAACTTCTTTAAATATTAGTAAATTAGTTGAATCTATAATGAAAAGCACTTGTTTAGTAAATATTCTCTGTCCTATTTATGCATATAATAAATCAACTTACAACTAAAAATTACAGTTATAAAAATGACATCTAAATATATTTAGTTTTAATAAATCGAAAGTTAAAAACTACAGTCCAAATCTTTGAAAAGTATATCACCTAGCCTCTTCATTTTCTCTGGTAGCGGAACTCCAGAATGTGCCGGTTTAGGCTTCCGCTTCCATGCTGATTTCTTGGCACTTTTAACAACACTGCCAGGTGGCTGCGGTACTGTTTTGTTCTGTTTAGGTTTTGGAGTCGCTACATCAGGCACAGTCGCTGTTCTCTGTCTTTTTTCATTATTAGTGTTGTTGACTGTAATAATTAAAAAATACACTTTATTTATTTATCATTTTTTAAAGAGTAAACTTAAAGCCCCAGAAAACATAATATGGTAATAGGGTTTTTTTTAATATTTCTGTGGACTCCTGGTCCCAATTTTTTTCTATATTCATGCTTTATTAATTAATTCAAATCAAAGATAGTTTTAAGTGTAGTGTGGCTTATACAGAGAGGAAGATATGATATTATTATTAATTTACCTGACTATTATTATTATTATACCTAACCATTATTATTATTTTAATTATGAGTAAGCATCTGAATTTTAATTCAGACTATATCCCTTTGTGGTTATTGGGTTTGGGACCGCAATTAAGTGAAATAAAACATGTAATTACTCTGATACAGCAAAACAATTTTTATGAGAACTGAGTTGCGTACACCAGTTAGTATAATACTAAAAATAGTTTACTGTACTAAAAATACTGATGGTTATATAGGTTTTTAATAAGAAACATTTTGGTTAGAATATTATGATTATGATATAGGTGCAATCTTTTCTGGTCATACAAAAATTTTAGGTACATCACTTGATGGTACAAGAGCAAGAGTATATCAGACTTAGTATTTAAAATAAAAAATTATCACTGTCTTTCGCTTAAATAAAACAATTTATACTATAATGAAGTAATCAATTCAGACAAAACTTTGACTGATTTTCTAAAATTATGTACATTAAGTTTGTATGTTTTAAAACAATATTAAAAAAAAATCCTTTTTGTACTATATCAGATTCAGTATTGGGATCACTCGCTTGATGTTAAACAACAATAACGTCTAATATCATAAGTATGCTACATTCAGAAAGAGACTACTGGTTCTCATGTGCAATTGCCAATACACACCTATACCAAGCACCTGCTAGGTAACCGATTTTCATATCGGGGTTGGTATTTCATAGAAGAAGGTATTACTTCACGGAAATCCATCAGTAAATATTATAGTGGACACTACTTTGCACTTCCGCCTGGAATAGATTGGCCTCTATCATGTCCTATTTTTACCAACAAAACGTGGTAGCGGCCAATTTATTCCAGGTGGAACTGCAAAGTAACATTCATTATAATATTTATTGAGGTTGGTAGCTGGACCAGCTTTAGCCAGGCTGGCTTAGAAAAAGCTAAGCAGTTGGCAAATGGTACTAGGATATATGGTCAAAATTGACTGCTGTATGACACTTGTAAAAATAAAGTTGTAATAATATTATATTTTTAACAGAATTTTCTAGCCCCTTTGAATATAACAATATTACTAACAGACAAGTATCTTTACTTATACTGGTAATATTTATATACCTATAATAACTATTGTGGAGACACAAAGCTCAAAATAATCAATTGAAAAAATTGTAATACTTTAGTTATTGAATATCTGATATTTTATAAACATAAGGTCTCATAAAATGATCTCCAAACAAAAGCAAGTTGCCCTCAAACTTCTAGAGGCACTCTGATACAAAATAAGCTGCCTCAATTGACCTTCACTTATAACAGTAGCAATATGTCACCACTTTTTACACTAATCTGTAACAATTTACATTACGTTTTTTGTTAAAATAAAGCCTTAACCTACTTTACCCATACAAAAAAGTAATAAGAGCCTGGATATCTTCACAAACATATAAAAGCCATACCATGCAATGTAAAAATATAATTGTGGATTCTTGAAAAACATTTGTAATCATAAAGTTATAATTATTTGTACAGGAAATTTCAACAACCTTCGTTGAGAAAACTAAAAATATCTTGTATTTAAATCTTACAAAAAATTACTAATTCGAGCTTGAAACTAAGTTGACCGTTAGCTGGCTCTTTTCTAAATAGTAATTAAAATATATCTCGATACAAACGAAAACAATTCTTTGGCAAGTTACATTAGCAAACACACATCTTACGTTTTAAGGGAGTTTTAGTCTTCAGGGATTTTTTAATAACCATTTTCTTCCTAGTAACGTTAGGAGTTGACGCCTCTGCTTTCATATTTTGTCCTTTAGGCGTCGATACATTTCTCGGAGCCATAACTATATAAGAATAAACTGTGGATGGTAATACAACTATTATTTGTAGCAAAATTCGAAACTTGAAGCAACTGTAATGTGAAATAATATTATTCAAAATAACGTGTTTTATTTAGTGTTACCAGATATAAAATCCCTTTTACGGATAGTACTCTGGGGATATAAATCAGTAAAGTTCCGAACAGCGGGCAGCATTCCATTTCAATTAGGTGATACTCGCGACAATTTTTAAATTATTGATTCCAATGTTAAATTGTTAGAGGAGCATCACATACAAGATAATTATTGGATATAATATTCAGCTTAACATAATGTTTAATTCCAATCTAAAATTCACTTTATAAAAAAAAAATCACATGACATACACAAAAAATACAATCGAATTGAGAAACCTCCTTCTTGAAGTCCATTAAACATAATGTGTATGCTTTAATATTGAGAAAGTTCCGTGATAAATAACCCATGTGTAATTTTAGCAGTTAGGATATGGATATACATATATCTTTTTAGCAAACGAGACGTAAATTTCGACTCTAGGGCTACTGGAGACATTGATTTGTCTATCGTGTAGAAGAAGCAGTTTTATTTTTATTTCACTTCTTCAATGTCTACATAATTATAGCATATAGTCTTGTATTGACACTGTTTGTTACTTTTTTGCCTAGCTTTTATTTTTTTAGGAATTCAGGGTAAAAAGCATCAGCCAACATCACTCTCTTAGGTCACATTTATATTGATATAGACATACTTTACGCAAATTGCGACCAATATAATGCAAGATTATTGTTAAAAAAATATTAACATTCAAATGATATTATAAATAAATTATAATAGAATATTAAATTTACATTAATAATATTGGAATATTTTTAAATATTGATAAAAAGTAAAACTACTTGACACTAACAGGAGTATTAGTATTCTGTGTACATTAGAGACTCAGATCCCGCCAAAACTCTTCCGGCCTACTTTTATTGGGAATTTGGAAAATGGCAATTATTTCAACCACAGACAACTAAAATGTAAACTATATTTTAATATTTGTCTTCTAAAAAATATTATAGACGTATACAATATATATTTGTAAATTTCTTCTAATAGTAATGCAATAAAACCTAAAATGTTAGCAGTCTATGCATTGATTCTTATTTTAAAGAAATAATTTTGAACGCATTCCAATTTTTCTTTACTTATACATACTGAAATCTCTACTTAATTGTTGTAGTAACAAAAATTAAGACTAAGCATATATATTCAAAAAATATTTACTATTGTAAAATAATTGTAGCCAAAATACTCACAAATTATTACTTGTCCAAAATATTTTTTATTGTCACTATAATGACATGCAAAATAACGGCAACATCGCTATTTGGCGTCCATCTTTACTATTTGGTGTATTGTGTTGTGTACCTACCAAAACTAAAACTGTTATAAATATTTTACCGTTGTAAAAAAAACTCTTATTGAGAAATAATTCAAGTACTTTCTTCTGCTGGCTATAAAAATAGCCATCAACTTGGTACGGATTGATTTATGGTATTGTTTCCTTTGAATGTCATGATATCAAACGTTCTAAGTCAATCGAAGTTTCACCGTTCTTTGCTATTGACTGTATAATAATAGGTGCTAATTAGTAGAACAACGATCATGTATTTGATCAGCTTTCATTCTATAATCGCTGTATCTTTTCTGATAGTATTTGTAAGTAGTAATATATTTTTATGTTCATACAGATGAAGTGTGTCAATGGATAGGCTTAACCAATTGCGTGGTGCGGCGGGAGGCTCCGGCGACTCCACGCTAGACACCACGTCTTCGCCGAGCGAAGCTTATATGAGCGCTAACGAGAGCCCATCAAAATATTTCTCTCTCTCAGAAGTAGATACTTCTTTTGATATATCACCAATTAAGGATGTATCATTGGCATCAGCGACCGCAGATTCGGAAACTAGTATTGTTGAGGATGGTTTGATACCCAACCTATCACCGGTCGGAAAGAAAAACGATATTTTAGATAGTTATAAAATTGGGACACAAATCGAAGCGGCCAATATTTTATCTGGTGGTGTTGATATATTTGATGACAATGATAACTCGTACGATGGTGATGAACTGGTCATTGATGATAACATTGAGATTGATGAGAAATCAAACACTGAAATAAAACAACAAGAACCTGTGGAGTTCAAGTCGGATATTATTAAGTCGACACTAATTGAAGGTGAAGTGGACGTAAATGAAGGGGATGTAGCGAGTAAAGATACTGAAGTTGTTTTACAGATTGATGGTAAGAATGTGGATGCGATAGACATTGGAAATGGATTATACTTGTATAGGAAGGAAGGTGAAGAGGAATTGGCGGCTGTACAGATAATTGATGATGAAAAGCAACAGCCTAGTTTCAAATTCCTTAAAGTGCGGTGAGTATTGTGCTTATCATTTATCAATGATATACAACCAGTTGACCAATAGTTCTGTTTATGTAGTCTACAAATGATTATTAACATAAAATGGTTTCCACAAAACCTGGGAACAAAGTGTACTGGTAGCATTTTCACCATGATTAAATTTCCTCCTAATAACTTTTTCCAAATAAAACATATAAGATCATATATCATAGAATATATCAAGGTTCTATAAAAAGAACCATGTCAATTGGTTCATTAGTTTCCGAGTTATAAGCAGAGAGAGAAGAAGCAAATATTTTTTTACATAAAAAAAATGCATTTTATTTGTGTTTAGATGTATGGTGGAAACATAAATAGTTCCTCTTGGGTATAGAAATTAATCTATACTAATATTATAAAGAGGTAAAGTTTGTGAGTTTGTAACACTATAGGGGGTAATATCTGGATCTACTAAACCGATTTTGAAGATTATTTTACCAATAGAAAGTCCTATTATTTGTGAGTGTCATAGGATATATATGTATATATATAGTAACCCGAAAAATGAAAAGACTTTTGTGGTAGTCGGATTTGCGAAGTAAGTTGGAGAAAAAAGATGGTCAAACGAAAATGTTTCTTATGAATGCTGTCTTAAGAATGAGAGATATATGATTAAGTTCCAGAGAAAAGTTGTTGTAGAGCTTGACAATGCCTAAAAAAAGTCAGCGACAGCATATGTTTAACTTTTATATTTTAGTCACAAAAAGTAGTTTCTTATAAATGTTTACTGCTCAATGAAGTGGTCACAATAAATTTTTAGTAAAAAAAAATGTAAATAAATCAATTTTAAAAGAGGCCAAATAAAGAGACTTTTAAAAATTAGCTTCTAAACATTTATCTTTTTAGCTGGTCATTCACCTAATCATTCAAATTCAATGACCTTGTTTTATTTTTAAGTGGTTAGGTCAGGTATGGGAAACATGTGATAAATGACAGGAAATTGGTGACATTTCACTGATAAATATTTATTGTAATATTCTCTTAAGTTACTATTTATATCATAAATAAATATTTTTAGCAAATTTATCATGCATTTGTCACAATCTTGCAAATGGCTTGGAAAAATGATTATAGAATTTATTTTAAGACTTATAGTCTACTTCATGCTTATGCCCTATATTTCTCTGCTCTTAAAATGTTTAATCAGAATGTCCAAGTCATCTATTATCCATCTATAGTTAAAGACAAAGGTTAAAATATATACACTCAGAACCAAACATGCATGTTGACATGCAGTGGTCAGCTAACTCACCATCCAAAATAACCAAATACTGTTTATATTTATAGAAAACTGATATGTATCCCAAGAACCTTTTTTTTAACCTAAAGCTTTACTTTAGTAGATACATTTTTATAATACGGGATAGGGGAAGATAGTGGGCAGGGCGGACATCATCTCACGTTAATAATAAAAATACCTTCCTTTCCGGAGTCACTTTATCTACTGTTGAAAACTGTTATATGTTTAAAATGCTTACTCGTCTCTTACAAGACATGTTAATAGATCTACACTAAACACTCTGTGAAAGAGCCACATGCGGCCCTTGAAGCGCATTTTCCGACCACTGATCCAGTCCATATATCGACAATATCTGGCCTGAGGTGCCGTCAAAAAATCACAAGCAAAAAAGTGTTGTCCTCAAATCCTAAACTATGAAATGTAAAAAAAATACTTTGAATTTTTTTATCTAATTGAAGACACAGTGACTATTAGTGATTGCTATTAACTGATTATATCTCATTTTGATTAATTGTACAAACATTTCTGCACATGATTTAAATGTAGTGAATGCCCAATAATTTGGATAATCCATGTCTAGGCATAAGTGCTATGTGATAATAATGTTGACAAACAAAACATGATTATTTATGGTGATGGATATTTATTAGTTTCTGGTAGTTATATGTTTAATCGATTTAATATTATTTTATTACAATTAAATGCATTTGATAAAATCATATTTGATTTGTGTAATCATACTTTATAGTTCTTAATTTTGTTTTCTTAAGTTTTCCATAACATTTTTTTTATATGATGACATTTTTTATTTTTGTAAGTTTTGGTTTTTGATGACAATCTCTCTTAATGTTAAGTAATAACTCGCTAAACTGCCCATCAATTGCAAATGTCAGTACACATCTATAGGTGATCGGTAACGGATATAGTTCTTGAAAGTGCTAGGTAACTGCTTAGACAGTAGAAAAAGACCTACTGACATGCTACAGTTTTGTCACAATAATTTCCGGCATTGAAAGCTCACATTACTGCCGAGCCATGATTGCTTTTTATATTTATATCAGAAGAAAATAAATTTAATATAATTATTTTACAGAGAAAATGCTGAAGGTAATTTAGAAGTATATGAAGAAATAGAGGTAGAAATACAAAAGGAAGTGGTGAGTTATTAATATTATTTATTTAAATTATTATGAATACAGTATGTAGTTGAATATGAATGTTTGAATATGATGAAAACATAATAAACTTGCAATAGAAGTTATAATTTGTAAAATGTTCATATATTCTCTACTATTATTATTTTTAGTGCCACATCTATTATCATTTGAGTATACATTCTTATTCGAATTTACAGCCTGCTAAAGAAGGAATATCAACTGATAAGAATATATCACATGTGCCTATAAGGGATATTAGTAAAGTCATAAATGACACTGCTAGCAACAAAGTTGCTGATAAAAATAAAACACCACAGATAGAACAATTAACGCCATCAACTCACGATGTACAAAACGAATCCAAAGATGGGTTAGAATCGAAGTCAGAAGTCAATTTAAATGGGAAAATGATGAAATTTAGTGAATCACGAAAATCACCTGTGGTTGGTAGTTTTGCATATCATTCAACCCCTAACAAAGAAGGCAAACCACTCACGAAAACGATGGTAGATCTACAGCTGCATCCAAGTAGACACTCTGATAATATAAAAAAGACAATCGAAGTGCACACAGATAATTGCAAGCAAAAAATTATAGAAAGCCAAATTAAACACAAAGAGTTCACTGAAGAAAAAGATTCCCATTCTTTATCAATTGAATTCGAAAATACTATTATAATGAAAGAAGGTAAAAGTCAAGAAAATACTGAAAAAGCAATAAATAAATCTGATAATATTTCTTTAGAAAATAATGTTGTCAATATGATGATCTCTAATGATTCAAGTATGTCGGAGGCTAATCAAGGTACAGAAATGACTGAACAGATTGAACGAGATACTGTTCCAGAAAATATTACTAATAAAATATTAAAACCAGAAAGTTTAGAAAAAATTGATAAAGTTATCCCTTCAGAAAGCAATGACAATATATCACAAGGTGATAACTTACAAGAAAATACAGTGAAAGATTATAAACATATTGATCAAGACAATAGTGTTGTTGATATCTTAAAAATGGACATCATGGAGGCAAATATTTTAAGCAATGAGTCAAATGGTGATAGCAATAAAAAATGCGAATTGTACATAAACTGTCCTCCTACTGATACTCAACAAAAGCATATATGCACTGAAGAGGAACAGAATCAAGATATTAATAAACAGGTTAACATAGCTGCTCCAATAGGAGATCATACATATAATGCTGTTGGAATCCGTAAAGAGGTTCCAAAAGAAAATAATTCTATAGATGTCGATAAAGAAACGCCAGTGCCAAAAGATAATGTGACAATAAATTACGATAAAGATTTAAAAGAAAATAATATTCTCCAGAATATTACGCAGGTCAAAAATGTGTTTAGCGAAACTGATAAAACATGCAGCAGAAATTTTAAAGGAGATAATGAGCTTAAAGATAACGTTGTTCAACTAATTACGAAAGAAGTAGATAAAGAGAAAATAACAGAACAAAATCGTAAAGATATATTTGATGCTCATATTAATGAGAGTAATGTTTCTAGCAAAGAAAATGTCAAATGTAGAGATACATCTCTGAATAATAAGTCTCTTCTACTTCAGTCAGATATTCCGAATAAAAATAATGATGCTACCAATTCTTTATATTTAAGTGATTCTGAAAAATCTGTACCATTAAAAGACAAGTCTTGGGAACAAACACATTCAATGGTTAAGTCAAATGAAAGTGTTACTCCACCAGATGACAAATCCAGCAGTGACTATAAAAATATACTTTATGCAAATGTAAATAACAATCTGCTTGTTGAGGATGGAGAAGTAAATAAAACAAAAGAACAAACATCGCTTGATAGAGATGATAAAATTATTGAAAGTAATAAAACACAAAATGATAATGAACAAAAGTCGTTTGAAAATAGAGAAGAAAACCAAAAAACAGTGGAATCTGAAGTGCCTGCTCAAACTGAAACTAAATTAGATTTAGATTGTAATGACTCCCAAAAGGATATCAAAATAAATGATGATGAGTCAAAGTCTGCTGTTCCATTTGGTAAATGGACAGAAGCTAACAGACAAGAATTTCTGAATAAAATAAAAGGATCTAAAACTTTGGTTAATAATTCTAATAATAAAGCTATAAAGAATTCCAATGATTTAAATAGACGTGATGTCCTAAAGAAGATTGATAGTCAAAGGCATACCAGCACATCAAAGGCACAGGATTTAAGTAAAATTAATACTAAATCGGAAATGGTATTTACAAATAAACCTGCAATAGTAACTGAAGAACTTACAATACCTAATCCAGTACCTAGTACTGAAAGCAAGATTCCCATCAAATCAGGAACTTCTAGTTCTAAAACCAAGGAGGCTACTTTTAAAAAGTCTATTAAACAAGATACCTCTCGTAAACCACTAGTTATTCCATCAAAAGTAACTGCAACTGTTACTAGTGTTACTAAAAAAGAATCGGTACAAAGAAAAGCAGTAAAGGATTTAATTGACAGAACTATTGAAGGTATGATAATTAAAGCGTTTCCCTCTAAGTCCACTTCAACAGAAACAAAAACAAGTGATTCTAATGTCGGAAAACTTCCAACAACTCTAGATGCCATAGAAATGAAAATGAATGAACTACATGGCATTCCATTTATAGAGAGACCTCCACATGAGTTACCTAAGCTACCTTACCCTATTTTACAAAAATATGTTAAAGGTGATCAGGAGCAGGCATCTGACAATAAAGTGTCACAAGGGTCTGGATCTTTAAGCAACAAGAAGTCACTAGATCAAGTAAATGATAATGTCCTTGAAGTTGATTCAGAAGAAGAGGTGGTAATTGAACACGAACCTGTGACAGGAGACATTGAAATAAAACATGATCTTCCGTCAAATCTTCATCTAAGCGAAAATTCTACAAAAAGTGATACACTTGATTCGAATAAAGATAATACAAAGCAAGAAAGCATCATAACAGAAAAGGATTTTGATAAATTTGCAAGAAGGAATTCGGTAACTTATGGAAATTGTCTCACAGTGAATTTCGAGAAACAAGAACCGCTCAATGTTGTTAAAACTGTTGAAACAGAAAAAGCTCCAAGAAATTATAGTAAAAATGAGATTCCGAGGATAGAATATAAACAAAACCGTCCTTCTAAAATTCAAAGCTTAAATTTAAACAAACACCCTAATAAAAATTATCCTACTACGAAATTGAATCGGGTCATCGAAGATCCTTCTAATAAGAATTACCATTCTAAGCTACAAATAGCATACCAGTCAGCTTTGACAGCTAAACAACAAATATCTTGTCCCATTAATATAATTGAAGACCAACCAGTAAAAGTAGTATTCATGAACACTAAGACAGATTTAGTTCCTAATTTATTGAATATTCAAGGACAAAAACTATCACCTAGTGAAAAGAAAAATATAAATGTTACCGCTATTATCAATACAAGTGATTCTGTGGATTCAGACTTAATAGATGCTGTAGATGGAGGAAAATCACAAGATGATATTAAACTAAAGACAAAACATCAAAGGAAACAAGTCCTAACTCCTGTTGAAGCACCTGAATTAGAATTAATTGAACCCCGTGATTTGGGAATTGATGTTTCACCTAAAAAGAAAAGAAAAACTGAAGATAATATAGCTGAAAAAAACTCAAAGAATGTTATACATAAAAAATCTTATTTACTTGGACGTGCAGTAGAAGATAAAATACTAAAAACTCAAAATATGACAAAGAATGAGCAAATTTTATCAACAAATAGAGATGAAAAAACAGTGTCTAAGGATACTGTTACAGCTATAGACAGTTTAGTTAAAGCTGCGGAAATGCTGGAAAATCAAGCTGAAAATATGAATAACAGCACCCTCTCAAATCCTGAGGTGATACAAAGTACCACACCAGTTAAAAGAGGTAGAGGTCGCCCAAGAAAGTATCCTCTTCCTGATGGTACAATAGTAAAGACAAAAGTTCCCAGTCCTCAAAAGAAACCTCGGCTAATAGACGCCAAACCAGTTAGACAGGAAACGGAAGATGAAGCAAGCTCAGATGACGGTGAAATCAAAGAAAACTGGACTATGGGAAAAATAAATGAAAATATTGTTTGTCCCATTTGTAATAAATTATTTAGATCTGAAAATGTAATATTCAAACATGTAAAACACTGTTCTGGTCCTTCGCCAAACAGATCAGACACAAGTAAAAGAAGTGTTAGGAAGGGACGATGCTCTCAAGAATCGGACGATAAATCTCTCGAAAGTCAAGACGAAATGGATGTAGAAGATGCGATAACTTTTGAAGACAAAGAGGATATACTTATGGAATCTAAATCGCAAGATTCCTTAAGTAAATTAGAAGCAGGTAAAGAAGTTATCGTTATTGAAGAAAAACCTAAAAAACTGATCGATGAAAAGCAAAACGAATCTAGATTGACAGTTAGGAGCAAAATAAAAATCACGTCAAGCAACCTCGAATGCGAATTTTGTGGAAAAACCTTCAGACAACTTTCTTATTTGGCCAATCATAAATTACATCATAAAAAGGACAATACTAAAAAAAATAACAAGAGTTCTGAAATAGGTAACAAGACCACTTTCAGTTGCGACATATGTAAGAAAGAATTTAGGAAACTGCATCATTTAGCGCAACATCGCATTATTCACAATTCGAATTCGTTATCCAATAAATTGATGAGGAAAAATTCTAACGAACAAGTAAACGATATGTCTGAAAAAGACGAGACATCAAAACATAACGAAGATCCTAGCGCTGGATTCCGTTGTGAGCCATGCGATAAATCGTTCAGGAAGTTGCATCATTTAGTAGAACACAGAGAAACTCACGACGGGATCAACAGGCAAAAAACAACGTGCCCTGAACAAATCGCTGTTGAGAAACCAGTTTCTCCACCTCAGTGTGACATATGCAAGAAAACTTTTCGTAAATTGCATCATCTAATCGAACATAAAGAACAACACACTGAGACGAGTTCCGAAAAATCCGATGACAAGAGCGTCAAAAGTTCCTTGTCAACTAAAGATATTATTCATGAATGTTCTTTATGTTACATGGTGTTCCCTAACGAACATTCATTGAATAAACATACAATCATATGTCAGAGGAAAAAGAGACAATCAAAGCAACCCAAACCAGTTAATGAAGACGGAACTGTAACTATTGAAACAGATAGTTGTAAAGCAGAAGAGAATAAAACTGATGATGGTGACGAACCTGAAATTATTTTAGATGAAGTTAAAGTTATTAATTTAGAAAAAGAAGAAAACAGTGATATTGATACGCATACGTCAGATGTAATTGTAGCAGAAAAAAATACAAACGTCACTGACATACTTGAGTATCAACCGCCAAACAATATTGAAACTCAAGATAAACCTATTAATATACCTGACAATGATATAGAAGTCAGCATATCGAAAGAAGAACATTTCATAGAGATCAAAGAAAACCATGATAAGATTGACGAAAATAAAATGGAAAGAATTCAAGAAAATCCTAAAAATAAAATTCTTCCCAAAAATAAAGTCACACCGCTTGTAACAAAACGCCAGAAGAAATTTAATATTGTACTCCCAACAGTTGAAGAGAACAAACCATTGGAGGAAATAAGTGACGATGATGAAGTCAGATACATGCTCAATCCTGACTATAAACCTGAGGATACATTAGAAGACAAATTATTCCTGAAAGTAAAAGCTACGAAACGTAATTCTCTACAAATCGAACGTCCGAACTCTAAAGAGCTAATCAAAAGAAGGACATCTTTACAGCACCCTCCAAAAATCCCCCGTTTGAAATCAAAACCCATTGATAACAAGATTACCCCTTTGAGTACATCGTCAATTAAGAACATTCCAAAAAATCTCCAATTAGAACCAACGCCTTCGACAGATTCAGATGATAGCGACGTGAAATATTCTTTCCCTGTAAAAACACCAAAGCCAGTACACGTCCGTCCTGTTAAGGAGACAGAAAAGAGACCACAAAGGAAATCCCTTGAAGAGAAAAGAAAATCTTTGAGTGGCATTGCAAAAAGAAAATCATTAGGAAAAGTGACTGGAGGAACTATGTCTAAGGTGAAACAGTCTTCCGTTAAACAAGTCAAAAGACGTAAGTAAATATTTCTTTATGTATATTTAAAGTAAGGCTGTGTGAATATTTTTTTTTTATCTTAGCAGGCAAAGGAACAGGTCGGTCACCTGATGTTAAGTGATGACCATTGTCCATAGACACTAACAACACCACAGGAGTCGAAAGTGCGTTGCCAGCATGTGTTTGGGGGAAGGTGAGAGAGGGGGAGGGGAGGTCGGCTTCCGGCGCTCTCACTGACCGAACAAAACGCAACAATGCAAGCACTGTTACTTCACGTGGGTGTTACTGTGTGTCGGGTGGTAGTACCGGGAGCGAGCCGACACATTCATACTGAAACCAGTAATAGCTTCAGTGCGACTCTACCACCTATTCGACTGTTCAAATTTAATTCATATATTAAATTGAATATTCAAATAATTGCAACATGTCCACAACATGTTCCAACAATCCCACCCTCTCTTACAACCATCAAACTTTGAAGTATTTAAATAATTCCTCATCCATTAATTTGTTAATGCATTTAAAAACTACTTATTATTTGATAAATCTCTTATTGAAACTAAGAATTATAAGTAGTTTGACTTGCTTGAATGAAATAGTTCAAATTAAACAAATGTTCCACTGATTTTAATTAACTTATTATATTCGAATCATCAACAAATAATTTGGATATTAAATATTAAACTCATCCTGGATTGAAATGTTCTGGAAAAATTATGGACTTATAACTTTCGAAAATTAGTGTACCCCAAAAAGAAAATGATAAAGAAAGGTCTGCAATTGTAAGCATTACAAAATCCCATAATTTATAGTATCCTGTAGACTTTTATAATCTGGACCAGCATTGATAAATGTAATATAGCCATTGATGCCTCAAATCGATCTAAATTATGACATCTTTGTTAGTGTTATAATAATGGACCCATTTATTTCATATTTCATTTATTCTCCATGAATTTTATGTAACAAAAATATAAGCATACGTTTATTGAACTTCGTAATAATACTTCGTGGGTGTAACGGCATAAGAGAGCGTCACACCGTTTGCTGTTACGGCATACTCGATTTTATTGCTATAGCGCGTATATAGATGTCACATCCAAAACTGTTCACATCCAAATCGATAATAATGAAGATTTAGATTTATTTGTTTGTAATTCGCAGGAACAACAGATGTGGAGCATAGATGCGACTGTGGGCAGCTGTTTAGCAGCGCCGCGCTGCTGTCGCGGCACACGAGCCTCGCGCACACCCCTCCGCGGATACGTAAACGCCGCTCACCACCCCCAGAACTGATCGATACCAAAACCCACACCAAGCGGACACCTCGCAAGTCTTCCGACAAACCCAAGCAGGTGGTCACCGTTGCCACAAGAAAGTCCAGCGTCAGAAGCGACGCCAGCAGCTCCCTCTCGAAACCAAACCGACCGGCCAAACCAGAACTCAAGTCTGACCTCACCAAAACCAGCAACACGAGCAAACTTCGAAGGTCTGGTGTGCTCACAAGTGTTGCAGCTCCGGAGAAAAGAAAAACTTTACACCACAAAGGTAAAATATGAGAAAATTAATATACGCTCGTCGTAGTACGAAAACAAGATCATGTTTTGTATGTATATAGACTGATTTTCTGAAACATCGGCTATAGTGTGAACGGGACACGGAGTTGAGTAGCTCATCACGATGTGCACACTAACGTAACAAAAGGACCAATGGTTCATATAGAGATATTTTTACATTTTTGGTGAATTTTACACACAAGGATTATTACATCAAAAAAAAAATATATATATGTCAAATGTGTTGAGAGTGGGGTTGTTGCTGAAGGTTCTTCACATATCAGCGGACACTGATGTTCACTATAATTTTATATTATATAAAAACTAGAAAACGTGTATTGTTCCTTATGAATTTACTTTTTTTTTCTTGGTATTTGGTCTTTTGTTTGATGGAAACTTGTATAATGCATCCTCCTTTAGTCATGTCATGATTAAAAACAACATCAGAATAAACCAAAACTGATGCTTATTATCAGCAGATGATGATACCAATATTCGCAACAATTCTACTACTCAGCGGGTGGTGATCTTGTCTATATGTAAATGAGAAAGAAGTAAACGTTATATTTTGTCAATTTGTTTTAGGATATAGATTTAAATGTATGTAAGAGTAAATATTTATGTTTTCTTTATTATTATTTCTTTATGTTAGAATTTAAAAATGTATTCTCTCATGTTTGATGTTAAATATTTTGTTAAATACGAATTAATTTGTGTTTTTCACATCGACGCATCGATCTACGGGATTACTTTTTTTTATATAATCTAAATTTATTTTATACACAAAAACTTAAGAGTATCGATCAATTATTTTTTATACAAAAAATTGATAATGTAATTTTCAATTGTATGAGCTTATAAAATATGTGAGTTGTATGAAAAAAATTATATACTAAATTCATGAGCTTCCTCATTGTACAGAATCGATTATTTTACAATTTCATCATTGTATTAGTTAAATTGTATTTGAAATATAAGACAAACATAGAACGCAATATGCATCATTCTATTTCATTCAAAATATTATTTTTATTACCTACATATTATATACTGCAAGGAACAGGTTCTAAACAGTAATTTAATATGGGATATTATTACTTATTTCACCAAAGTTATAATTTTACAACAATTATAGTGTTCACATATACCTTTCTATGAACACAGCATCCTAGGGAAATGTTAATGGTGCTGCATATATAAGGTCATAATTGAAAGTCAAGTTAAGAATGTCTGTTCTGGTAAATTGTGGGGTCTTAATCCCCATAATTTTTCCTCGGATTCGAACCTGGTGGAGGTCATTCGTGTAAACGCCAAGGAGGTAGTAGAATATATTAATTTTAGCATTTTACCTTATAGAACCTCCTTGTCTGTAACTATTGAGTAACACAACTTTGTGATTATATTTTGTAATATTGTTTTTAATAAAAGGTCTTTCACCTATAAAGTTGCCCGATAATTGTTTAAAAAATTATTTATTAATGGTTCCACTGAGAATTTTAATTTGAAATAAATATTAAGCTCATGACGTAGTATATTCCATTTTAATTGCTAAATCATCCGTTTGTTATAGTCACAATTTTACAGTTTATTTACAATTAGAACTCGTAGTTGTAATGCTTCCGTAATGGTTCTTTATATGTGAAAAAGGAGCATAATGTTCTTGTGGTGTATGGCAAGTAATTGAAAAAGGCAGTTGTTGGAATTAGTGATTTGATTCTCATTCCCCTATGGAGCTATCGAAGTTAGTTTTAGTACAATAATGGTCTCTGCATAATCAAATTTTACGCTAGACAGCCCATTTAATATTCAATGGACTGAAGCCAATTTTCACGTCACTTTTCCGGTCTGTCAACTTCTTAATCGGAAAAAATCAATACTCGAGAAGCAGTACAGAATATTTTTTAAGCAAGTAATTAATACATTGTTTTACTTGACACTAGTCAAGATTGAATGAATTCTTTAAATAAAGATAAAAATATGTTTCATGTTCTATAAATCCGACATTACTTAGATAAAAGACCAAGACAAAAAAATGCTTCAACAATATCATCACTTTGCACCAATTGCATTTTTCACTCAATCAACAAATTTTATGATCGTTTTCTAAAAAGGATTTAACAATGTATGCAAACAGATGTGTAGTTTTGAAGTGCTACCTTAATAATCAATATAGTTATTGGGTAACATAGGATGGTACTCCAATGTTTATATATCTAGGACCAAAATATATCAAATTCTCGGATTGTAATAATAATATATTGTTGTTTTTAATTTTAAATACTTAGATAATATTTATCTTAATACTTGATAACGGAAATAAATAAAAAATAATAATCGGTAGTAAACAGTTTCGTGAGATTTATGTTTTAGAAGCATTTAACAAAATTTTATAAATATGTAGATTATATGATTATTTTTAATAAGATTGATGACATTTTGAAATGGGTTATAAATAAATTGTCAAAAAAAATTGTGTTTAATTTAATTATATTTACCATAAATACATACATAGTACATCATTATATAATCCAGTGGTTCAACCTCCATGTCACTAGATTTACAAGCACACTTTCGTTTATTTTGTACTATCAAAAATGTTGCATGTTAGGTTGTTGCTAATATGTAAAGAGTATGTTAGAGCATTGCCTCGTAAAGAAGTTTGAGAACCACTGATATTTTGATTATAGCACATTCAGAAATCTAACCCCTTTCACAAATAATATCAACAATGCTCGGCTCCATTAGTTGAGGATCAATGCATCTCAACTGTGCTGACGAAAGAGCATCCTCTAAGAGCGCATTTAATAATCTCTCATCATTGCCCATGCAAGATAGTCTCTGTTGTAAAAAGTGTACATCAACCTGCAATTGTTGCAGCCCATGCCTTCCAAAAGTGCGTAACCTTACACATTCAACTAATGACTTTAAAGCCACTTTCAATGCACCATTAGATAAAGCTGACCTGTCTGCCCCAGCCGGACTAAAAACTTCAATTCTCTCTGAGAATATTCTATTTAAAGGTGAGAAAGATGATGGTGCACGCGACCAGATAGTCCGTCTACTAGAATCACTTGACGGTTTGATGCTTGTCGGAAAGAGTTGTGATGCAGCACTATCGGCACTGACCAAGGTTTCTACAACCCTGCGGCACACTGCTCTTGGTCCTCGGGGCTCTGGAGCTCGTAACCAGTCTCTAGCCAGGACTGAAACCCTCAACATCTGTGCTGCAGTTTGACCAATGAAAACAACTTCAGAGTCCAAAGCTGCCTGTGCAGCTGTTGACAAATGAACCATCACACTGCTTGTGTCTTTGTTTTCCATGGATAAACCGGGGGCAGTTTCCTCCAAGAGCTTTAACAGATGAGTGTGAAGTGTATTTACACCCCTTTCCTGCATTTCTAAACACAATTTTGCTAAAATAAGGAGTAATTCAAAAGGAATGTTGTTTGATGTTTCAAGACAGGCCATCTTTTTGACCATATCTGAGAGGTTAATCATGGTTTCAGATATTACTTTCCAACATGTGTCCGCGACAGCTCTAGCACACCATGGTTTTAGACCAAAAGAAAGATTATTTTGTAAGAATGCCATTAGGTCTAACAAAGATGCTTGTATTTTCTGCATTAAGTAAACAAGTAGAGAATTTAAAATATCCTTCAAATCCATATTTTCTGTACCTTTGCTAGCCAGTGATTGTCTGACCTTCATCAGACTATCTTTAAACTGGTTCTGTATGGATCTCTGTTGAATTATAGCTTTATGACTGATGCATTGAACAACAACTTCAACTGCTTTGTTAGACATTGTGTCACTTGATATAATTTCAGTCATTGCTTGTAATTTTCTAAAGAACTTATCGAGACCCCTTATCAATATTTCGGTACCAATATTTTCTGGTCTTTTTACAACCTCTTCAAATAAATGAAATACTTGTGACATGGTTTTATCAGCAAATTCTGGTATGTTAATATTATCTTCTTGAAACATCTCATGATAACACGAAATAATTATTCCTAGATCAGCTAACAGACTATTGTTACATTTCTTCACCCATTCGAGAATGTCAGTACTTTCAACCATACCACTGAGTGCTTGTAAATGCTTGTCGAGACGACTTTCAGCACAGCTTAAAAATATATCCTGAAGTGAGGAATCACTCTCTTGTAACTGCTTTAGCAGACCTACACTCTCTGCTAATTCTGAAGCAGAAGTCTCCGAGCTCAATAACCTGTCTCTCAAAGTTTTCTTAAGACTGTAAATAATTTCTGAGCATTCTGCTTGTATGCTTTGAAAGGAAGGTTGGTTGCCATATTTTTGTAGCACCCTTTGGGCGTGAGTATAATCATGAACGGCATCTACGTACCTACCTTCTAGAATAGCTTTATTGAGTTGAGAAGGTAAAAGAAATAGGAATTGCAGTTTATCAAGAAGTTGTCTTGTTCCACAGAGCCTTCTGACATTGTTACCGCTATCTTTTAGTGATTCTGATATTTGCGCACTAAATGATGTTATTTTATTCATATTATCACTCAATTTGTTCATCTCCTCTTGCATTATTTTGAAATCTGTACGCATTTTACGTACTGTTTCCGTAGCCGATATGAACTTATTGTAATTCTCATAAACTAAAGTCTGCATTTCAGATTGAAGGAATTGACTCTGTGTTACTATTTCAGCCTCCTTATCCATCACTTGTTTCAAAGTAGCACATTTTAGAAGGCAATCTAAATATTCATCTGGATTGAAGCTGCTTCCGTCAATATCGAGCGTGTTATCTTTATTTTCTTTAGATTCGCCCATAGCGAATGTTTACAATTTCTAGTTTATAGTACTGAATATTTAAATGTATTTTTAAATTAATACTGAATCTCAAACAATCAACATAAACAAATATTCCATATGTCTAGACATATAGGCAAGTGACAAATGTCACATTTATTTTGACGTACAATTGTAGTAGTAGTAATAATATTCGTCCAATAGGATAAGCGAAGGAATTAATCCATACTGCCAATTCTGAAGTTGTCAATATAGGTATTTATATCCTTTAATATAACCAATTTTCTTCCGTGTCCAAGTTAATATAACGGCATAAGCGCCAAATCTTCTATATAATATTTCGTACATATTCTTTTATCCATGTTTTTATCTTAATCTCCTTGTTAATAGTAGCGAACCAATTTCCTTTTGTTTGAATTATTTCGTTTTGCCAATTCTGAAGTTCTCAATATAGGTAATTCTTATGTATCTTTTAACTAATTTTCTTCCGTGTCCAAGTTAATATAAAGGCATAAGCGCCAAATCTTCTATATAATATTTCGTATATATTCTTTTATCCATCTTTTTTATCTTAATCTCCTTGTTAATAGTAGCGTACCATCTTCTTTGTCTGAATTATTTCGTTTTTCTCACTCAGAGTATTTGTTAATTTCCAGTGTTTGTTAATTTCCATTGTCGAGTAGTTAATTCGATGTTCCAACAAGATGGTGGCTCTCTTGTTAGAACTTTCCATGGAGTTTTTGTGACATCTCAGAATTCATAGTCCGTGGTATTATTTTCCATTCACTTCACTTATGCACAATGAACAAACTATATTACATAAAACACCACCAATTTTACACAATATAGAGTCAAGTAACACAAGATTATGAATAAATTATAAAATCCACTACATGACAGACCAAAATCCCGCCAAAAACTCACGTATAATTGTTACGAATTTCTTTGTTTTTGTTCTTTCCATCATAACGAAAAGGCAGAGAAGTATAAACCATGCAGCCAAATATACCAATTTCTTCAGAGAAGCAAGTCAAAAAACACAATTGAATTAATCATATAGTTTTATTACCTAATCAATAATTGGTCACATAATCGAATCATACAATACCGTTTTTATAAAAATAATAGACATGTAACGTTAACCTCTTGCCGCCTTGTATCTTCTTCTTTTTTAAAATGGCAACATGTGTGCGCACACAATTTTGCCAATGTCAAGTGAATGGAGCCACATACAATGGAGATTACGCCAGACAATTACACAATTATCTTTATATCCAGACCGGGCTATCTACAAACAGACACCACAAAGAAAGCACATGTAAACTAAACATACAACATATTGTTAGAATACAGACATACACAAGAGCATTACACTAAAATCTAAAGTTTAATTTTGTTAGTATTAATAAATTTCGACAAGCATTCTAGAATTAAATGATTATCAGTAACAAGAGTTAAGAGACACATAACGTTAGTAGGATGGGGAATAGAAGGAGGTAGAACATCATAGAGAGAGACTGTTTCTAGGGCAATTAAAAAATATGTGATCTGGTGGTCCGTCCTTTAAGCCACATTCACAAATAGAGTGATTAGTTTATTCAAATCTACTGGTATGTTGACATGCCCAAGGCGCAAGCGGCAAATAATAGAAACAACGTTTTTACTAACATTTCTAAATTTAAAAAAACCATGGCTATTGCGGGATATCAATTTGCAAAGACCCATAATGCTTGCCCTGTAATTTTCGAGACAAATCCCAATTCTTTTGCCACGCATCAAACAATCCTAATTTAGATAATAAGCATAAGTCCCTTGCGTAAATTCTATAATGATCCAAGGAACCCGACTGGATGGCAAATTTGGCGCAGGAGTCCACAGTTTCATTGCTCGATATTCCACAGTGCCCCGGGATCCAGGCAAGAACCGTACCGAAACCTAAATTGTAACACTCATACAATGCTTTCCTAATTGTAAGTATAACTGGGTGCTTATCTTTGGAACGGAAAGGGTTAGTCAAAATCGCTTCAAGGCAGCTTTTGCTGTCAGTAAATATAATGGATCTCGTTAATTTGTGTGCTTATATAAATAGTACAGCTTCAAGGATGGCGACCGCTTCACCAGTAAACACTGTGGTACCAGGAGGACACTTGTGTAGTAATCATATGAAAATAGGCTAACTAGTAACTATTTTGTGATTAATGTTGTCATATTAAATCCTTTTTATGTAGGTCTAGTCTTAATCGTTTGTCACCGATAAAGGCGTAAAACTAGCCATAGAAAATAAGGTGGAACTATTTATAACTATATTAACTAAAATGTAACAACATACTAACGTAACATATAACATAAAGGTTTTCCTTATGTATCAATAGATAACCTGAATTAAATGGTCATATCTAATAACACTATCTTTTTTTTCTAATGTATAAAGAAATGACAGCGTCGCATATGAATAAGATTGTTTCTCCAGGCTGATCCTAATCTATACTAATATATAAAGCTGAAGAGTTTGTTTGTTTATTTGGTTGAACGCGCTAATCTCAGGAACTACTGGACCCATTTGAAAAAATCTTTCGGTTTTAGATAGCTCATTTACCAAGGAAGGCTATATCTTCACGCTAAGACTAATAGGAGTGGAGCGCCAATGAAGAATGTTTCAAATCGGGCATTTTTTTTGTTTTGATTGCTTTCGCTGCGTGTTAACGTTAGTATTATATACGTTGCCATGGCAACGTGGTAATTTTCTATCGCAAAAAAATGTTTATAGTTTATTTTGTGTTTCTATTCAAAATGTTTATTCCACGTTTGTTTTGTTTCTAATTTTTTATTTATAATCTACATATACTAATATATAAAGGTGAAGAGTGAGTTTGTTTGTTTGATTGAACGCGCTAATCTCAGGAACTACTGGACCGATTTGAAAAAATCTTTAGGTTTTAGATAGCTCATTTATCGAGGAAGGATTTAGGCTATAATCATCACGCTAACACCAATAGGAGTGGAGCGCCAATGAAGAATGTCTCAAAATCGGGCAATTTTTCTCGTTTTGGTTGCTTTGGCTGCGCGTTAGCGTTAGTATTATATACGTTGCCATGATAACGTGGTAACTTTCTAACGCAAACATTTTTAAAATTTATTTTGTGTTTCTATTCAACATGTTTATTCTACGTTTGTTTTGTTTCCAATTTTTTGTTATCTATTACGTATCATAAAAATAAAGTGTGTGTGTATCTGAAATTAAAATAACAACTTTTTGGTGATTGGATTTGGTTACAAGTAACAAAAAATATTTTTTTAATATTATTGCTATTTTATATTATTATATTTTGTTTGTTTCTTCCGGGTTATGTCCGAAACGGCTGGACCTATGTTAACGGGAATTTTACTGGCAGATATGCGAAATTATAGCGGTTGACATATTCTATTTTATTTGTTGAACTGTTACCCGTGCATTCGTCCATGTGAAATTTATTAAAAATATGTCGTTTATTGTAAACAAGCGACATGACGAGTCGACTCACGCGTAAAACGCCTCATCTGGACGGGCTATAAAGGTTCGTTAAAATAGTGAGAAGTAAAGGAAAAAATTGATTACTTCAAATATATATTCGAAATGATTTATTTGTTCTTTGGTCTTATATCTATAGTCGGTACCACAAATATAATTTTCGTGATTATATATTTAAAAAAAATCCAAGTGACTATTGTCTTGATGTGTTTTCACAGCTTCACCGGACTACGCAGGCGAGCGCTTAAGACATTCAGCCGCTTGGCAACGAGCACAAGGGGTGCCAAAGTGTCGCCTTGGATACAACACCGTGAAACTGTCTAAGATAAAATTAGCTATTCATACATATAAGAATTAATGAGAAACACATGTACCAGCAATGTGTCTGTCACATATTCAAACATGTATTTCATATCTGACAACTAGGCTAATCTAAACTCAGTTCGAAAATAAAGGGAAAAATTAAACCCTTCCATAATATGTGTACCTGTTTGTATATGTGCACGTATGTCGGGGTGATAAGTGTTATGTTATTCAGTTAGTGATTGAAAATTTTGAGTGTTACTGTATCGCGATATCAGCGTACTCGAGGGCTTCACTCCGGAGGATCGAATCTAAACTTGAGCCGCTGCCGAGGGGGGACGCGGCGAGTATGCGGGAGCAAAATTTACCCCCAGATCACAGCGGCGTGATCTGTGAGTACGCGGGCGTGGGCACATACACGCTCTGTTTAGAGAGACGGACGGAGCATAGTGAATGATATAATAATAAATTTTAAGATTAGCCATTTATACATCATAAAAACACGGCAGCACTCAGTGTTACGAATTAAGAAATGCAACAGATAGATAGTACGTCTTATTTCAGATTCTGTAATGTCATACACATTATTTACAATTACCATTGTAGATATTTCTAAAGTAAATAGATTAGAAATACAATATCACACTAAATATCAATTTCACTAAATGTCATTACCGTATATTTTCACATTAGTTTACACATAAAATGCACTATTAAAAAGTTTAGCATCAAATACTTACATATGACTATTAACTTAAAATTATAACATTATACATTACAAGTTATTCTTATTCTAATAAATCACAAGTAATTCTACATTTGTCCTTAATATTTATCCGGAAAAAAACTTGTTTTTTTTTTAATTAAAAAGAAAAAAATTATGCATAACTGGCAACACCCCGGTAAATATTATCTGTGAGTACATGATAAAATTACGAATTACTTTAACGTTTATTTTGGAGGACAAAGACAAAGGATATAAACTTGGAGTATTATCTTCGAGAAATCGAGTGAAATTAAGATGGCGTTATTATTGGAAAAGTGGAGTTTTGTCGTATCATATCTTTTTAACTGCAGGTCATGACTTTGTTGGTGCATTATTGACATCTTAGGTGTATTTGGAACTTTTACTTTGTGCATAATTTATTTCAGTAGAAATAACGTAACTTTCTTTTTTTTTGTACACTTCTAAACAATAATTACAAGCTACTTAAAAAGTAATTCTGTAGCGAAAATTATGTTAACATGTGTTTTTAACATATCATAGTTTCTTATATTTCTAACATTACTTGTACGCTAATATACGTCAGACTCCCTTCGAAGTTTTATTTCATGGTTGAGTAAAGGGAAACGACCTTTATGAGCCTATTCACAATTATATACAATCCCCCTATTGAGCTTATTCATTGTGACATCCCATTTTCAATGATATTATAGCTAAAAAATTGTAGATATGTTACCTACATGATATTTCGACAAAACAAAATCTGGGACGATAACGCACACATACGTAAAGTATATTGTAACGCCACACTGTTTTAGATAAAATGTGGAAGTAAGATGGCATATTCTCAATATCGGTGGTGAAAAAGAAATAGTTATATGTTGTTTATACGGGCGGATTGACGGGGAAGCCATAAAAAATAAGCTAGTTAACCAAGTTTTAACAAGGCGCTGTCGAAACGCTTATAGCGGATTGACGGGGAAGCCATAAAAAATAAGCTAGTTAACCAAGTTTTAACAAGGCGCTGTCGAAACGCTTATAACGTCTCTACAGCTTTTTAGTTATAATATCGTATTATGCCTATGACATTTTATATGCCTATTTCCCTATTAATGGCTGTACAGAGTCATATCTCGTATCTTCATCTAAGATTATTCATAGTCATGTCACAATCCCACCTGAAAGTTTGTTTATAAGTAGATCCCAATTTATCAAGCAAGCGTATTTATAATCACAACCATGTCCCATTCTGATGTTCAAAGCCATATATAGTTACCCCGTTCAAATGTGTTCATAGTCATCTGTTGTATCATACAAGCATTTGCAAAGGCATAGCTCGTTACTCGATTCAAGCCTGTTCAACCACATCCCACTTCTCCATTGAAGCTTGTTCACAATCACATCCTATGCCCATATTAATATCACATGCTCATTATAATCACAACTATATCCCATTACCCCATTCTAACATGTTCAAAACCATATATTGCTACCCCGTTCAAACATGTTCATAGTCATCTGTTACTCTATTGTATGAAGCTTGTTCACAATCACATCCTATGCCCATATTAATATCACATGCTCATTATAATCACAACTATATCCCATTACCCCATTCTAACATGTTCAAAGCCATATATAGTTACCCCGTTCAAATGTGTTCATAGTCATCTGTTGTATTATACAAGCATTTGCAAAGGCATAGCTCGTTACTCGATTCAAGCCTGTTCAACCACATCCCACTTCTCCATTGAAGCTTGTTTACAATCACATCCTATGCCCATATTAATATCACATGCTCATTATAATCACAACTATATCCCATTACCCCATTCTAACATGTTCAAAACCATATATTGCTACCCCGTTCAAACATGTTCATAGTCATCTGTTACTCTATTGTATGAAGCTTGTTCACAATCACATCCTATGCCCATATTAATATCACATGCTCATTATAATCACAACTATATCCCATTACCCCATTCTAACATGTTCAAAGCCATATATAGCTACCCCGTTCAAATGTGTTCATAGTCATCTGTTCTGTATTGTACAAGCATTTGCAAAGGCATAGCTCGTTACTCGATTCAAGCCTGTTCAACCACATCCCACTTCTCCATTGAAGCTTGTTCACAATCACATCCTATGCCCATATTAATATCACATGCTCATTATAATCACAACTATATCCCATTACCCCATTCTAACATGTTCAAAACCATATATTGCTACCCCGTTCAAACATGTTCATAGTTTGTTACTCTATTGTATGAAGCTTGTTCACAATCACATCCTATGCCCATATTAATATCACATGCTCATTATAATCACAACTATATCCCATTACCCCATTCTAACATGTTCAAAGCCATATATAGTTACCCCGTTCAAATGTGTTCATAGTCATCTGTTGTATTATACAAGCATTTGCAAAGGCATAGCTCGTTACTCGATTCAAGCCTGTTCAACCACATCCCACTTCTCCATTGAAGCTTGTTTACAATCACATCCTATGCCCATATTAATATCACATGCTCATTATAATCACAACTATATCCCATTACCCCATTCTAACATGTTCAAAACCATATATTGCTACCCCGTTCAAACATGTTCATAGTTTGTTACTCTATTGTATGAAGCCTGTTCACAATCACATCATGAGCTTTCATCAAAGTCTGTTCACTGTTACCTCCAGTTTTCTCGAGGCCTGTTTACAATAATATCTCGTTCCCCATCAAAATTGTCTATAGTTACATCTCATGCCCCATTAAGCCCTCGTCTGATTTTTTTTTTAATTCTACTACATCGTAAATTGTAATGGTTTAGTAAAAAAAGTTCGTATAAAAGAAAAATTGGATTAAAAATTAAAATAAATAATTTGTTATTTTTCAAAGTTTTGTAATAAATCAGGTTTTTTTAAGCTCATGCTGCCAACTGTCTGTTAGACCTGTGCCTCATGAGGTCTACATTCGTTTGTGTAGTGCTTAAAATTTTATGGTTTTGTCTAGTCTAGGAGTTAAAGTCTATTCACAAGTACATCCCGTGTCCCCATCCAATGTAAAGGTTTCTCTGATTCTATCTTGACTAGAAGATGTTGGTATTCGTTGAGAATGTCTAGACTTATTTTTTATTTGAAAGAAAAGGTCCTTCGAGTCGGGGTTTGTTCAAATAATTTAAGGCTTCCATGATAATAACTGTACAAGAGTAACTTCTATGTTAGTCATTCTGTCAATTAAGGCTCATCCTTAATTTGATTTTTGTTTCGAGAACAAAACGGTCCTTCGAACCGATATTTGTTTGAATAACGTCAGGGTTCAATGATAATAACTGTATAAAAGCAACTTTCGTGTTAGTCATTCTGTCCTGATCCTTTAGTTGATTTTTGTTTCGAAAAAAAAATGGTCCTGCGAGCCGGCGTTTATTTAAATAATTTCAGACTTCAATGATAATAACTATACAAGAGTAATTTGCGTCTTAGTCATTCTGTCCTGAGCCTCAAGGGATCAAGACATGGCAGATCAGTCGGTGTGTCACATTCTACCTCATGGAACACTCTAAGAGGTACCTCCTTAATTTTATTATGGTGGTTAGTGTTGTGTTTCCGCTTGTTGAGCGTATGCATGGCCACCGGTAACATTGTACGTCGCCCAACGATTTTGTCATTGGAGTGACCTTCAGCAGCTTCTAAAGCCGTTTCGACGTCAACTAGAGCATGATTCCGGCATTGAAGTAGCGCTGCCAACTGAAAACATACCAAAGCAATAGGTTAGTTTAGCTAAAAAAGTGGAATGCAATATTTCTTGAAATAACATTTATCTAGGGTTTTTCTTACAAACATATTCGGAATTAGCAACAACGAGTCACTTCTCTTTCCCTTGACACGTTGTTACATGATCGTTGCTTATATAATAAGGTTACAAATATTTGTCAGTGATAATTTAGGTGCATGTTAGAGAGTCGTTGCAATTTCAAAGTTCGTTAAATGGCTTAAAATTGGTAATGACATGCAAGTAATTGGTAGTTAGGTTAAGAACTTTTTTTATTATTATACCACAAGAAAGTGACTGCATTATGCTTGATGGTACGCACAGTAGAATCCGAAAACAACTGCGATCACCGAGAGATCGGTCGCCAGTCGCCAGCGTCATGCCGGCCTGCGTAAATGTCTCTTCAGGGTATGTTTGAAGGAACCCATGTTATAGGAAGGAGTAAACACACTGGCTGAGAGAATGTTCCATATTTTTACGGTACAACAAAGATAAGAATTTGCGAATTTTTCGTTCGTGCCCAGATAGGATTTACCGTAAAACTGTTGCTCTGAAACCCAGCGCGCGTAGTTTGGTCGTGGAAAGGGGAAGAAAGAATTAACCTCTCGGCTTCCTAATTAAGATTTAAATCTCAAAACGGTGAATGCTATGGTTTTTTTCTCTCTATAAAATAATAAATCAATGGATAGTAGTTTGCATGATTTAGTAAAAAAAAAATTCTTAGAAATGAATACATAATTTAATAATATATTTTACATAAAAATTGTAATTTTACTTTACATAACTTGTTATTATTCAAGTTTTGTGATCAATTTAGTAATTTTTTTTAAACTTACACTGCCAAACTGTCCGTTTGTCTGTGCTTCATAAGATTTACATTCGTTTGTATGGAGATTAAACCATTATGGTTCTAGGGACTCGAAGGGTTAAATAGTTGAACTGGAGTTTTTTTGCGGGATTTTGGAATGTCATGTAGCGTATTTTACACTGTATTCACAATCTTGTGTTATTTGGTTCTATATTTTGTAATATTGGTGGTGTTTTACGTAATATAGATTGGTTATCGTGCACAAGTGGATCGGAAATAATACCACGGAACATGTATTTATGTATTACCTCTTCGACAATGGCAGTAATAATACCCTAGAAGATTGTTTGCGAAAAAAAACTGGATGTCTGTAAAGTCAGTTTACAGATGACCATTTTACTTGATAACGTAAGTAAACATTTCTATATATAGATAGATGCTATACAAGCCGAACGCTTAGACCGATCGCACCGCTTTATCGCTTGTTCCGCGCTCTCACTTACACGCTCGGTTCAGGTGGAACGTGACAACGAGTCATGCTTTTCGTGCGCGCAGCCGGACGTAATTGATTTACGAGACGTTATCACGTCAAAAAAATAAAAAAATAGCTGAGCGTGGTACTGACGTGCAAGATCTGTTGTAGCGGTTGGTGCGCGTCGGGCGGCGGGCGCGGCAGAGCGCGGGCGAGCGCGGCGGCGGCGGGCGGGAGCCGCGCGCGCACCAGCGCCAGCGCCGCCAGCTCCCGCGCCACGTCCGCGCCCTCCGCCACGCCCTCCGACCCCGACCCCGCCCCCGCGCCCCCGCACTCGCTGCCCCGCAACTCCATGTCCCAGCCCGTCTCCCCCCTGCTACTACGATATTAACGAACACATATACGACCTATATACCGGGTCAATCTTCAAAGGGTCACACACTTCAATCCTGTGGTAGTCCATGGTCACAATGAACATATCAAAACAAATACTAATAAACAACAAAAACAACCATAGTTAAAGTTTCTTCTTAAACTTTTAGAAGTATGGAAACGATAATTTTAAATGTAAAAGAATCACGCCTAGCTTCAATGAACAACTTTAAAGGGGCCCTTTTCAATGTTAATTATTACGTAACCGCTTATCGTGGGAACGCCGCACGGTCGAACATGTTATTGTATGTATAAGTAAGGTTCGCACGCCATTATGTAGTTTGCAAATTTTACATACTCGGAAATGTGTTCATTAAAACTTGACGTCTAAATTAACTTTATCATTATGTATATTTTTTATAATCGTCGATCAATAATAACACCAATAACATCTTAACATTTATTGCGTTTTGTTGTCCAAAGGATTCCTTCTGACACTAAGTAATTCTTCGATTACGACTACGTTGTTGTATGGAATATAAAGTATAAAACATCAACATTGTTTCTTTAAGTGATGAGTTGAGGCCGAAGTAACGATTAAGAAGACGGGGTAAGCAAAAACATTAAATGCATAAAAGAGCACGCGTCGGTTTAAGAAATAATGCATTTCATTTTCCCCGGTTTTGGGCAAGCTACATTTTCGAAGCAGTCCCATTTTATCGTGGCGTGCGTGTGTACTCGTGTAATCGCTTGCACTCATAAACGATTTTATATAGCTTACTTTAAAAGATTGTCTTGCTTACACGCATACAAGTGCTTATTATAATGTACTGGCTTTTCCCGAGGCTTCATTCGTGTTTTTATCGATCCCTCCATCCTTCGGGAATAATTTATTTTTTGGGGGAACGTGTATAAGAATTTTCATAACAATCGGTTGAGTAGTTGAGACGTAACATACAAACAAACAATTCACTTATGCAATATTAGTAAGTAAGTATATGAGATAACCTCTGAAAAGGCTGAAATAATCGAATATATAGTTACTTGTACATGTGTAGCTCGTCGTCGTGTGTGGGGGCTGGTGGTGGGGGTGGGGTGGGGGGCCGCGGGTGGTCGAGGGGCCTGCGCAGGTGTAGTGCGAGTGCGCACACGTGCCCCACGGACAGACAGACCGGCCGCATGAGTGCGGACAGCACCACACCCGCGTCCCGGTCGAGCACTAACAATCAACCACAAATATTTCCCCATATGAACCTCAAAAATGCAACCCAAAAATATTTCCCATATAAACCTCAAGAAGTGAAGGTGTGGTAATCTAGTGGTTTGGCAAGTGCAATACCAATCCGATGCCCGCATGCTCGAATCCTGGAACATACTAACGAATTCTTCGAAAATCGCGTACATTTACTAATTTAAATTGGTAACACTATCGGCTGACGGTGAAGGAAAAAGAACGTGAGGAAACCTGAACCTGAGAAATGTTCTTGTTCTACTCTACTCTACACATACGTATGTGGGAAAATATAAAACTGTTTGGTTTTCCAGAGTTTTAAATCGCCAATACATCGTGGGCTGGCGTAGTGATTATGCCTATACCTTCCTTCGGAAACAGAGTTATGGCCTTGTCGTGGCTCTCTTACAGGCTGATGATCATGACCACAAGAACGCAACCCCAAAAAAAATTTTTGCCATGTGTACCTTAAGAAAGCAACTCAAAAATATTTTGCATATGGACCTCCTGAAGAACGCAACCCAAAAATATTTCGTATACGGACCTCAAGAAGGCAACCTAGAATATTTCGTATATAGACCTCAAGAAGGCAACCTAGAATATTACCCATATGGACCTCAAGAAGTCAACTCAAAAATATTTCCCATATGAACCTCAATAAGGCAACCCAAAAATATTTCCTATACGGATCTTAAGAAAGCACTTGTGAATATTGAGACACTACCCCGGTTCGAATAACCAGTTATATCAATGAAATAACAACTAATCTAATACACTTTTTCATATTTTTTGCTTGCATTGATGCAGACTTGACTCACCCTCAGAAAATGTACTTTATTTTTTAACAAAAGGCACCCTACATCTTTTTCTGTACTGCTTACTGCGGTAAAACAAACTCAAATTCACATTCATATCTTTTGTTGAGATTTTAATAATTATTTTTAGTGGATGCACATATGTCATATCAAGCAGAATCAACAAAAAGTTAAAATATTGCTGATGACTTTAATGCAATTGTCATAGACAAAAATAAACATCCTAATTTCAATATTCGAAATGTAGTAAACCTAATTTACAAATGAATTATTTCATGTTTTTATTTTATTAGAACCATTATTTTTGTTATTGCATTATTTTTACATTAATTTAAATACTAGATGACGTTAGATAAACTCTTAATTCAAAGAGGTAGGCAAAGGGTCAATGAAATGAAAAAAATAGCCTAGAAAGGTCTATGAAAAATTTCACATCAAATAGTCATTATTCTATGCCGATACGATTAGTATCTTTGATATGATTAAACCTGTTGTATATGAAACGACACGAGTAAAACAGCAGCTAGTTGAATACGCACTAACGTTTATTCCGAGAACTAACAGTGAGCGCAGTCACTGTACGTGTACATAAATCAATACATACATAACAAAACCTGAAAGGTACTATATTTTCATTACAAATATATAGCTTTGCTAAGTTTAACTATAAAAAAAATTTCATCAAAAACAATTGAAAGCCGTTTAGTGTGTTACAAATTTCTCAACTTACAAGTTGTCCGTATCGAGATGAGAATGGCTACAATCACGTAGTGCAAGTTTGGCAACATCGGCCCATCCGAAAACAGGAACCCCCAAAGGTGAGGCACCTCTGAACGGGGGAATTCCCTACCGAAGAGCAATCGCAGCCATCGACTGTATTACAAAATGTATGTTATAATTTTATATATATAGAATTTAGTGGCAATAAAATATTATTAATATTAATTTGGTCGGTTAATCACATCATAATCACAAGTAATTACAATTAGAATCAGATTTTATTCTAAAAATAGTTTTTATCACTTATACATTTCATATATCTTCCTTTATTACCTCCACCTAGGTATGACAATCTGAGATCGTTGATTCTAATAATCGATTTTTAGACTTAAAAAAATCGACATTACCATCGAATCAATCTCTGACACTATAAAATCGTGATTCATTTTTCTTTCTATGTAGATAAAAATAAAACCAGACAATAATTTATAATAAAAAAAAATAAGAGAACGATTTTTCAATAAACTATCCTCGACCTCGATTTTCTCATGAATCGATTTTTCAGATGACGATCTGAATGAAAAACCGATTTAAAAATCGATTTTTTTTGGCGAAGGATCGTTATCCACTACCTTCGTCGCGTTATCTTGGCTGGTTCACAACATAATTAATTTTAAGACGTCATTCATTCTAATCCAAAGACAAATCACACAATACACATATTTATTTTTTACTTATTAAACGAGCACAGATGTTTTTTTACACATCCTTCACATAAGTATACATTTCTAGCAATAAAATTATTATAATTATTATTTTAAAACATAAGATGACAATATTGATACGAATACGAATATGTATTTAACATATTGAAGCAAAAAAATTGTCAAAGCCTCATTAAATTAATACCTCAGTTAAAACAAATTCATTATAGTTTCATTTAGGTACTTTGATATTTAGCACCTAAGAATAAGATTACATTTTGAAACGTAGCGTCTCTTGAAAATATATTTGCTAGCTAGTTTTAATTCAATTCTTTCCACCTCTCCATCAACATTGTGTATATTTTGACAAAAGCATTATATAACCCAACTTCAAATACTCACATCCCAAATAGTTCCATGGATATCTTGCAGTCAGCTAAATGTGCAGCTAACTCAGGGTCTAAAGGTATTAGATATTCTTCTCTTAACTTATCTAAATATCTGACGACTTCATTTGGATTCTGTAAATCACACAAGAATTTTATCTCCCACTATATATATGTTATAATATATATTCATAGTCTTATTAAGTTAAATTTATATATTATATGCCTAGAAATGACTAAAAATCATTCTCTTAAAAACAAAAGTAAATTCTGTATATAAATCAAAATTTGAAATATCTTTGATGTTATTGGTTTATTAAGTTCAAGTCAAGATCAAGTTTATGGTATTAATCTTAAAAAAAAAACAAAGCAATGAAGATGTTCAGGTAAAAATGAATAAAGATTTCTCATTAAAAAAATGAGCAAAAACTAAAAAAATAATAATGTAAAACCGACTAAGAAAATAATCACAATCATAACATACATACATGAATAACTTTAGAAGCCGGCATTCTACCAGACGATGTGGGCACTACATCTCCTGTTACATAGAATTTCTCTAATCCCTTCATAATCATGTTAAAGAGCATGCTTGAAAGAAAAAAAAAATTATGAGGGAAAGCAGTTCAGTATGTTCAATGTCCCATATTTGATTGCGGCTATTAATTATTTAAATTATTCCATTTTTTACGACAATTACGTTATTATTCGCCTATATTTCTAATGTATTTATCATTACATAGTATAAAACAAATTCCCCTACCGCGTCTGTCGGTCTGTCTGTCTGTTTGCGATAAACTCGAAAACTACTGAAAGAATTTTCACATGGTTCATAAGGAAGGTTTAGATATATAATTTGTCGAGGTTTTTTATTATTTTCAAGGCGGGTTAACATCCTCCGTGACCGGTAGTAACTTATAATTGTTTCATGTATTGTGATCAGTATTTCAATAACAAATGATGTATGTTAATTATTCCTACGCAGTGGATGATATAATTATTCTGCTGGTGATTTTTCGTTATACGTTATTATTATTGATAATGACAATAGCAGCGAATGGTATCGCAGTGACCAAGAAAGCATTGCACAACCACCGATAGGTATGAAAAGATTATTATTTCACTTCATTCACACTCGAGGTTACCAATAAATATTAATTTCACTACCCTTTATGGATACAAAACTGCGATACGATCCAAAACTTCAAATAACACAAACAGCAGAATAACTGACAACAGTTTATTACAAAAACTGTTAAGAAATAGCAGCATAAGTAATAATAATTAAATTTTTCATTATTAATTAGAGTCGTTATTGCTACCTATATTTATTAATAAAATAACGTGACGTTTTTCAATGCAATTAGGCAATGTAGTTTCTGCTATTGTGTTAGATTTCATCACTATGTTTAATTTATATTATGGAGGATTTGAGTCTGTTGTATAATAATTTTCTACAATATTCTTAGGATTTCTATTTTTTTTTAATTCTGAACAGATTATAATGAAATTACATAGATGAGAAATATATCATTCCAAAATTAAAGTCTATGATCAACATTTTTAGATATCATAAAGTATATCTACATTTTTACATAATAACATTATAAATACTCAAAGTGCTGCGATTCACATTTGAAATAATATATGTTATACTTACTGACTGTCGTGTTCCAAATAGTCTTCATCCAAAATGATTTTTAACTTGTTACTGAAAAAAAAAATGTCACTGTATAAAATTAGCAAGGATCTTGCAACAATAGTTTATAGCGAAGGCTCTCACACTCATTTGGCTAATAAAACCTGTTTTCCGTCCCATACAAATTCACACTTAGTGGGACACCTGTTAAAACAGATAAATAAAATAAACACGGTTAACAATATTTACAGAATCTATATACAAATAGGGAGAAGGAAAACCGTTATGAACGCTTTCCCCTCTGTTACTAAACGATTTCTCTTTGTATTTTTTTGTTTAGTAGATACTGACGAGCTTTCGTGTTAGCAATAAATATTTGGCAATAGTCTTTTTTCTTTAATATTGGAACTCGAAAACTTTACAAGTTATGGTCGAATTTCGCCCTTGCGGTGACAACTATTTAAACCAAATATGTAATTACCTGGAAATACTAGTGGTCTACTTTGGTTAAACTGCCGAAATGGCTATCACAAACATATGATTTCAACACTTTCATTCAATCCTATTTTTCTGAACGTATTACATCGTTCGCTAATCTTGGGAATCTCTAGCGCTAACAAGATGGTTCTTTGAGAAAGATGAATCGTTAATCTGTCTGAATACTTACCAAATGTGTTTGGGAGCGAATTTTCTATCTAAATATAGTTCAAAGAGCAAAGGTGCTAGTATCTCGTGCATCCCCTGCCTGTACCCGACATTCGAGTGCGAACGCGCCCAGAAGAATAGAACCCTAACCTGAAATTGCAGTATGACGTTCACTTTTCTCTAGCATTAAATCTATACCGACTTTATTTGTATTTTACAATCTATTTATTGAGGAATGTAATAGGTCTACTAACATCACGATAGGATCCTTAGGTGCGGAGTAATTAAAATATGAAGTGGAGGTCAGAAAGTATGCTAAGCGTCGCGTAGCACGATAAGTAACGGGGTATTAGAAAGTTTAAACACGAATTATAACAGCGGGCTAGAGCTAGTATATTATAAGCAATAATGAATCAAATGTAGTTTCTTCGATCTGAATCATATAATGAACTTGAAGTTTAGGAGACATCACGATGAAACCATAGTATGATGTTTAGGTAGTTTCTAATGCCCGGCTGGTAAGCGATCACCCCCAGGTTGAAAATATGTTAAGCACCTTAGTCCGGTGAAGCTGTGAAAGCCCATCAAGTCAATATAGCGAAAAGTCAGTTTGAAAAGGAGAAGTAAAAAAATCTACAGCTTTTTTAACTCCCCTTACCCCCTCAGACATGTAAAATTTATAAACTTATATGTTTATTCCGACCACTGCACTTAGGGTCAACCCTCCTATGCTTAGTGTGTTACCATCTTAAGCTTCATTGTCAATGAATATCACTTGAAATTGTAATCAGAACGCTATAGTTATAAGTATAAGAAAAGGTCGAAATTTGTATATACGCACAGTACGAGAAAGACTGCAGATAGTAAATGGTACAAAGCGATGTGTTCGACTGAATCGTGATATCTGTATACTACGTGAGTATGTGTATCAAATAACCAAGCGTGGTATTAAGGATCTGTACCTAACTCGGTCGAGACCACCACACACATAGTGCTAAACTTGACACAGTGACTTTTTAACCTATCACATTTGTGGATCAGTTAGTGTATATCCAGCCTTCGAGAAAAAAAAACAATATATAACTCTCAGTCATCAGCGTTATTTTTAGATCGAACTGCGCTTACCGTCAGTTATATTGCCGTCACTTTGACATAATACAATAAAAAAAATGTATGAATCGATTAAGTATTTCACAGTATCTATTATATTACAGCTCATGTTCGCCTAAGAAAAATCCATAGTCAATGCAATTGTGTACTAAAATTATAATTTTATGCCATTGTACGTTGATATGAGGAAAATTTACCAATATATCTTGAACATCTTTGTCCCTAAAGTAGAGCTCATCGGGAAACGTTCGGACGACGTCTTGCAGAATCACAGTCTTCAGTTCGTTATCACAGAAATGTTGTCGCCATACACTCTAAAAAACTATAAATAATCAGCGGCATAAAGAATATTTTATAATTAAAATTGCATTGTCCGCATAGGCATATGGTATGAATAACAATAATAGCCATGCATCAATAATAAATTACGCTGTTGTGTTATTTTACAATACTTGTTATAAACTGTTATCGGTTATTCTGCTGTTATGTCATTTGCGCTTTGTATCGTATTACATTACTTAGTAATTTGTAAAGTGTACTAAACAACGAAATATATTGTGTATTAAGTAGGAGGAACCTGATGTGTTCTTCCTTTCACATCCACTGGTTGTTGTATAATTCTTCCTTGTTTGCACTTTGCGATAGCACTGGCCGATCATTATCATTATCAATAATAATAACGGACAACGGATAGTCAACAGCTCAATAACAATGTCTTCAATAATTTGCAAACCCATTGTGCAGGGATAATATATTATAAACAGGGCTTTTTTTATGTGGGCACGCGGAGGCACGAAGGGAATATCGAAAAATTGCCATAAAAACTAAAGAAAAATTACAGGGTTTGAAAAAAAAATCAATCTTGGCAAGCTTTACAAAAAATAAATGTCAATATTATGCAAAAACAAAATACAATCTGTCTTTCCGTATAGTTACCGCATTGCACGGTGGTTCGTCACTATAGTAGAGGTCGGACGTAGGGCATTACAAATTTGTAAGCCATAATTTTACAAAAAATTAAACTCTATTCGATTTCTCTAATGAAAAGCAATACAAATACATAAATCCATTTTATGGATTGGACTTATACTTTACGAGTAAAACTGTTTTCAATGTTTAGGAATCAACCTAAAACTATATAACTCGTGATTTTTGTTGGTTTTCGTTCTGAAAATTCTAGAACAGTATCTTACTATTATATGCCACAAGTACCTAAAATAACAAAGTGTACATTTTTGCACTTCTTGAGATACAAAACATTATGGATATACAATTTTCGAAAATTAGCGTGCCTCCAAAAAAAAAAAACTCAAAAAAGGCCTGAATTATAACGTAAAAAAAACATGTCATAATAAAGACTTTTTAATAACTCCTTAAAATAATCCCAGTTAAACATGTGGAAAACATAAGAAATTAGATATTTCAAAAGGATTAATGTATTGCAATATAACTATACCTTTGTAGGAGTTTTACTAAGCTCCGACTGATATTTCTAGTTTTATTTGATTAAACTTTTTTTTATTATACTTTTTGTATGTTGTTCTTGCCAAAAATGCCAAGAGAAAGATAAATTTGAATTTAACTGAACCCTAATAATATTAAGCGATTAGTTATTTTGTCTTGTACATATTTTATTTGTAATCTTTATGGTCACCAGTGTCTTTGGATAGCCATGTGCTTGATCATATTCATATCTGTTTGCCCTTAGCTGCTTTCATTATTTACTTTACAAATTATATGGTCCAATAATTGATCTAAGTATTATTGGTAAGTTAGTTTCTTACCTCATCATTCTGTGACAATGGATCATCACCAATGACAGTTCTTGGGTCCATAGACAATTTTGATTTTAAATCATTATAAAAATTCCTGTGCACTTTTATACTGAAAAATTAAAGTTACATACTTTTAATATGATTAAACTTTAATCAGATTAACTAGAGTATTTTTTGAAAATACATTATTTTATTTTTACTCCTTACATTTTTTATTAATCAGCATTTTTATATATTGTAACATGAGAAAGTGACGACAATGTATGCGACAGTAAGTGCAATTGTAGCATAACAGTGACTACCATCAAAGCTAAAATCTATAGGCAGTTGTCACTAACATATCAGCTTATTAGCCTTTTGACAATTAAATAGGCATTGGCTGATCCTTATACAAGTTAAACTAAAATGCTAGAATGCGAAATGTAACAGAGTTGTGTATGAGTAACCTACTATCTCATTTTATTACTGGAAATATAATGGCTGAAGCCAAAACCCGACACACCTAAGCATATTACTATAGTTGGGGTTACAACCTGTGTATGACAGTTGTGATGCAGGAATTCGCGAGTGGTATGACCTATATACTGATTCTTTTTGAGGTATAAAGAGTTAGTTATAACTCTAGCTAGAGTTCTAGCTTGATAAAAAACAAAACACATGGAAACATTTATAATCAACAGAAATATTTGAACTCCCTACATCAGCAGAGGGGAGTGAAAACTGTACAACTCCAGAACTGAGCATCATTACATATTATAAAACCAAGTCTTCTGCCACATCTGTCTGTCTGTCTGGTTTTGATTACCTCAAAAACTACTGAAAGGATTTTCATGCAGTTTTCACCAGTAGACAAAGTGATTCATGAGGAAGGTTTAGAAGGTTATTCATTTTCTAATATTTTACTTTCATTCATAAGAAACTCTGATAACTACATATCATGATCATCATCATTTTATCATCTTTAAAGCTGAAAACTTCATTTTTTTTTGTGATCTACATAAAGGCTTTTCAGTGTTATTATAAGCCAATATAATGATAATTGTATAGAATATGTAAGTACTATGGATATAACTGCTTTTTTTATGATAAATGAAAGGGTGATCTAGATATTTTCTATTCATAATTATTTTTATTACATAGATTATTATATAGATAGACACAATTATTGTTTATTAGAGAATGTACACAGTTGTGATGACTTACTTTGGTGACTTACTGACGTTTCTCTGAAAGTTTGTGAGGAGCAAAAATTAGTGAGAGTATAATTCTGCATTATAATGCATAGCTATAAACTGCTGTTATCACTTAAAATTAGGTGGATTGTATGTTTCTACGTTGCTTCGTAAGATTAAAAATGACATTTACAAAGTACAGACAGCTCTTTGAAGACTTTGTCTAAACCTGAATTTTTTATAGACAAATATTAAAATAAGGACATACCTAGTGACAATGTCACCTGTTGGAGGTGGTAATACGTTCAACATAATCGCCCATGCTAAACTTCGCGGGCGGAGCAGCCTTTGTTTTATAGCCGCCTGTTTTAGATTGTCCAAACTCCATTCTGGTAATTCCAGTCTGTAATTTTAATTAAAACATGTACATTATTGTGTGTATACATGTTTATTCTGATTTCTCCTTTTTTATTTATCATGTACAAGATATTGGCAGACTATATTGTTCCGTAATCTTGACATATTGGACATAAACAATTACATGACAGACTGTACTGTTCTCACACATGGGAAATGCCTCCTGAGTTCAGTTATTAGACGCTGTGAGTTGGCTAGCGACAAAATGGTCCAGTAGGCATTATTTCATACTAATTTACCTCATGAATATACTTTAGATGTCAAAATCCCTACTTAAAAGAAATATATGTTACAGTAAAAGCAATATGTTTTTTTCTTTTCCTTTATTATATATTTCAACTACCTACAATAACTTCAATTCTTTACTCAATCATGCTGGTTAGCAGAAAGGAAATGGCCCTGTAGAATTAAGCTTGGTAGTGTACCAACTAAAAAGTGCAGTAAAATAAATATGTAAACACACATTTAAAATAAGTGAGCACAGATTTTTTTTTCTTCATTTTGATTGTTTCTATGACTCCAAAAGTTTATAGTAAATACTCACGTACATTATTCGTGCATAGAATTAAAATTGATTAACCTTCTATTAAATTGCCAAATTATAGGTGAGACCTACTTTATTTCCTACTAGCTGTGCTCGAGACTCCATCTGCGTGGAATCTAATGTAAAAAGTAGTGACTAATAAAATCATTTGAATGTATTAAGTCTGTTTACTTATATGCTTTTCTCTCATACTTAAGTTGCATTGTCATTCAAATTACAATAACTTTTGATGGAGTGAACGAATTTTAATGAAACCAAGACTAAATTAAAATTTAGTAAGTAGTCTTTAGTAAACTAAAGAGTATACTTTATGATTTTCTTGGTGAGGTTTTATCATGAATGCAGTACTTTAGCAGTGATGCATGCTCAAACACACAGACAGACATTTCCAAAAACGATTGAAATATATTTTATTACTTATTCCAAGACATCAATTGTTTTCACAGGAATATACAAAGCACAGACACATTTACATTCTTATTATATGTATAGATGATTCTATATGACTCAATAACACATGGTATTAATATTATCATCTCTTTATAATTACTTTAAAATATCTATACTATTATCTGATTCTTATAATGAAATGGAGTAAAACTGTTTAAAAGTTGATTAATACAAAGCATTGTTGATTACTGATATTGAAACAACAAATTATTAAACAATGCTTACTTTTGTACTTTGGTTAAGACATATGGCAATGTAATAAGAAACATTTTTTTTCTCAATACCTTATTTCATAATTAAATACATCTTTTTGCTTTGTAATATATAGGAAGCCATAAGATAAAAATTTGTATATTCTTATTCTACAACTTTTCAACTTTTATATCAAATTTCAATAGATTTCCTACAATAATTCAAGGAATACCAAATATTTTAACAAATAAAATTTTAGATATAACATTTTATATCTTGATTTATATTTATGTAAGATTTCAAGACGTTAGCTCATTCATTGTTTACAATTCAACATTATAATTATTAATAGTAATTTTAAAGATAGAAGGGGTCTTTCTAATAATATATTAGTCCATAAACATATTACATATTGATAATATGGGCATATTATATCATTATCTATCTTTAAATCATTTTTTCATTAGTTCCTTATACAGTATAAGTGAGCACTATGATATACTAAATATTATATACATTTTTTATATCTGGGACTATTTTTTTAAAGACATTCTTTTTTTATATGTCATAGTAGGCAAACAAACAGATGGGTCACCTGATGTTAAGTGATCACCACCGTCCATAAACACTAACAACACCAGGGGAGTCGAAAGTGTGCTGTCAGGCTGTATTTGGGGGAAAGTGAGGTAGGGGGGAGAGGAGGGGAGGTGAGCCACCGGCACTCTCACTGATTGAACGAAACGCATCAATGCAAGCACTGTTACGTTGGTTATCTATGATAGGGTGGTACTACCCCGGACAAGCCGATCTATTTATGCTGAAATCAGTAGTAACTTAAGCATGGCTCTACCACCTAAAAAAACCTTAAGGAGTATCTGTAATACTTTGTGTTCTCTTTTAAAATATTAATGAGTACATACTATAAGTGATTACTTATTTATTATTAGATGATAGGTGAAATAGTAAAGTATTTTTTTCTCAATTAAATATTTAAATAGCCACAATAGACAGGTCAAATTAATAATATTAAAATAAATTTAGCTCATATATTTTTTGTATATTAATATATAGATCATGCCTTTATCATGACAAAGGTCAATCATAAAAACAATAATACTAGTCTGGGAAATTCGTCCAATAGTGACCTCGAAACAAAGAGTTTAAGTTATAAAAAAAAAGTATCGGTAACTTACTTATAATCGGAATTTTCCAGCAAATTGTTATTTGGTGAAGCAAAAGAGTTGTCGGTAATAAATTCCTGTATAATAAAATATAATTACGTTAAATTATGAAGTTTTTTATTAGTTACGAATGTAAGAGCCAGTTACTTACCATGTTTTCCTTTTATTTAAATTCTTAATACCTTTTAAGAAATTGGAAACATTATCAAGAAAATTAAATTATAATATATTTTTAATTTTGCACCATATTTTGTTTCACATTTGTATTTACTTTATGATATAAATTGGTATATCTTGAATAAATATTCGCCAACATTTCATAAATATTTGCGACATTGACAGTTTGATAAATCTATGGTTTAATTTGACAGTGACGTCTGTAACAGCTCGGATACATGATGAATATGAATTATTTATGAATCTCGCCATATTTCCAGATTTTATATTCCCGCTTGGTTCATGACTATCCCGGTATTGCAAGTAATGTAACCATAGTTTTTTTTAATATAAAACAAGCAAGTAGTATAGGGACTCTAGAACACTTCTAAATTTACCCCTTTTTTCAAATGACATACTAGATTTGATGATTATATGGAACAGTGTATGGTAGCTCTTGAAAATAGCCAAGATTAGACATTATGGCTGAATTAAACAAGACGTATCATCAAAATCTTTATATTCTCTGCACGAAAACTTAAGAATAAACATAATATCGTTAATCAGGCGTATCCACCCAAACCTTTGCTGCACACCTGTTAATGTAGTTCTACGTTTCGAATCAGCGACCATTCTATTTGGGAATATGGGTTGGGCAAAGACCACTTACATTACCACCACCACTTCTTCTAGTGCCGTAACTTACGTTTTGTTCTTAATGATATCCTACTTCTTGAAATTACTCTTTCCACCTGCATGAAAATTTTTATCTTCGTTTTCTCTTTTTTTACTAGTTTTGTAGGTTATTTTAGGTATAGTGATAATGAAATATAATTTTATTTATCTGAATAAAGTTAAACGTTAATTATAGTATACATCTATATAATGGGTTCATTGATTTTATGTTAACATTTAGGTTTGTGTCTCTATAATAATTGTAAGTGTGAGCTTTCTAACTTGTTTTGTTTTAGATGTGGTTATTTAGTTATATCAACTGGGATATAAAAGTAAGTATTTAGTCACTCATTGAAATATTTATAAATTGTATGCTCACTGTGAGTAGGTACCATATTCATCACATGACACTGGTTGATTTGTGGCTAGAGACCAAATAATGCAGTGTAGTGTCAAATAAATTAAAAATAAGATTTTAATGAGCTGGTCACACCGAAAGTGGAAAGGGGTAGTGAGTATATATAGTATATATCAAACTAGCGGGCCCGGCAGACGTTGTCCCGCCCTCATTATAAAAAAATCCTTGACAAATTATATACTAAAACGTTCCTCATGAATCACTTTATCCACTGGTGAAAACCGCATGGAGATCCGTTCAGTAGTTTTTGAGTTTATCGCGAACAGACAGACAGACAGACGCGCTAGGGGACTTTGTTTTATACTATGTAATGATATATAATACTAAAGAATAAATATCAAAATAAGTATTATCGACTATATACACATTGCATGGAACTTAAAAATACAATACCAATGTTTGGTATTATGATATAAAATATCAACTTTTAAATGGTCTATTACTCAGCAGACTTATTCTGGAAAAAAGTCAGAGGCTTAATCACCACGCTCGCGTCACTTTTTTATTATCATGTAGTGGAGTCATGTGTCATAACCAAAGTACTAACTTCGTACTGACTTTAGAAATCAATACTTTTCTATAGCAACCACATTTAATTACTTGAAATAGTTATATTATATCCTTACAACAGAATTATTCCTGGAATAATATTTCATCATGCCTAGAATCATTGTAATTTCTTATTTAAGGAATATGATTGGCTCGCTTTAGGTAAACATGGTAACACTACAAAATTTGACCAATCGTAACTTCAAACTGGATTGTGACGTTCGTTGTCTCTTGCTAATGGAAAAGTAGTTTCATGGCGTCTCACTTCTTGATTGACCCGATCTCCTCGCATCTTGCGCATAAAAATACGACGTAACAAATCTTTGGTAACAAAAGATCTATAAAGTCTGTGTATCTATGGATCGTTTTCCTTTCAACGAATCTCTTTTCGTTCCTAGGAGTTTTGTGACCGAGTGTGATTTTGAGCATTTGTTAGTGGTCGCCACATTTCCTGATTTCTGTGAAATAACAGGCCGTATGTGCTGTTAATGTTACTTAGCAGTGACACAATGGTTCGAAGTGCATTGACCGTTTCAGTTACGTGCAGTGGGACGCGATCGCAAGCGCTAACCGTACTTCGGTTGCGATGACCATAAGCGTAAGCGGGAAATATGATCGCTAACTTGCCGCTGCTGTTCGCCAACGGCAACCCCACCGCGCTTCCCGACATCGGCGCTGGGGAGCTTGAAAAGTTTATAACATTTATGGTGACTTGCTCCTGGGGTCATGATACAGCGAAGGATATCCGGCAACCGCCATGGTGGCCTAGGGATGTCGAATTCTCCCACCCTTTCGTGAGACCGCAAGAGGTACCCAAAAATTGGGAAGCAAGATTGAGGAATCTTGTAAGGAAGTGTTATGAGTTTCACAAAAGTGCGTTTCTTTTGGTTTTTTCAGCGCAACTTGCTCGGTATCCTCGTAATCGGCTCAGATATGTGGATAACCGTGACCACACCACGTCTCTCTACTACAGACCAAACGGTCGACTACTTGTTACCTTCAGGAATGAGAATATTTTCTATGATAGAGCAGTACACAATGATTTGTATGAAGCACAAGTGAAACCAACAGATATTTATTTATGTGACAATTGTGACAGTCACTTTGACAACTTGGATATCCTGAAAGCTCATGAGAGGCTATGCAATAATGAAGTTTTGCCGACAGGCACTTGCAGTGGTGGCTTACCTGATCTCCTTTCTGCTTTAAAGTTACAACATGTAGGTGTGCCAGTAGATCCAAAACCTGATATTGTTAATAATGAGCTGAAATCTAAAACGGTTCGGACTGCAGCTAATATAGATAGAGGCCCACCATATCCTTTCTCATCATTGGCTTATATGCGCAATGTAAAGTCAGTCCAGAGAGATACAACCTATATTCGAGAACGAATTGAAAGATACTGTTGTACATCAACTCCAATTAGTAAAAATTTAGTTAGTAAAAGTAAAAATCAACAGTTTCCGGTAAGATATAGAAGACCGATAGACTATTGGCACAGAACTCATATATTCCCAAATCAAAGGAACAAGAAATTACTTGATGTGAAAGCACAACTACTGCTATTAAAATGTAGACCTGTAACTGTTGACGTTGAAAGAATGTCCATTAAGAGCATGGAGGAATTTATTGATAAAACAAGAGAGGAATCGGAGAAGAAATCACAACAACTAATGGAAGAGAAGGACATTGTTTTCGTTGACAATATTATTGAGTGTGACCAACCAGTTGAAGAACTGAAAATATCGGACCCGTTAAAGAGAACCGACAATGATTGTGAAGTGATAGATTTGTGCTCTGATGATGAGAGTCCGAGTGGTAACGAAAATTGTGATCCACGTGCTGGGGTGACATGCGTGATGCGTGGAGGTGCGGTGTTGAGACGTACAGCAGCGACTCCGCATTCACTACCTGCGGAGCCTTGTGGTGCGAGACAGCGGCCTCTACCTCCGGCTATACTCCAACCGCATCCTGTTATTCTTATAGCACATACACTCAACAATTTACAGACTATATCATTAGATTGAGTATATCTAATGTTTGGATGTAGTTTTACAAAGAACATTCCAATCCAGAACATGGTGGTCTAACTATAATCTTTAAGTTAACTATTTCACAAATTGTTTATCGTTTGTGTTAGGCTCCTCAGACGGTAGGATTGTCTTTGCAAAAGTATATCTATTTTACATCTAGGTAAGGAAACATTTATTTATTCATTTTGTGATTTAAAATATGTTTAGTTCAGGTTTAGTTTCTGTTTTTGTATTTTGGACAAAATGGTTGGCATTCAGTGGAAATCATTTATGTTACAATGATAACATGTAATACTCAAATTCTTTAGAAATTGTCATGGGAAGAGGAAAATCCACAGTTTCATTATTTTCAATGGATTCTATATTTTTTATTATGACCAAGAATATACTACACCCAGTGGAGTATAAAAGAATGAAAGGGGGAATTATCTTACAAACTAAAAAATTCTGACTAAAATATGGCAGAATTAGGTGATTTTATTTGTTTTATATTACGGATTATAAAAGTTTTGACTTTCTATGAAAGAATAATTTGTTTTGATCAAATATGATAGTTGTATTTCACTATTCCTTTTAATGTCTTATTTTATATTTTATTCAGTGCCTGTGTCATTATTTCCAAGCGGTCAGAATGAAGGTTTTTGATTTTTTTACAAAACAACATTGTCATCATTTGGTGTATCAAATATCCAATAAAAAATTAAATATACATATAATAAAAAAATAAAGTTATATTTATTAATAACTAGCGGGTCCGACAGACGTTGTCCCGCCCTAATTATGAAAAAAAATCTTTGACAAATTAAATACCAAAATGTTCCCCATGAATCACTTTATCTACTGGTGAAAACCGCATGGAAATCCGTTCAGTAGTTTTTGAGTTTATCGCGAACAGACAGACAGACAGACGCGGTAGGGGACTTTGTTTTATACTATGTAATGAAGAATAAAATTAAATGACACCTAACAAAGAATTTGCCAACTTGTAAATAAAGCATCAAGTGAGGTGTAATTTAGCTACTGACTAGTATAATGTTACTTGAAGATGGTTATTTGGGCCCTTGAGATTATCACATTTTATATGCCATTAATTAAATTACTAAATCCATGTTTATGACAGCCAGTCATTAAACAGATTATGTTAATCATCCTAAGTTTTGTTATCAATCATTTGGTAAACTCATGAGAATACAAATGGGTCACTCATCTGTTCAATTAAAAGTTGGGCTAATAGCTCAAATGGAACACCTATGGTCATAAATTATTGGATATAAATGTAAAGGACGATAGATAAAGTATCTTCTGCAAATTGCAAAGTAGATTATGAAATAGGGTGACCATGTGACGAAATACAAACATTAATTAAATACTAATTTAATAAAATGCCTTTACCATGGGAATGTTTAGGTGAGAATTATTTCTGTAATTATGTCACTATATTTCTAAATAAGCCAAATCCAATTTTAGCCCTTCCTCATATTTTATATTATTTTTGAAGATCTTCAAATTATTTACATGTTAAATATGAAGAACATAAAAACTAAAAACCTTATGAATGGCAAAATTTGAAGTTCCTAGTGTATCAAAATTGGAAATCTTAAGAAAATTATATGAACTTTTACAATGGAATTTTGCTCATTTTGAAATGTAACGACACAAATTTTGGCTCCACTAACTCTGGAACTCTAGAAATTTTTATTTGAAACACATTGTAGTGTTGAGATGAAAATTGTTATGGATGAGTGAAAACTGTATTTACAGTTTGCAATTTTTTTAAGAATGATTTTTATTCTTTGACACCATTGTAATTCTATTTTCATAATTAACTTTGTCTTTCCTGCAAGTGCTATATAAGGCCTACCTGCAGTTTATGTTCAGTGTTAGGAATTTCTTGTCTTTAGGTAAATTTAAAAAAGTAATAGTAATAAAATAAATACAAACCTGTATTGACAAATGAAACCAAACGATTTATCAACATTTATTAATATTATAGTTCTTGATTCATGTGTATTATACATTTATACTTTAGAATTTAAAATGTCACAAACTCTTAAGAGGTTCACTTCGAAGCGCAAAACTCATAACATAAAGTTTTAAGGATACTAAATGCATAAACAATTGTATAAAAGACTAAGATAATCAGATAACTCTACATATAATTTTGAAAATATTATCTTATGGGAACTATGTATTATATTTGTATAAAAGCTGACTGTTTTTGAAATGTAATCATTATTGCTCAGTAAGTATATAAAAGTAAAGTATCCTTCAAATTGGTTTAAGTTATATATTAACCTGAAAACTTAAATCTAATGACTTTTTAATTATTGCGCATTGTAACAAACATCAACTGACATACAATATCTTCTTTAATGATCTTAATTAATTCTGTCGCTAATCTAAAATCCCAGAGACTTTTGAATTATTCAATGTAGAGATGCTGAAAATTTACGATTCTTGGATATGGATATAATGTATTTTGTACAAAAATGCTCAATATATTAGTTATCTATATGAATCAAATCTGTAGTTTAGTTCATACATATAATAATTTATTTTTAAATTTTGTGACATAACATTTCTACAAAGGTAAAAGTGATCACGAATATGCTTAAATATTTTATTTTTATTTCCTCTAAACCGATATTATTGATCTTTATGAGGTTTTGTTAATGAGAAAGTCATATAATTTACCAATTGTTTGGATAAGGACCAAAACTATTTACAGATATTTTAAAAGAAGAAAAACATAGTAATTCTTATACTCAAGCGATTTTAATAAAAGTTCGCACACTGGAAGTATATGTCATTTATAAATCGATGTCTTATAAAATGAGTACTTCTAGATTTTGAAAAAATATGAAGTTTATGTTGCTATTGTTTCTTTATTATGACAGTATAAGAATTGTAAATAATACTGTTAGGGCTGGAAAAAGATTATTTGTATCTTCAAAAGATTTTCATGAAATTTTATATAAGCGAGGTTTTTAGAGAGAATATTTTTTTGAATTTCTTTGTTTCTAGTTATAAAATATACCAATAATACTCAGAAGAACACTAAATATTATAATAATAACATTTTTACTATCAACCAGTTTATTATACACAAATAGTATATGTTTACGGGTGGTTGTTAGTCTAACATAAAGTTTAACTTTTATAAACAAAAGAATACAGTATAAATAATCTATGAGGGTGTGACGTAGAAAATTAATTCAATTTGTTTGATTTAATTTAAAAGCTTACTCTTTATAACTCCTATTACGAAGAAATACGTTTACTATTTAGACGAGAGTAAAAATTCATAGTAAATCTTAATAATATTTTTGTTTGTTATCAGTTTACAAAGGTCTCCAACTAAACCTTTGAGTTGCTCATATTTCTATGTCCTGAACAGACGATTTCCTTTTGTTATTGCTTATTCCCAAGGACACGTGTACTATTTATTACTCTTGCATTGCAGTGTTTCTAGAAGATGTTATAAACTCATATAACAAAAATTCTTCAGAAATAGTTATTTTTTATAAAAAAGTTGATTCCTTAAGTTTTGTTCTAAATAGTTTTTACACAGGATTTGTATTATTGTAATAATGATGTCAGATACACGAATTTAGTATGTACTATTTTCTTAATGTGTCATCTACATTGCCTTTATACAAAGTTATGGCAACAACAACGTCTATTATAATTTCATGCAATTAATTATTAGAAATAAAGGCAATTGTCTCTTACTTGGTGATTAACTTTTCAGTAACCACTGTGTATCTATTTAAATACATATTATATTAATGAATATAATTGAAATATCTGGCAAAGATAATTTAACGGAAACGAAATTAACATTTTCACAAAATAAAATACATTGGTTTTTCAATGCGGGATGGTTATCTTTTATGATATCATGGCATGTTTTCATCTTATGGTCACCCTATTTCACTGCATATTGAATTCAATGTTTTATGGAACTTTAACTTTGCGGAATTCATATAACCCGTGTTACGAAGTAAATTATTTAATTGTATAAAATTGTCATTGAATGTGTGAAGTGACTAGTTTAGGCTGACAATTAAATTACTATACATTATAATTTTTTAAATACTTTAAATTAAAATAATTTAAATTACACCACATAAGTACCTTCAATAAGTGATATTTATTTTAAAAATTGTTTTTTTTTTGTTACAAAATCTGTATTTGACTAATCATATATCAGTTTTAAAATGAAGTAATTAATTTTATAACCAATTTTAAATTGAATCAATTGATTCTGTAAGTGATGACGTATGCTTATTGTTCGCATGATAGCAGAACAAGAATGTATATACAAATAATATCATCATACAAGTAATAATGTGTAATAATTTATCAGTTTTTAAATAAAGTAATTTAATAATTAATTTTAAAGTTCTGAATCAATCAACTCTGTAATTAAAGAGGAAAATAATGTATAATATTTTCTCTCTGTATTAATATTACACCTCTTTTTAAGTTGTAAAATGGTCGCCATTTTGTCCAATGAAACTGGATGACTTAATCCTGTTGAGTATAAGACTATGATATTCATTTGTATTAATAAAGAAAAGAACATTTTAAACGATTCTGTGTTTGCATTCCATTCTGTTTAGAAATTGCATATCAGTTTGTGTTGCATGCATCTCGAATTACTTGCCCACATGCCGTGAGAACAACGTGATGGATCAAGTTTTGAAATATTAGCGTTATTGCTGTCGTTATCGCGCATAGCATTCATTATAGTTGTTTTTAAGCTGTGCTGCAACATTTTGCGATAACGTACCACTGGGAATTAAGCGCCTCGCATTTTTCTTATAGTATGTTATTGTGTTTGATTCGTGAGCGCATAAAGCGGCCATATAAGCCTTTTTTTTAAATAAAGAGTTGCATTACTAAAATAATTTAATTTATTTATGAATTGTGTACTTTACAATACATTAGTATTTTATATTAATTAACGTAAACCTGGAGTTAAAAAAAACAAGACGGGTGTGTCGTACATACACACGATAGAAGTGAAATATTTGTTTTAAAGAGAAACATTTTAAATTAATACTACAATAAGCCAACGTCACACGGTGTTCCTAGGCGCTTACCCATTCAAATACTGACAGCGTCCGACGTTGTTTGATTTCGGTGATCGGACGAGAACCAATGTTTTCAACAATACTCGATACAGTGTTTGCCCCCACCATTTTTCGTCACATAAAAAGGTTGCTGATCAGAAGAATTTCAATGCCCTCCCATAAGAAAGTTTACTCTAAAAAATTAATAAGAGGCCTGTACTCTTTGTAAGTATATGGTATGTACATCTTTTAATTAGAAGATTACTGTGTTTCAGTTTTAAAATACGCAGAAAAGAATTAGGTAATAGTAAAATTATAGCTAAAAAGTAATGTGAGAAAGTAAGACGGTATATTAGGGTATAAGTAACCGTAAAAAATCAACATAATTTATTGTGTATAAATTCGTGCAATAAAAAGGAGAATCTTCAGGAAAAACAGCATGTTTTATGAAAAATTCATCATTTTCAAAAAGATTTCATCATTGAAAAATAAGACTCAGCCGTCTTAAGGACTGCCGACAGAAATGAAAACGCAAAACAATGGATTTTAAACTGTGTTCTCTTTTGAAATTTTTAACTAATTCCGAATTATATCCTTATTTATACAGTTTATTAATTGATTAAACAAATCAGCAGTAGGTAAAATATTTTGAAGTGATGATGACTTAATTGATAGCGTTTCGAGCACAGGGCTGCAGCTAGAGTCGAATTTGAGGTAGGGCGGAAGTAAAAAAAAATATCATAATTGATCTGCCCTCTAATGTCACAAACTGTGGTATGTTCGGAAAAGTTTATCTCAAACTATGAACTATAATTTAATTATAATAATTTATTTTAGTTTTTGGTATTTTCAAGGTAGGGCATTGACCCACTATGCCCCTCCTAGCTACGGCCGCGGTCGGGCACCGTGATAGTCGTAGGCTGGAATCCTAAGTCGGAGCTTTCAGCGAAGGAAAACATCCTGGTGAGCCTATAGCTTGGTGGTAGGGCTTTTTCTACGTCTGCCGCCCGCTAGCTACAACTCACAAATTGAAATGCTGTCGCCGAGCACCTGTTGGTGTGTTCCAGCAGCTGCACTTGAGAGCCAATTCTCTAGGTTTACATCGTCATTTAACGTCAGATTAAGGTTGTAATACGCTAAAACCTGTAAAGTAAAAAAAAAAAGAAGAAATACGCAGGTATGATAATTTCTAATAACCTGTGATAATACCATAAAGGGTTGAATGAGGAAATAACTTATATTTAATTTGTATTGTATTGTAATTTGTGCACAACCTCAATATAAAATGTCAATATTAGATGTACGCAGGCTCTTATACTACGCGTTTCAAATCTGACGGAAGCCGCGTAGGCGCAGTACGGTCGGCCACGCTTACTAGCATGTTATGACGCGAAATCCTAAGTTTATCTCCTGCTACAAAATACCGCTCAACGCGCCTAAAGAAATGTTCACTTCTAAATGTCGAAGTTATATACCATTTGAGGTTAAACTTTATTCTTGCATAACTTTTAAAGTAGTCGAATCGATTTTTGTAACACTAAAAAACGTTTGAACAAGTTTTCATTAGAACCTAAAATAGGCTGGCGATTTATCTATACTAATATTATAAAGAGGTAAAGTTTGTGACGTTGTGAGTTTGTGGGTTTGTGAGTTTGTGACGTTGTGATGTTGTGGCGTTGTAAGGGGTAATCTCAGGAACTACTGGTCCGATTTGAATAATTCTTTCAGTGTTATATAGCTCATTCATCGAGAATTGTTATAGGCTATATATCATCACGCTAAGGCCAATAGGAGCGTAGCACAGATGAAAAATGTTTCAAAATCGAGATGTTTTTTTCTTTTTGAGAGTTTCTGCTGTGTGTCAGCGTTAGCCCAGAGTAGTAACTATTACTACGCGGACGAAGTCGCGGGCAGGGGCTATAATCTATATACTAATATTATAAAGAAGTAAAGTTTGTGAGTTTGTGAGTTTGTGACATTGTAGGGGGTAATCTCAGGAACTACTAAACCGATTTTGAAAATTCTTTTACCAATAGAAAGCCACGTTATTTGTGAGTGTCATAAACTATAAATCATCACGCTAAGATCAATAGGAGCGGAGCAACAATGAAAAATGTTTTAAAATCGGGGTATTTTTTCCTTTTGAGAGTTTCCGCTGCGTCTTAGCCCAAAATAACTATTCCACGCGTGCAAAGTCGCGGGCAGAAGCTATTAACTAATTATATTATCTATAATCTATACTAATGTTATAAAGAGGTAAAGTTTGTGAGGTTGTAGGGGGTAATATCTGGGGAGTCGGACAAAAATGGTCGAACGAAAACGTTTCTTACGAACGCTGCCTTAATTATGAGATATATATGATTGAGTTCTAGAGAAAAGCTGTAGCTTGATAATGCCTATTACCGCCCAACGAAGTGGGCACGGGTCGGCTAGTATGGAATAACTCAAGATAAACGCTAATACTATCTGTGATCTGCGAAGGACTATCCTCTTGGTTATGTTTATTTTTTTTTGGTTATGTGTGCATAATTTGTTTAAATAAGCAAATGCTTATCGACTTTTCCTTGAATGGTTACATTCGAAGTTTATAAGTAGTTGACTAAGTACAGTTGGATTCGTTGATGTAGGAGTCGATTGCATAGTTAAGCTTTATGAGCGTATTTTTGGCGGAAACAGGCCATATCTGGGCGTGTACAGTATACAGAAGTTTCATCAAGTTACTTCGCATTTTTTTTATGCCAAAAGGCAGCAAACAGGCAGACCGCCCACCTGATGGTAAACGATTACCATCGCCTATGGACAACTGCAACACAGGGCATCACTGTTGTGTTGCTGACCGTAAAGAGCATGTTTCAGTCACTTCTTGAAAAGTCCCATATCATAGCCCTGAGGAAATTGCGTCTAAGTTTGTATTGCGTCTTAGAAAATGTATTGCACCGCAGAATTACATCTAATTCAGGAGTCAGTAGGGAACGTGGGAATTCCCTTGAAATTTATAATTTTCTATGTATTTTCATAACGAGTTAACTATATTGAAATAGCTTTCTAGAAGCCTACATGCTATGTATTACTTTTGCATATGATCGCTGGAGTAGCCGGTGGCGCCTATAGGTAAACAAACTATTCTGTCTTTTTAAGTCGCGTAAGCGTAGCCCTTGTGATTTCTTTTTTTTTATATCATAGGAGGCAAACGGACACCTGACCCACCTGGGTCACCTGATATTAAGTGATCACACCGTCCATAGACACTTGCAACATCAGGGGAGTCACGAGTGCGTTGCCAACCTGTTTTGGGGGAGAGGGGGAGTAAGGGATGGGGGAAGGGGAGGGGAGGTGGGCTTCCGGCGCTCTCACTGACCGAACGAAACGCAACAATGCAACCACTGTTACTTCACGTCGGTTTTCTGTGAGAGGGTAGTACTACCTCGGTCGAGCCGACCCATTCCAAACCATTAATAGCTTCAGCGTAGCTCTACCACCGTTTTTTTTTTTTTTTATATTATAGGAGGCAAACGAACAGACGGGTCACCCGATGGTAAGTGATCACCGCCGTCCATAGACACTAGCAACACAGGGGAGTCACAAGTGCGTTGCCGGCCTTTTATATTAGTATACGCTGTTTCTTGAAGGTTTGCATTTATAATTGTTTGGAAATACCGCCGTGGGAGTCGATTCCACAAGGTTGAAGTCGAGGCAGACGACCTTGAAACCTCACCGTGGAAGACCTCCACTCATCCAGGTGGTGTGGATGAAATTTTAGTTTTTGGCGGGTAGTACGATGTTGGAAATTAGCGGCAGGTATAAGTCCAAACAACTCCTCTGAACACTCCCCGTGGTAAATGCGATAAAGAACGCAAAGAGACGCGATGTCCCGACGCAGTGCCAATGAGTCGAGCCGATCGGATATTACCTCGTCGCCGACGATTCGAGCCGCTCTACGCTGGATGCGTTCTTTTTATTAATATGGCGCAACGTCTCCTCTGACTATTTAAATTTTTATGATTAAATGAATGTGTCAGTAAAAACTGATATCGTTTGCGGTAAGTTGTGTGCATTGTACATTGCAGACATGCACCCTACGCCGTGCCCGTGAGATTTACTTTGTAATCTGAATAATTCAATTTATTTGATATGTTTATATATTTAGCGTCATCACACCACGCAATACCTAAACGTTAATACTGACATCTTCTTGGAATCTCTGGTATAAACAGTATTTAATAGAAAATGTCTGCACATACATGTTAACATATAAACTCTAAGTAAAGTTGTTGTGTGAATTTTATTATGCTTTTTATATCTTTATTTTGCCGCAGCTCCCCTCTTTGAGCTCACGTTATTAATAAGCGCACTATTAATATTATGTTTGTTCAACAACCTCGAAGTTAATTAGAGAGTGGAAACGAGCTAAGTCTACATAAACCTAAAATGTGATGTGAAAGAATCAGTAATGATTGAATACTCTTTTATAGATTATTAATTCACGATTAACTAACGGTAACGTCGATATATAAGATTAACTTGCATGTACCAACTGTGCCTAGCAGAAACCATAATATACTTTATAACCCGGTTGTTAAGGCGACCTACAGGCAAAATTCGTACATAATTATAGTTGGTAACAGTGTTAACAAATTAGTTAGTGATCTGAACGTAGATCTGTTTAAAACAAGTGTTCAGAAACTTAAACGCGCTCTTAATTCCAGCGTTTTTGATTCTTAATTTCCTTATTCGGATCATACTTTCTTAAGGAAAATGAAAATTTTCTTATAGATGCGGAAACTTGTAAATGGCCATCGTTTATGTTTAAATATGTAATGTATTTTCTTTTGTCTAGCTGTAAGTTTCCCTAAGAATTCAAAATAAAATAAAATAAAAAAAAATATGCGATCTATTATTACGAATTATTGAAGTGAAATTTCTTTTGGGACGGTGTGAATTGGATTTGATGAAACGAAAATGTGTAACGAAAAAGAGATAGTTATAAATGTATATATAGGTTTTAGGCTGTGAGAGAATGAGATAGAATGAGTTTCTATATAGTTTCCCTATCCTTCGTCTCCTCTTTATGCGATGGTTCGTAGCGGTCTGCGTCCCCACTACTCTACCGGCTTATACGGACTCTGCACACCTTGGAGACTAGACTCCATGCTCTATACTATATTCTCAATGTACTCGAAATATATACAAAGAGAGTTGAAATCTATTGCTCATTATTTTCTGTTGGATCGTAGTGGCTATCGTGCACTGTTAAAAAATATTCAGTGTTGTGTATAATTAAACATTATCAATATATGAGTTATAACATTTCAAAATGAGCTAAATTCAATTTAATGGATAAAATCTAATAATTTACATTAGTTTTCGAGATCTGCAAATTATGTACGTGCAAAATATGAAAATCATAAAAGAAACTAAAAACCTTCTGGAAGACAAAATTTGAACTTCCACAAATTCTGAAACATTACAATACAATGCCGAAAATTAGTGCTTACCATCTCTATAGTGTATTCATCTCATTCTCTTACAAATTAATCAGAATACTAAGTTTTACTTCCGTCGCTTGTGAACTATATACACAATTAAAAAAAAATTCAAACTATAATACCGTTTTGAACTTTTTCTGTAATTATATACTTGAAATGGTTAGGTTCTATCTATTTAATAACGAGTCAAAATAAAAAGAGATAGTTATTCGATCAAATAATTTTTATAACAAGAAAAGAATTTATAAACATCGATAGGTCGAATCATATATCCTCGTTGTTGATCCTGTGATGAGAATTGAGAGGTCGACGGCTTTCTTCATCTGATCCATAAATCACTTCTTCATCAGAGTCATTGATCATGGAGAAGGCGGGGTTGTCTTTTGTTATTGCGGTCTCTGGAAATTTTACTAAATTAAGATAAAAATAAAAAATCTTCATCCAATTTAGGCCCTGAGAAAGCACTTATGAACGTCCAAGCTGCCACCGGTTCGGACGAAGAACCCATTCATCGAGAATAACCGGCAAGAAACTCTTATTTGGTTTATCTTTTCATTATACATAACATAGCACAACATACAGTTACATTCGTTCATTTAAACCGGATATCCCATATAATATACCTATTTTAACTACGAAACACGAAGAATTTTGTTTTTTTTTCTATTTTATATTTGTTTTCTATGATGCTTAAAAATGAGTAGGTATATATTCAGAACCTGTTCGTAATTGATATAATTAAGTACGCGTTGCTGTGGCTCAGTTATTTACATGTTAAAACTATGATAAAGATTTTGATATTATAAACGAGGTTACGTGTTCAATAGATTAACAGTTTGTAGTCCGGTGAAGCTGTTAAGGCCTTACTAGGGCTATAGAGTAGTTAGTTCGCCAAAAAAAGCACGTACCTAAATCACAAAATAAACTGGAGTTGAAAAATCAAAATTAAAACGTGGCGCCTATATCTATAATAGTCTATTATCTATAATAGTCGGTCCTGCAGTTTTCTGTCAATAAACTAATTTAAAGTCCCATTAGATTTTTATATAATAGGTCTTTACCTATGAAATTGCCGTTCTGCAGTACTGGCCATTTCAAATCAAAATAATTTTTGTTTGGCTAAGAATTCTAATTTCAAATTAATTTTATTTTAAAAACATGGAATTCTTTTTCCAAAAGTAGTCATTTGTTTATTGGGTAGTGTTACATTTTCATCGCATTTCAATCTTTTTTGTCATCATGGATACGTTAAAAATTCGAGTAATTATGGAATATGAGTACCGTCGTGGCAGCAACGCGGCACAAGCGGCACGCAACATCAACGACGTTTACGGAGCTAACACTATAAACCAACGCACCACCTGTTATTGGTTTGCTCGCTTCCGTTCTGGGAATTTCGACCTGAAAAATGAACCTCGCGGTCGTCCGAAGACTTTGGTCGACAATGACGAATTAAAAGCGATTGTGGAAGCTGATGATACACAATCTACGGCTGAATTAGCAGCAGCTTTCGACGTTAGCGTCAAAATAATATTGGTCCATTTGCGTCAGATTGGCAAGGTAAAAAAGCTTGACAAATGGGTGCCCCACGAACTCAATGAACGCCAGCGCGAAGTACGCGTCGAGACGTGCCTTGCACTGCTCAACAGACACACAAATGAAGGAATTATGAACCGCATTGTTACCTGTGATGAAAAATGGATTCTGTTTGATAACCGCAAGCGCTCAGCAAGTTGGTTGGATCCTGGTTCAGCACCTAAACAATGCCCTAAACGAAAACTTACCACTAGAAAAGTGATGGTCACTGTTTGGTGGTCTAGCGCTGGTGTGATTCATCACAGCTTCTTACCAAACGGGGTGAGCATTACTGCAGATATGTACTGTGAAGAACTGAACACAATGATGGAGAAGCTGGCACATCTCCAACCAGCATTGGTCAATCGCTCGTCTCCGCTGCTCTTGCACGACAACGCGCGTCCTCATACTGCATAGCAGACGGTCTCCAAGTTGCAAGAACTGGGGTTGGAAGTTCTCCGTCATCCGCCCTACTCACCAAACCGTGCGCCTACAGACTATTTCCAGAATTTAGATAACTCCTTGGCGGGAAAAAAATTCAATACCCGAGAGGCAGTACAAAATGCCTTTGAAGAATTTGTTGCCTCCCGTCCAGCTGATTTCTTTAAGAAGGGCATCAATAAACTGCTACTGCGTTGGCAAAGATGCATTGATTGCATGTGTGATTACTTCGATTAATACAAATAAAAAATACATGAAAAAAATTCGTTTACATTTTTTCATACAAAACGGCAATTCCATAGGTAAAGACCTAATATTTATATATGCAAAAGTATATAAATTATGTTACGAAAGTAGTAAATCTACAACATCCGACGAAAGTGCTTATTAAAATCCATACAAATAAATGAAATTGAAGTGTCTGTTACGTTAAAATAATAGCGTTTTGATAAGTGCATACGTATATACCATACGGTACTTATAACAAAATAAAATGTGTTTGTTCTTAGTATACCGGTGAAACTGTTAAGACCTTGCTAGGCCAATAGCGCAGTCAGTTCGAGAAAACAAAAGTTTTGTTTGTTCTGGCTAATCACCGAAGCGTTTAGATCGATTTTGACGGAACTTTAACTGGCGGATAGTTGATGTTATAAGGAGTAACATAAACTTTTGTTTAAATAAATAAGATTCCGCGGAAATATAATATTTTATAAAGATACAAAAGTAGACGGGGTCGCGAACGGCCGCTAGTCAAGAATAATCTATACACAATATAAGTCGTTTACATACTTCACTGTTAATTAACTCAATACATTAAAATTGATAATTCCCAGTGACCTTACACAAGAATCCAGCACTTTAAAGTCGGTCGACTCAAAAAAATTATCATAAATAAAACACGGCCGTGGCGGTAATTGTGCTTTTTTACAGTAACATAATATATTGGGACGTCACTGCAGGGCTATAGCTAGAATCGAATTAGAGGTAGGGCAGCATTATTTACAGGTAGGGCGGAAGTAAAAATTTTATCATAATTGATCTGCCTTCGAATGTCACAAATTGTGGTATATCCTGAAAAGTTTGGATACCTATCGCTACATTTTTTTTTATCTCAAACTATGAACAAACAATTTATTTATAATAATTTATCTTAATTTTTGGTATTTTTAAGATAGGGCATTGTCATTTCAAGGTAGGGCATTGCCCCACAATGCCCCCGAGTTATGGCCGTGCGTCACTATACATATTGATAAGCACAGATACAACCTAAACAACGGCTGTATTTTATATGTTGTTACATAAAATCAATGAGGTTTAATCTTTTAGATACATAGACTATATACACACCATTTAATTATAAGTTAACTCATCAACAATTCATCAACTTATAAGTTGGTCGATGTATTTAGGATACTAAAGAATTATTAGAGTTCGTGAAACATCGAATGGGATATTTGAAACTTGTGTATTTAGTTCTGTGATCCCATTATTATAATAACCTTGCCGATATTAGAATAACCTGCCGACCTGCAAGTGTATTAGCAGCTTTGAAGCGATGATGGCTTCGTTGATAACGTGTCGGACATACCGTCGATGGACGTAGGTTCATAGGTTGAAATCTTTTTAACTGAGTCGGTGTTTCCGCTGAAGAAAAAGATCGTGATGAGACCATAGCATAGTGGTAGGGCATTTTCTAAGTTGTTCTGGTTGGCTACAACCCTCAAGTAGAAAGTCTGTCGCCAAGCACCTGTTCGGGTGTTCCGACACACGCACTTGAGAGCCAGTCCCCTGGGTTTAGCGTGTTTACCATCTTATACCATATCTTGAAGGTGGTAGAGCCACGCTGTAGCTATTACTAGTTTCAGCATGAATAAGTCGGCTCGCCCGGGGTAGTACCACCCGACCCACAGAAAACCGACGTGAAGTAACAGTGCTTGCATTGTTGCGTTTCGTTCGGTCAGTGAGAGCGCCGGAGGCCCACCTCCTTCCCCCCTTTCCCTTCCCCTTTCTCCTTTCCCTACCCCTCCCCCATATACAGGCTGGCAGCGCACTTGCGACTCCCCTGGCGTTGCTAGTGTCTATGGATGGTGGTGATCACTTAACATCAGGTGACCCAACTGTGCGTTTGCCTGCTTTTGACATAAAAAAAAACATCGTCCTTTAATATCAGATGAGATTGCGGTCAAAAGCTAAAAACCTACGAAGCATAGAAAAACCTAGATATACCCTAATCTTGAAATGTGGCAAACCAGTAGAGAATCACTATGATGGTTTATTACTACATGTATGGTGGTAGGTCCATGTCGGGTACAAACACCCTGACGAGCCGCGATTATGGAACGCCATTGGCTTAAGCGTTCCACTATGGCAGAAGTCACACCTAGTATACAGTGGTCGCGTTCTAGCCTGTCAAGAAACGGATAAATCAAGTCCATACGTACCATGAATAGAGCCACTGCCCGGCGAGAACAGATACGCTAATATGTACATTTTAAAGTTGAAAAGACCGTACAGCGCCATAAATGGTGCGGATGTGTCGTAATGGACCTTTGGCTGCGACGCCCAATGGTCTTGTAACGCTGCCGGACCCCAACCCTCTAACGCCAGGATTGAAGTTATCACCGTGACCGTGCCAACCACTATGGAAAGGCAACGGAGCCTTACGTCTGAAAAGAAGATCATTTCTGGGACCAGCTGAAGCCATAATCGGTTGTATTCTATGGTTTCAAAGTCCAAGATACCTTATGGATTATAGTAATTGAGTACTGTTCCCAGATTGAACGAATTGTCTATCTACCCTACGTCATCATGACACAAGCATGATAATTTTTCACTAATGTTAAAAATCTTTATATATATATATATATATATATATAATCCTTCTATTCCTGTGTATGTGACTAAACTCTTCCCTAATGATTGGGCAGATTTCGATGAAATTTGTTGTGTATGTTCAGGGGGTGTTACAGTATTTCTATTTCAAAGAATATAAGAATACTCGCAATAAATAAAATCATTTCTGTGAAATTTCTTACGTAACTTATATAACATTGACAAAACGTAAATATCAAGACTTAAAAAAAAATGATCGAATAGTGCATGTGTCTAAATTGCTTTTTATACTTATTATACGTCACATTGCACTCGGGCGAAGCCAGTGCGGATCTCTAGTATTAAGTATACCTAATCCTTAAACGAGAGTACAAATATGAATAATTTATTTGAAAAGTTAGACTAGCTTATTTCATATTTTACACAAAACAATTCCATTGACTCCATTTTGTTTTGCGTATAATTTAGTGTTACCCGCTCTAAATTTATAATGACAATTATTTACAAGCATTATCATTAAAATTAGGGTTTTAGGACAAAATGGTGACCAGTAGATAAGTTGGGAGATAAAATTGTTTAGTTCATTAATACAAGTTAACAATGTGTTAGTTAACTAATTAACAAATACTTACCGAAAAAAGGCATGTTTCTCAAATCGCTGTATGCTTTTATTATTAAAATGAGTAAATATAAGAAATATAGTGTAACCGCAACGAAGAACATTATCTTTACGACCTGGAAACGAAAAGGATAAGAATTGAGGCCTTTTATCTTTACGATTACTTATTATTGAAGAAAGATTGAATATTTCTGTGTTTTAGTTTAAGTTTTAAAATATTTTTTTCTTAATTAAATGTAACGTTAATTCATTTTAACTGTTTTTATTCTTCTTGAGAATTCAGCAATATCAGAAGACGGTGAAGTATCACCATCTCATCATCTTATGATTAAGCTATTAAGCCAATTCATACAATTATATAAGGTGAACTTTTTTATGACTAAACACATTCAAACTGACGTCACGTAGAAATTGTGCCCTTTTTGTCACAATGAATCAGGGACCAAAACATATTTGATAAACGACATGAATTTAGTGAAGTATTAATTAGTAAAAATGTTAACAATAAGGTATATAATGCTAATTCTAAACAAGTAAATTTCTCACATGATGCTAAGGTCGTTAAGGGGAAATGCGGACGGTGTTAAGTCCATACAAACATATTTTTACAATTTTTATGACTGGGTAATAGAACTATTATTTCATCACACTAACTATATCTATTACTGGCTTCTATCAAGTTGCTTGAGTTTAAAAAAAAATATATTATGATAAATAGGAGCCTTAGAAGTATTAAAATTATCTAATTTGACGATTTTAATAACTTAAAGAAAAACATACATTATAGGTTAAATTGTGAAAGTGGAAACAGAGAAATACGAAATTACTATAATTTCGTTTATTTTTAGGTATAATTAATCCAAGCTGCAGTTATCTTTTTCGTACTCGTATTTGGTAGTTCGCACAGAGCGAGACAGCAACAGAAACCTCCTGAAATATACATGTTATGATGTCTTAAAGGTCCTCATAAGGAGAAATTTGAGAGAATATTTACTGAGTTTATCAGCAGCATTCGACTTACAATGAAGGGAAACATTGTGAGGACATCTGAAAGTTCGATATATTGTTCTATAATATGAGTGGCATAGCAAAGTGATTGTTTACGTTTGTAAATTTAGGAATTCCTACGCTTTTTGTATAAGAAAATAAAGAAAGAGACAATGCATCGTATCAACCATAAAATAGTCCTCCACCTGGAAGAGCTTGAATTTTCACAATTCGGCGGAGGTATAGCAGTTACTAACAAAAATACTAAAAAGAAGTCGTCAATCTGGCAAGCCAACATCTACTTTACATTTTCTGCTCTAGACACTCAAAAATGCGACTTCTACAGTATCATTATTTATTAGTAAAATACGCAAAATTATCAGATCATACACCATTTGCTATAATTTTCGTTTTTTCAGTAAGGCCATGGGAAATTAATATCAAATAAGTCCAATGTAAATAGCTGCAAAAATACATGAAGATTTAACTTACGAGGTAGTTCGGATTCATGGTGTAGTTAAACGTCGGGTCATAAAACGCGTAGAACTTTTGCCATATCGTGAGCACCATTGCCGGACCCCACACCATACCGACCACTATTATTTTAAACAAATAGAACGATACGAAACTTCTTTCATTCTGAAAAAAATATATTTAAAAAAAACTGCGCGTTTAATTTTACATGAGGTTGGATTGGAATTCTTCTTTGTTAAAGTGAAACGTTTTTTCCATCGTCTCATATTTTTATCTTCATCTATCGCATGTCGCATAACAGCCGGCTGCGGAGTAGAGGTAAAGTAAAAGGCGCTCGGCAGCAGCTAAGACCAATTTGTGTCTCATCTGAATGATTGTATTTCGTACTCTAATACGCAGATTGAATTTAAAAATGATAACTTGTCTACTATTGACTCCCCATTATCATTCTCATTTTCCAATTATTAAGATCTAGTAAGATTAAAAGCGCTATTTCAAAACTCTACATTTTCTGTTCGGATTTTTTTAGTTAAATGCCCACCCACGGTGCAAAAAAGTTTCAGTTGGATCGTGATTTCGTAAAATTACACAATGTTTTCTTTTTATTCTTAGGGGCTTCCTAGATTCACATCAAGGGGGGAGTCGCTGATGAGATAGTAAGCACTATCAGGTCATAAAACATCTGGGCCTCATCGGAACAGGATTTTGTCAAATTGCTGTGAAAGATATCTATATATTGAACACTTAAATTCAGACATCTCATCAAGGACTATAGTTTGGTCTGTATCTCTTTTAATTTTAATAGTTTTATGTTCATAACATGATTTTCTCAAATTATGTGTATACATTATAAAAATAGTTTAAAAAATTTGGATGATATGGCTTTCTACTCGAACTTCTGTTGAACGCACATGATGATAAAGCCTTTAGTGAAGGTGACTCTTTTGGTTTGTCATGTTTCGGTATCAGATAATGAATATTTGGTTGCAGAGTGGCTTGTAGGCCGGCATAACACCAGCTACTGTCAATAAATTATATATCTCTCGGTGGTCGCCGTTGTTTTCGAATTACACTATACTTAACATTAGGAAAGTGCAGTCAACTTATCATATTACAATAAAAAATTGCGAATATATCACGACTTCGACCCGTCACGCGAGTACACTCATTTGTAAAAGCAATTTAACAACTTATAAAAATGCTATATTACTTCTAGCCTCAAAAATAATATATTATAAGCTTATAATTATTAACAAATGACATTATACATTTTTATATGAATACCCATAGTTTTGGAAATGTTAACATAATTAATAAAACAATTACTTCCGTAACAGCGTTTCCGTAACAGGTAATAATTAATTATCTCCCAAAGAGGTAGTATTTTTAAAGAAACTTACTTTTAAAAAGTTTGATCTATACCGAACAAAGATAATGTAAATTTATGAATTATTTTAGATGTAGTTCGAGGTCAAAGATTTATTCTAAAATGGGTATTAATACGATATCTGTATGTTAAAAAAATAGGCACGTAATCTTTGCACTCGGTTGAAATGAAATAAATTTGAATAACACATTTTAGAATTACCATTCGTTATGCATATTTTTTTCTATCGCGTCTAGACTTAAAAACGTATCTCACAATTCTAGAATGTCCTATCTTGAAATTAGAACTAAATAGCCATAGAGCGTTCATTTCACTTTTAGTTGTTGACGTTAACCAACATTCAACTGATTGATTAATAATTGAATTCAACTAGTTTCTATAACTTGTAGCCTTGAACCAATCACTGGATTGTATGAACAGTTGACGGTTGACATTTAGAGAGTTACGTTTTCTTGCCTCTTCTTTTTGAGTTGAGCTTAAATTAGCAAGCAATTTACCAGAGAGTTTTTCAAACTGGAAACTCTGTGGGAAAGAATGCTCTCTGTAGAATGTCGTGGGCAAATTGATAGTTTATTACTTATATTATTTATATAAATTTTACCTGTCTGAGCCCGTGGTACTGTGCGAGCCACGACAACATTATACAAGCTAAGAAAGTGGTCTGGAATATGGTATCCATGAGTGGAGCGAAACAACTCGCCGATACTAAACGAAGAGGAAATATTGGATCTGGAAGTCAATAATACAAATAATTTGACTGCATAGAACGATTTAATTAAGCGAAGACAGTTCAGTGGTAGCGTGTTTAGAAATCGCGTAGATTGATGTACGTTCAGATCCTGCAATAAGATCGAGCTTTCGGTGAAGAATGAGAAAGTAGTGAAACCGTAATATGGTAACCTGGTTAGCTACCACCCTCAAGTTGAAAACCTGTCACCAAGCAGCCTATAAGTGTGTTCTGGCTAGCACTTGAGAACTAGCCCTCAGTTAGGTTTAAGGTGTTTAGCCTCTTAGAACACATAGTTATTTAACACTATATGATATCGTAGTAGAGCACTAAATAATAATATTCCTTTTTATACAAATATTTTTATCTCTAAAAAAACAATAACTTATTAAAAGTAATTATTGAATACATGCATAGTATATGTGAGTGAAGTTTTTGGCAGGGGAAATCCTGTCTTACTTAGAAATCTAAAATTGTCAGACATCAATATTAAGTTTTTGCTTCCGTTCGAATAACAAGTTAATAGTCCAGTATAGTGTGTGCAAGCAAATAAATGGTTTGGCTAGAATTAATAACGTTATCCTAGGAAAGAGTATGTTACTACAACGTTATACATTAACCTTATAAATAGTTAGCTATATTAAACAGTAACGTATCATAGATTAACGAATCAAATGCGATATATCGATTATTAGAAATATTCATTATTGCAACACTTAACATGCAATTAAAGCGGAGAGTATTCCACGTCCCTCACACTCAAAAGCATGAACAACGAATACGCATTTCATTATTGTGTTATTGTTACTAATTTTAATACGATACGCAACACTTAATTGCCATATAACAGAATAACTGACAACAGTTCGTATCACGTGTTGTAAAATAACGCGATTGTTGATATATAGATCTTATAGTTTGTTATATTTTCATATTAAGAGTAACACGTGCGTGCGTGTGTGTGTATGTAGGTGTGTGTGTCTTATAATATCTTACCATTATATAATAATAAGAGCGGTAATAACAACGACAACCATTTTTGTTCGATAGCCCAATCATGGGTCGAGTATTTCCTAAGGCAATGCGCGAACCAACACTGAAAGATAAATATATTTTTAGACTAAATTATTTCCACCTGGAGAGTCACTATTGAAGGTGAAAACTCCTAGTGGTGTGATGTTGCACTAGATCCTGGAAACTATTAACTTTGTTTTCTAGTTATTTCAGTTCACATAGTCGGTTAACATGTGGTTAGTATCTTGATTTATCTCAATTTTATTGCAGTGGCTGTTTGTAATTAATCCGAGAACGATATTGGTACACATGAGGGTCAAATTCTCCATATAACTAACATGGAGAAATTGAAACATTGCTAAAAATGAGAAACGAGAAGGCGTTGAACAACAAATTTGTATATAGCGAGAGAAATATAAAACATTTTCAGCTAACAATTTGGTATAAAAACCAGTGGATAGATGGCGCTAGAAACAAATCTTACGGTTCGTGTGATTTTAGCACCAAAGGTGCCATTTGACGTTTCACATCAAACGAGTTTGGTTGTATAGCGATAATGCAACTAAATTTTGGCATATTGATATCTTCACGTCAATATAATTTATGTTAATTAAATGGAACGCGATGCTTCGACACCATTGCTTATATGAATCCGCTACAAAATTTATTTCATAGAAATTCTTAAATATCGGCTTTAAAATAAAATCAGATAATGTATCAGTTATAACGTAAACTAAAATAAAAATAAAAATTCTCTCATAAATTCTATCTTTGTGTTTGTAATAATTATGTTTTTTTTTTGTTTATTTGTATTTATAGCGGTCTCTTTTTCTGTTTATTTATACTTCTATAAGTGGAAATTTCTGGTTAGCTACTTATATTCCCATAGATCCTCTACACGTGCCTAAATTACTTTAAGCTTGCCTAGCGTTCCCCGTACGGGATGTGAGGTAGACGCTAGGTCAGCATTTATAACATTGTTAGAATAAGGAATGATTAGAATAGGAAATTAGGATAGGCAGTCTAGAATCGACTCTCGTAGAATGTACTCGTTAGGTTAGGAAGTCTAAAATCGACTATAATAGTTTTTAAGTTATATTATAATCAATGTCTAAAATCGACATAACTATTAATAAATTGTCTAATATCGACTGTAGTTTTTAAAAAGTCAACCCAAGTGCTCCCGAAGTTAACTAGCTTTTAACTATGTTACTGTTTTGTTAATGTTTGCTATAAGTTTTCCTAAATAGATAAAATAAAATATACTCTTCTTTATTGAAATGATCACCAGTAGATTTTGGTATTATACGTGCAAATGCTAATCTTTTGTTAACACTCAGTATTACAGGTACATCATTTTAATTTACCATTGTTAAGGCGATATTTAGGAATTCCTGCTAACGTTTCACTTTTACAACAACTTTATTACGAACAAATACCTTTCTCATACATACATACTTATGTTTTAAATGTGTATAACAGATAAATAGTAATTTGCAATATATAATTAATAGACTTATAAATTAAATGAATAGGTGAGTATTGATAAAAACTTACTGCAACAGTAAATGTAGTGAGTAGAAAAATAAATCTGAACCACGTCTCCATTTGTGTGAAGGCAGGGTTGTACGTTTTGAACTGGAAATTGAATAATTTGTTGGAAATTATAATTAGCATGTGTAAGAATTAGTACAACAATCTTATAATCTAAGTGACCACGAAGTTAGTTTATACAAATAAATAAAAGTAACTGATATTCACACGGAAAAAGGTTTAGAGATTTTATTCAACCGAAGCTGTTTCGATTCATTGAAGCAATTAAATCAGCTTAAAATATGTTTTATGTGAAACATCTGTAGAGTAAACTTGATTGATGGCGTGGCGAATGTATGAGAGGTGGCGACGCGATGCCATGCGCAATCTCTCTTGCCACACTGAGCTCGCATACCTATAGTGTAATTTGAGAATTTGAGATTCGTTCGATTCGAACAATTTCGAAGTTTCACATCTGCCAGGCGTCCCGCGACGGCTCAAATTTTATTTGCAAAGAAAGCAATGTAATTTTATAACGAAATCTATATTTTTGAAACGAAATCATTACTTTCCTCAGGTGTAGATGTTCTATAGAGGTGGGTTAGGCCGACTGTTGGAGTGGCGACGCGTCGCCACGACATGCGTCGCCACGCTACATGATTTTTTTATATAATGAATATAGTATGTTTATATAGTGTAGTATATTTATATTGAATAAACAGTCATCTTTTCCTTAAACAAAAAATCCTAATATTTTATTTTTGATTATGCCATATTTCTTTCCTGTCGTAAACTATCCTTTTATGAATATTATCTGTACAAAATAATTACGATGCTTCACATCTGCCGAACGTCCCGCAATGGATCATATTTTTTTTACTTATACTGGGTATACCAAACTTTGGCGTTATTTATCAGGACACTTTTAAATTTATGAAAAAAATATATATATATTTTGCTACAGCGTTGTGCCAACGTAACAGAAAAGCTTTAATATTCATCAGAACTATCGCAGAAACCCTCGTTAATGCCTGTAAATAATTGCTTATTTGTTGCTTATAATATAGCCTTTATACTTACATAGAATATAATCTCTCTTATATAATAACGTTTGTGGAACTCCCCGAGTCCGTAGAAATGTATATTTAGTATATAGTGAGTGTACTCGAGCGAACCAAGGTGCAAAGCCATTACTTCTTCGCACACTTGTTTCTTGCATTTCAAATGCCGTGTCCTGTGAAGTGATAAAGTGACAATTCTAAGCAGATGGTAATCTGATAATTTCTAAATGACTGGGAATACACTATATTATTCCATAATAAGATGCAACTAAAACGAGACACTATGACAGTGTTTCACGATGAGAATTATAGTTAGCATTTGAAGTAAGTTTCAATATCTGAGGTGGTACATTAAATGTTATGTCAGTTACTTACCTATTAGTGGCTTCACTTTCAGGCACTAAAGTGACAGTTGAATGATCACTTAACACGCCCTCTATAGATATACTTATTTGAAAACTTTTGTCGAATATCTCGTCTGAAAAGTTAATGTGTGAAATAATTACTCGTACCGTTGGTAGAGATATGACTATCTTGTAGGATTGAGAATAGATATCGACATAATATGTGAAATAATGTTGCTCAGATAATATAATTAATCAAAAGGAAAAAAAAAATTCTTTAATAATTTATGGCTTTATCGTTTGACTACAATTTGATCTGACGTTAAATGACTATGTGGTCCAAGATGGTAAACACGCCAAACTTTGAGAAAGGCTGGTGTTAGTGATCGAAGACTTTAAGGGTCCTGTGTCCGTAGGTTTGTAGCTGTGTTTGTCAGGTTACAAAATATCATTTTTTTTTTCAAATTCGTATACATTTAAATTATTCAGGCGATGGTGAAGGAAAACATCATGAGAAAGCCGGAACTAGAGAAATATTCTTGCAGTGCCGCCGTATGCAGAAATAATATAAAACAGTAGATCTCTCTTGTCTCAAATCACCAATACGTGTTAAACTGGAGTGGTGATCGTGTCCATACAATTTCCGTTCGAAGTGGCATTTAGCCTAACAGTGGGAACTTTATAGGTTGACATAGTGACATATTATCTATCTATCTATACATATAATAAAAATGAAGTGTCTGTATGTAATATCAAAATATTTTTTTTTTACTGATAGGATACGATTCTAAACGAAATGCAATTTTTAAACTTTTTGTCGGTCAGTCTGTCTGTTTGTTCCGGCTAATCTCCGGAACGGCTGGGCCGATTTTGACGGGAATTTCACTAGCAGATAGCTGAAATTACAGCGGGTTACTTAGGCTACTCTAAATTAGACTAGCTATTAACCGCGGCTTTGTCTGCAATGTTATCTCCAAAACGGTTGGACCGATTTTCACGGGACTTTCACCGGCAGATAGCTGACGTTATAAAAAGTAATTTAGTTTATTTTAATTTAGACTAGCTGTTAATCGTGGCTTCGCCCGCAGTGCAATCTCGAAAACGGTTCGACCGATCTTCACGAAACTTTAACTGGCAGATAGCTGACCTTATAAAAAGTAATTCAAGCAATTTTATTTTATATTAGCTGTTAACCGTGGCTTCGCCCGCTGTGCTATCACCAAAACGGTTAGACCTATTTTCACGAGACTTTCACTGGTAGATAGCGAGCCTTATAAAAAGTAATTAAGGTTATTCTATTTTAGACTAGCTGTTACCCGCGACTTTTTCTGCAGAAATTTAGTAAGATTTCAAGTCATTCTTTATTTTTAATTAATTTTAATTATCAGCTTATTGTTTACAATTCGACATTATAATTATTAATAACTTTAATGATATAGAGGTCTTCCTAATAGGATCTTCGATTATAAACGTATTACGTAAAGAGTTCCATAATTCAATTACTTGCGGAACTGACAAGCGTCTATTTTTTGTATAGTCACAAAATCTTAATTATAGTGGCGATGTATATTAAATGTAATGTAAATGTAAATCTTTATAATAATATTTTAAGTTATTATTTCATTAGTTCCTTATACAGTGTAAGTGAGCACTAAGGTAGTTATATTGTGGGTTAAGGTTCCAAATATGATGCAGGTGACAAACCTCATTTGGCACGCTGTTAGTATTTCTATATCTAATGTACACGTTACATGTTACCGTAAGTGGCGTCCATGTCGTACTTACAATTGCTTTTAAAGAGTATTTCTATAATTGTACATATTCTCACAATTTTATAATTCTTTAATACGATTTTAAAAAACACGTGCGGAGCTGCGGGTACAGCTAGTTATAAATATATAAGTCAAACAGTTGTTAAAAGAAACAACGATCGATTTACATTTAATACTTGGTGTCAAGGATTCGCCGAGATAAGATCAATGATCGATAGAATGAGGCCAACGTCAGTTGCCGTGAATTCGATAATCAATTTCAAATTTTAAGACTCACTAAACTTCTGTATTGGCAAAAAAATACTTCATTTACTTTCAGAAACAATCTACTATAGGTATCAATGAACACGACATAAGTACGTTATCGTACCTACTTTTATAACTGCCACCTCAACGTCGCCCTGACATACCTGTATATTATTATGAAAATATGGGCTATTTGTGAAGCTATTTTGACCAACATAGTGTTAATAGTTATGCAATTAAATACGTTAGCTACGTTGGATATACCAGGTGAATGTATAAAGAATAAAGTATGAAGGATGTGACCTTCAATACTGTGGTAATTCATCGTCACATTTAACATATAAAATAATAGTATCAAAACAAATACTAATAAACAACAAAAAGAACCTTAGTTAAAGTTTGTTCTAAAACTTTTGAAAGTATGGTAAGTATTGTTCATACTTTTAAACGTAAAAAAAATTACACCTAGCTGCAATCAACAACTTTAAAGGGACCTTTTTCAAGGTTAATCATTACGTAACTGCTTATCGTGGGAACACCGCACGGTCGAACAATGTGAAGCGGGGCTCGAGCTAAGGTGTGTGACAGCGCGACAGGGCGTTATTAATGTATTACACCAGTTTGTTTTTACGTAAATCACCTGATGACGAGTGTATATCAGTTTTGCGTTTCTCGAGATAATTAGGTCAAATATTAAGCACTTATTTTTTTAATTGATTATGAACGAGAATCGATTAATGATTCTCCTGTAACAATATTGTTGGCGACTAAACAGTCGCTCGGTATAATGTAGATAAAATTTGCACTTTACATTATATGATTTCAATGAATACCGTAGAAGATATTACAGATGCAAAATTATGCGCAATAAAAAATTTGCTTTTGTGACGAGAATGTTTCTTGAACTTTGATGAACTGTCAATGTAAACCAAACAAAAAATGGATTGAATAATACGTTATGTCTTTAAATTTCTTAGAATTTATATCTAATTAGTATTTTGTATCCTTGTGATATTGGGATGAGTTGTTGGTGAACTAAATTAACTAAACCCTAACGATTTTCTATGTTTATACAAATAAAAAATACATGAAAAAAAATCGTTTCAATTTTTTCATACAAAACGGCAATTTCATAGGTAAAGACCTAATATTTTATTCATAATCTTGTGTTATTTGACTCTATTTTGTTATATTGATGGTGTTTCACAAGTGAAGTGGATGTGAAATAATACCATGCATCATGGATTCTACCTTTCCACAAAAACTCCCTGGAAAATTCTAGCAAAAGGAATAAATACCCTTTTGTCAGAATATTGAAATAATTACAAAAAATGGCATAATTACACATATATAATAATCGCATAATGGCAGTAACACTCTACTAGAAAATAGGTAGCAAAAAAAAAACAAACATAAAGCAATATTATCTGTCGTCAACATGACTCGAGTATACAGATAATAAAAAAACGGATTTCTTACCATCATTATTATTGGTCAATATTTCCGCTAATAACCAAAGCTGTTGCACTCTGGTCCCAAGTGCCGGACTGTGCAGATGGAAGGGACCCTCATATATCGTGCTTCCGTTTTTTAGGACGCTGGAAGCAGCGATAGATGTCGTCATTGTTGGCGACGGACCTGAAGTACAAGTCATTATCATTTCATAATATAAAACAAAGTCGCCTATCGCGTCTGTCTGTTCGCAATATACTTGAAAACTTCTGAACGGATTTTCACCAGTAGATGAAGTGATTCATGAATAAGGTTTTGGTGTATAATTTGTCAAGGTTTTTTTTCATCCTGCGGGCCCGCTAGTATATTTTAAATAAGAATATAAAACAGATTGCATATATTTCAATGATTCCTTTCGAGATATTGATGTTATAAAACGCGACGAAACCATAGCATAGTGGTAAAGCATTTTCATTGTATTTTCTTTTACGACATCTTAGACTTATTATAATCCATTATTGCTTAGTTTCATCAATTTCACGAAACTTACTTCAATTCCAATGATACTTGTTATATTTTCGTGTATTTGAAATAATTAATACGCATTGACAAAATATACAAAATTTACGACGTGACTTCGTTAGGGAAAAACTTAAATGTACATTCGTGTTACAGCTTACAAAACTGCTTTTTATAATTTTACTAGCTTTTGCCGTTGCTTTGCTCGCGTTAATGTGAATTTGTATACCTCGGGAAGTACTTTTCTGGATGAAAGGTTATGTCCTTTATTGTATTCCTGACTACGTGTATGCAAAAGTTCATGATCAGGTATTAAGGCGAGAAAGCGTAACAAGCAAACAAACTCCTTTTGCTTTTATAATAGTACTTAGGGTTTTAACTATATATACGGAGTTTTTGGAAAGATTTTGGAATGCCATGTAGTGGACTTTACATTTTATTAATAATCTTGTGTATTTGACTCTATATTTTGTCATACTAATAGTGTTTTACGTAATATAGTTTGGTTACTGTGCATAAGTGGCTGGAATATAATACCATAGAGCATGGATTCTGACTTGCCACAAAAACTTCTTGGTAAGTTCTAACAAGACGGCCGTATTGTTAGTTCATTGAAATGATCACAAGAAACTTATAATATCATTACCTACTCGACAATGGCGGTAATAATCTACTACAAAATTAGTTCCAAAAAAAAAACTAAATATACATGTATACTTGAAAGGTGTCTGCTATATGGTGTGTGTGCCTCGTTAGTTCATATATGTATTGCTTAGCTTAGTTAAATTCGGGAATTTGCATTCAAGGCGACAGTCCAAGCCAAGGTTCGGCCACTTTGGCACCCTTGAGCGTGTTGCCATACGGCTTAGTGCCTTAAGCGTTCACCTAAAAACCTCGTGAAGCTGCGAAAGCCCGTCAGGCTAACAGAGTATAGTCAATTTGAAAAAAGATGTCTGCTATAGTGATCGGATTTTTAAGCAACATCAAAGAGATATGCAGTTTTCTCCCAGTATTTTTATCTATTTGCGATTATTTGGTTTGGTTATGCGACTATTCATGAAATCTGTACACTGGAAAGGTTTTAGTGTAAAAAATAACGGTTTTTTACGTGCAAACTTATAATAATTTTGACTCATGGTGATATTTTAATAAAAAATGTTATTTATAGCACTAAATTCTTTTTTTTTAATAACCAACACTTTCGGCTTGTCGTTCCTTCACAGCTTCACCGGACTACATCACCAAATTCGAGTTTATTAGACACATATGTGAGCTATCTAAAAAGCATGTTCTAGAAAATTACAGGTTATAGCTGTTACAGGTTCACCTGGAAAATTTTGAGATACATATATTATATTTTCATCGAGTTTTGATGTTTTTTAAACAATATAAAATATGTTACGATTTTATAAATTAATATTATAACTCACCCGCCAGTCCTATAAACACTCCTAAACCGAAACAAGCAAAAAATGCTATAAATACCATCACGAATTCCCCTTTGTGCATCGAATATATCCTCATCTGAACAGACCTGTAATGAAGGAATTTATAAAGTATGTACGCAACGTGACGCAATGGAACTAAAATGAAAAATATTTACCTTTCACAACGGTCATGGTGATACGCGGGGGCGATGTATTTATTAAATTCACTAAATATATCGCTGAATTGCGATAAGGTATTGCGAATTTTATAATTCCATCCGCCTGATGGCAAGTGATAAGAATATCCAACATTAGCGGAATCCATTGTTACTCTAGCCGGTTAAAAGAATAAGAACTTTTTCTAATAAATAAATACACAAAACGTTTATTACATTTGCGTATAAAAATGCTACAATATAAATTGATGTTTCCCCTGCATACGGAACTTGTTTACAAGTGTTATTGATTTTCGCGGGACGGCAGCCATTGCTCTATGGAAACTGATAGAGTTGAAAATGGCGGCGGAAAGGTAAAAAATCGTTCATGATTTTTAGCGCGAAATACAATAATTATAATTTCGAATTTCTATATTTTGTGTGTTTATTATATGCTTTATTAATTTACAAATACAATCTTTGAAGTAAAGAATCTTCTTTACGCGCGTTGAGCGGTATTTTTGACAGGAGATAAATTATAATATTTACAAATTATGAAGTTTAAATAATTCACACTACAATTAATAAAAAAATTCAAAACAGAATACAGATATTTCTTTTCGGTCGGCAGCACGGCCGTAGCTAGGGGCGGGGGCATTGTGGGGCAATGCCCTACCTTGAAATCACAATGCCCTATCTTAAAAATACTAAAAACTACAATAAATTATTATAATGAAATTGTTTGTTCATAGTTTTCATTCGACTTTACTTACAGCCCTGGTCAGCAGTCCTTATGAATGCATAGATTTTTCAAGCATAATATAAAATTATCTCTAGTGCTATAAATGGGATCTAAAAATATAAGCATTGTAAAAGAAAAATGCATCAAATAAATTGGACACCGATCAATATTTCATGTTGTTAGGCGAGGTAGTCGAGTAGTAAATATGTAACAAGTAGTAATACAAATGTAGTAATTCGAATGTAATTTATAATTTACTCAAGGTATTAGATCGAAGCGTGACAATAGGTGTGTCCTTATATAACGTCAGAATAGATATACCTTTGGAAATCGCTATTATCCACGAAGTGGGCACGCTATCGTTCTTCGTCATAAGGTATTTCAGTTAGATATGTCCAGGGAAAAACTTCAATATCCCATTGGCAGGTTTGTCGATAAGAAAAAAACAATTTTCAAATTTAAAATTTATTCATCATCTAAGTTTTACATGCAAACATATCTTAACAACAAAACAAGAACATTTGAATAGATACATTAGCAACAAAAGCGACGACATAAACCTTATTTTGTATTTTTAAAAGATCATTTATATTGGAGATTATTTTTAGGAACAATTATGACTAACAATTTATGACCTTTGCCATTTATAAGTGACCACACTTTAACAACATTACGCGCCATTTTGCTTTAGAATATAATCGTGGTCAACAGTAACTATATTTTTTTAAATTTATCGTTTAATTTTGACTTCTTTTTACAAATCTATGTAAGAGAATATAAGAGACGTTTAGAGCAGGCGTTACAGCTGTTCCAAATTGGTATAGATGACCACTTGGCTGCAGCAAAGGATATAATAGAGAATAACATTTTACATAAAGTAGGTACACTAATCATCAAACAAAACACTTATTCAATCGACAATATTAAAAACATCTAAAACAATTTGTGCGATTTTCTTAATTTATCTTAACAATTATTTCACAATACAATATATTCATCAAAACTCATAAACAATATTAACAAGTATTCTTAAATTTATGCTTATTTTATACTGTATTATTGTGTTAATTTCTTTTATTAATAAATATTTTTAATAAATTCTTATATTAAATATTAATTAATTTTACTTTCAAGAACCTTCTAGAAATGTATCTTAGTTACTTCATTTGTTATATGAAATAACAGATTAAATTTTGTTAATTGTGAGATAAATTACAAAAAATTAAAATACCTAATCTTGTCAATCGCCTTCTATACACTTGTGAACAGCTATTGGTTAATAAACTTTGGTTTCTTAAGCGCTATTATAATAAAGTATACTTAAACGCTTTAATTAATTATATTTCATTTTTATATGAAATATTTAACCAATTAATTAGAAATAGTCTTTTTTTTAACATATTTAGAATATTGTGAAACACAAAATTAATTATTTCTCGTGGGATTCGGTAAAATTTGGTAATTTTCTAATACATACTATAAAATTAAAGATTTTCTGTGTTGGACATCCAGAAGATGGTTTATATTGTATACCATGAGAATAGTTGTACTGTGATATAAAAACCCCAAATAAAGCGCTCGTTCTAGGAGCCTGACATTTTTGCATGACGTCATTTTGACTGTCAGCCATAAAAATTTAATGTCTAACAGTTTACAGTTATATTTGTTAATTATTTGATTATCACTTTTATTTCTTTCTTAATATATTTTAAGATCAAATTTAAACCATTTTTCTTGTTTTGGAGATATATCGCTCCATTTAAAAAGAAACTGCAGTTAGTTCTTTTTTCCGGGACGCGATAACTTCAACAGCGGGCGCTGCTTTAAACCATTAACAATTCAATATCAAATATCATTCGCTCTATCTGTTTACGACCTATTAAGTTGCAATATAAAATAGTGCGTGAATTTGACAAGAATTGACAAATTTCACTAGCCCATTATAGTAACACCTATAAATAATATAATATGACCTATTACAAATACTTAATAATAATTTTCTCTATAAATATTTTAATAAAAATAGCTCCAGCGTGCCAGAGTTTGACAGCTGGGTTGAAGATCTTGGCATTCTTGGCAGAATGTACTATGTATTGGTGACTTCAAGCCCCCAAGAAGTCTCTAGTTTTACATTTTTCTAATATAAAGCGCTAAAACAAGAATATTTTTCAAGTTTACGTTTTGAATTCATAAAAGTTCGGTGGTACACGCCGGGATACGAACTTGCAAACATCGAATGAACATTCGATCAAGTCCTCGGTCAGCACAACTTTTCAGAACAATATACAACGGATGAATAAAAACTAACACGAATATTTTAATAAACTCAAGTCATTTATCGGTGTAGGATCATATTAAAGTATCGATGTTAGGTAAAAAATCTATTGTACTCTGTTTTTGAATAATTATGTTCTTCAAATATTAAGCAATTCATGGCAACGTCTTTGGTTATATATATTGTATATGTTTGTCGATTATTCTATTTTATTTTAGGCACAGATTAATATTGCCATTATCGAGTAGGAAATGATAAAATGATATTAACAGTTTCTTGCGATCTTTTCAATGTTCTAACAAGATGGCCACCATCTTGTTAGAATTTTCCATGGAGTTTTTGTGGCAAGTCAGAATCTATGCTCCGTGGTATTATTTCCGATCCACTTCACTTGTGCACAATAACCAGACTATATTACGTAAAACACCACCAATATTACAATACATAGAGCCAAATAACACAAGATGATGAATAAAATATATAATTCACTACATGACATTCAAAGATCCCGCCAAAAACCCCATGTTTATTGTATGTCTTATATAATTTTAAAACTGACACAAACTTATATCGGACATCTATATAAATATCAATCAAAGTGTGTGATGTTAAATTGGTATTTTCATCACATTTAGCTATTTATTACTGAACCCCTCAGATATGGATGACGTAACCAATTATTGGATAAATAATCTTCTTGGCTTGTTTATAAATTTGCTTTATGATTAAAAAATATTTTTCTTTTAAAAACAATTTAAAATCAAGTTTTCTTTGGAACTTTATAGAATATAAACATTTACGCTGAGATTTCGATATTCTCCTTAAATTAGGGTTGTCAACTGTAGAATTCCAACTAGCAATTCTTGTATACAGATTTATTTCATTTTTCTCGGTAACGGCTCTAACGAACTGGATAAAGTATTGTAATTAGATAAGTTTCGGCTTATTAAATTTATCTATAAAAGTGTCTTCCATGAAAAAACGCAATTTTACACAAAATAAACAAAGTAATTATTAGAGCCTATAGCGAGATATACATATAGCGACATCTGGTAAATATTTGTAGTACTTGCATTTGTTGTCAATGCCTGATGAAATGGTACCTCAAAATGTTGTCAGATTGCGCTTGTAACGATTGTGTTATTAAGAAAGCTCGCGCTCAGTTACTAAATAATTATGACGCCAGACAGAGTTATAAAACATAACAGGAGGAATGTAAAGTATGACATTTTTATTTATAATCTAAACATTTTTAGTAAACTTGACAAAATCCACAAGGTTGGTGGCGTTACAAAATATCAATTTGGCATTTCAGTCACTTGGAATCATAAAAAAGTTTATCGCTGAATATCTGGCAACCCTATTTGAATCCGACTCGAAACAAGGATAATTAACATAAAACTATCTTTAATAATAGCAGCCGTTTTTATTTAAAGTAAATTATCACTATAATAAATATGTTTTTATAGACTAGTTTGAGATTCGACAGTCGTATTTGTAACGTCCGACGTAGTACTCTCAGTGGGCAATATTGTCGGATCTGTTGAATTCGCATACTGTATGGGGGTTGTTGTGTTGTTTATTCCATTATCGGTGGTAGTATTACTGCTGGTAGGTGAGTTATCTGAAAACCAATGTAAAAACCAGTTTCTAATCTGTGATATATCATCATGATCGGCTTGTAAGAGGCCCACTGCAGGGCCATAGGCGTCTCACCCACAAGAAGGTGGACATAATTACCACAACAGCCCACGACGTATTGGCGATTTCAAACACAGAGAAATCCATAGTACTATGTGTTCCCAGATATAATATAACTACAGGAACATTTCTCAGATTCCGGTTTCCTTACGATGTTTTCGTGTTCCTGTTACTAGTTTAAACTACATAGTATAAAATAAAGTCCCCTAGCGCATCTGTCTGTCTGTCTGTTCGCGATAAACTCAAAAACTACCGAACGGATTCTCATGCGGTTTTCACCGGTGGATAGGGTGATTCATGAGGAACGTTTTAGTATATAATTTGTCAAGGTTTTTTTCATAATAAGGGCGGGACAACGTCTGCCGGGCCCGCTAGTTTAAATTATAAATAATTACATCACAACTACTATATGAATATATATACATTATATCTAACTAATATTATAAAGACGTAAAGTTTGTGAGTTTGTGACGTTGTAGGGGGTAATCTCAGGAACTACTGGTCCGATTTGAAAAATTCTTTCAGTGTTATATAGCTAATTTATCGAGGAAGGCTATAGGCTATATATCATCACGCTAAGACCAATGAGAGCGGTGCACCAATGAAGAATGTTTCAAAATTGGAGTATTTCCTCTTGAGAGCTTCCACTGCGTGTTGGCGTTAGCCCAAAGTAACTATTCCACGCGGACGAACTCGCGGGCAGAGGCTAGTCTATCTGGTGACTCTTATTGTCGTGTATTAAACGATAGAACCTATTAATTAGAAATCACTTTTGGTCTATATTTTCCTTACCGTCAGTATGTATATGCAACTATTACTATAATTTACTGAATTTCAACAAAAATCTTGCCATATGAGAGTCTGTGATGTTATCAGAGCTATACATACTGTTGACATAATCCTGGAACCACTTGTTAATGCCCCGGGAGTACTTCTTAACCCATTCGATCCTGAGGTGCGCGGTGTCCACCATCTTCTGTAGCGTCTGCGACATCGGCATCAGCTTGTCCTTGTGTTGCAGGGCGAATGATTTCAACTAAAACAAGAAAAACATTTAGACATATCGCGGATAAAAAAGTTCCCGAGTGGATTATTTCGAATAACATGGAAAACATTTGGAGATATGCTGCATAGAATATTTAATTGCAAATTATAATTGATCAAAAAAGCAGTTGACGTACTTCGTTGAAACAATAATTCGGGTGTTTTCCGATTTTTCTCAGATTAGGAAGGTGAAAATTTGGGGTTATTGGTTGTTATTGATTACAAAAAAAATAAATACAAAAAAGAAAAATCGTCAAAAAAAGTTGAAAAAATATCTGGATAGGTACACCCTAATCACCCTAATCACAGAGGTATACAATACGTTTACGACCTATTCTCATACCTAGCAAATATACATTAAGAATTTCAAAAAATCGGTCCAACCGTTTCGGAGGAGTTCAACGACAAACACCGTGACACGAGATTTTTATATAGTAGAATAATAATTTAATAAAATATTAAATATATATAAGTTTTAAATATAGTTCAGCTTATACTTGACTTTATTTCACTTAACTATTATACTTGTTAAGGAGAAATTGATATCATACTTAACGTATTTCTTTTGTATTTAATTATATAAATTTCTTTTGTATTTCGCATACTTTAAACAATTTATATCTTTTAATTTTATTTCAACGTGTATAATAATAATTATTACAGTTCCATGTATACGAAGTTCTATTTGTATAATGTAAAAAGTATGTAAATGTATGATGGTGCCGCAACTAAGGGGCGGACCACGTACGGGTTGTGAGTATGAAAAATGTGTAAGTGTCGGAGCGGAAACGCATCGCCACCGGTTTGTAAAATGCGAATTACGTAAAACTTTATTTATAAATACAGTCCTGAATGTTTATTGTTGTTTCCTTCGAAGAAACCTGGAGATTGTCACTAAAATACGTCGTTATTTTATTTATGGGTAAGCATGGGAATTTTTTTGCAATGGTACTATGGAACTCACCCTGTCCAATTCCTCGTTGGTTCGTATGAACCCGAAGGCTCCGTTAAGTACAGCCGGGAACATGAACGTGTCCATTCCCGTGAACTTGTCGTATATGGCGTCGAAGTTGTCGATGAGGAAGCGCTGAGCTATCCTCGTCCCGGTCCCGGGTTCGACTCCCCACACCGCCACAGCGTACTGCTTCGGTATTTCCGTTAAACTCTTCTCTAACAACCTAAATGATTTCACTATTTATAATAACACTAGCTGTTGCTGCGGCTAAGTTATTACACGATGAAATAAAATTATAATAAATAATGTTTTGTATTATGACGTAATGGGTCCTATCACTCTGGAGCGCCTTTTTTTGGAATGTGAAATCCTCTATGTTCTGTTCTGTAGTCTAACTATGGAAATTTGCAAGTCTCGATACGTTGTACTGAATATGGAATATGCAAGTTTTTACAAGTAATACTCGCTGTGCTTCTTAACATATTATCTGCCTACATTGATAGGTGAACTCAATCCAACATTTAGTTATTCACTATCGAAAGCAGATACGTTTTCACAGCATCGCTTATGAATTGTAAGCCCCATTTTTTTGTCACACCAATGTTAAATCTCCCGTGGACCTCTGAGGGTTCACCTGGACCACTTTGAGAGTTAAGGTTCTACACTACATTCCTAATTTATTCGAAATATACTAGCGGACCGGGCGGACGTTGTCCTGCCTTGAAAACAAAAAAATCCTAAAAGGCGACCGCAGCGCCACCTACCGGGTCCAATTGTGAATCTAAACCATTCTCGGATCCACTCGAACACGCGCACAAAATTTCATCAAAATCGGTCCAGTCGTTTAGGAGGAGTTCAGTCACATACACACGTACACAAGAAATATATATATTAAGATACAAATAGAGGGAGAGAGAGAGAGACGTCGGAATCTATAGCACATTATTTTCTATTGGACTGCCGTGACTATCGCAAAGTTTTAAAAATTATTCTGTTGTGTGTTATTGACGTTGACAATATATATTACAAAATAATGTCAAAAATTAGTTTTTTAGTTAGTTAACGTTGTGTTAGTTCACGAGCTGTAAACGCCAATTTTTTTGTCACGCCAACGTGAATTTGGCCCCTCGAGCATCCCTTGGACCCCTGTGGGTCCACCTGAACCACTTTGGGAACTAAGAATTTAGATAATTGGGTAGATTAAGATTCTGTTCATGTTCCGTGACGGGATTTATTATTAATAATTCTGATGGATGATGGCGTTCATTTGCACTCCCGCCTGCACTTCTGCAAACGGAAATGCAAAGTAACGTCCACTATAATAGTTATAAATATTGTATAGGAGTAGTTACATGGTAATGATGGAGTCGTCCCTGGTGGCGGGCAGGTTGTTGATGATGAGGGTCTTCACTCCGGGGTCGGAGGAGTTCATGAACGCGTTCCACAGGATGTCGAACTCGCGCCGGCCGCCGTGACGCAGCGCCATGTTGTACACCAACGAACGTAGGTAGCTTGGAATCCTTACACATACATATATAAAATCAAAATCAAATACACTCTATTAAATTTAAGCCCTAAGAAGGCACTTAGGAACGTCAAAGTTACCACCGGTTCGGAATAAACAACCTAGTCATCGAGAAGTACCAGCAAGAAATGGATTTGGTTTATCTCTTCATGGTTCATATTTTTATAAACATAGATAGCTACATTCATTTTTAGTGGATGCACAGAGAAGGACATCATTTCCAGACGTCACCATCGTTCACATATGGATCTACCCTATAACAGCCTTTAGATATTAAAGCCCGCTTGGCATGGAGCTTGAACTCACTATCCGGCAAATCGGTAATGGGCTCTGGGACTTTGTTATAAAACATAACACTATTAACTATAAAACTGTCACTGAATTTGAAATATTAAATGACCAATTTGTTATTGTTTCTAATATTTAAATTATGTTGGTACTAACTCCAGCTAATCTAAGTTTTGCGGACATACAGTTAAATTATTAAAAATATGTCTGAAATCTTTAATGATTCGCGAGGCTCTTTATTATAAATTAGCCGATCGATGCCAACCTACATTTCAAATTTGTTGCAGATAATAAAATATGTATACTATACAGATATACATCATGCGACACGAGAGTGGACCCAAACTTTGTATGCAGATGATATGAATTTAGGTTGGCGTTGACTTCAAATATATTATTAGGTAGCGCGAATATCAATATTTTTTGTTTAATTTGGTTAATTTAATAATTCAGTTATTTTTCGCTTTTTAGTGCCTTATTAGTTTTTCACATTGAAGGCGGTTTATTTTTTTGTAAAATTTTTTTTTTGCTATTAGTTTCGATTGACAGACAATCTACTTCTATAATATTTTATATCCCTTTAAATAGTTAACATACATTGCAATACATTATGTTTATGTAACATTTTATACTGTTTAGCAATAACTCTCTCTTGCCGTTAATACTCATTAACTTACTATACTACACAATGATTATTTACAATGGAATGAGGAATTCTTAACGAAATAATCTATAGGATTATTGGCAAATTCATCATAAATATTCGAGTATAGATAATATGTAATAATTGCAGTGGATTTTGGACCACGATGTGTGGATTGTCATAAGATAAAGAGGACTCACGGATTATTGTTGACATCCGGATGTTTGACCCAATTCTCGAACTGTTCCTTGGCCCAGTCCAGACATCTGGGGGACTCCACGTAGCACTCCCACATCACCAGGTTTTCGATCAGGAACGCCTCATTGTCATCCTTCGGTTTGTTTAAACCATAGTTTACGCGCTCCAGTTGCTTTTTCAATATAATCTTCATGTAATCCTGTCGATGACACAAATAAATTATATTTTTATATGATAAAACGCAACTCAAAAGTTTAGAATTTTAATATCTCAGTCATATTTTCGTTTATCACCAGGTAAGATTGCATTCAAAAGGTATTGTATTTGTTATTTTATTTTTGGCAACCAATCTTCTATTACATTATCGAGTCGGTAATGATGTTACAAAATAACATAGTGATATAGTTTTCTTTTAAATATCATACTAATGATAGACTAAATTATATTTAAATGGTTGATTTTTCACAAAATTTTCTTCACCAAAACCTGAGGTTTGTGCGCATTTTTGGCACAATCTTATCTAACTGTTGTGCATTTGGCACGCCATACAAAAATATAAATTCATTTAACGTATTTCGGAAACGTCTCTAACGATTTGAACCGAATTTTGTATTAAGGTTAAGGTTTGGCCTTCTTATAAGTTTATCTATACAGATGTATTCCTTGAAAAAAAAAAACAGAATTTGATACAAGACCATTTGATTCCAAATAAAGTATTGTTTTCGTTATGTTAATTAAAAAGATATTTAACATACAGATATAAAATTGGTAACCACTCATCATATAAAAGTTAGTAATGTGTAGAGTCCGAACCCATGACTCGGCCTTACTTCCACTGTACTATGAGATATGCCACATTCCTTTTTTTTACGTGGGGTAATCCCTAACAAATTTCCATCTAATCAGGTAGCCAAGGAATGGTTTTTGTCCAATTCGCACAGACTAAAACCCCATGGTGCCTTCGGACACTTGGGAACTTACAGGTACTACGTCTATTCCCTCGACTGGTGTTGGCCCTACGTAAGAGGCCACGACTGCGGTCTGAGGGGTCAAGTTAGACGAACTGACGTACTGTGGGAGTCCCACCGGCAGAATGCACCTTAGGGATGTCTGAGATCAATTAATCGATTTTTAGACATAGAAAAATCGATTATTTCAATGGATATTAAACATTGAATCGATTATTTCAATAGATATTAAGCACTGTATCGATCTCTGACACTATAGAATTTTAATTCGTTTTTTTTGTATGTAGGTAAAAATAAACCCATATAATAATATAATAAAAAAATTCTAAAAAGGAAAGCTTATGAAAATGGCAAAAAATTAATACATCGATTTTTGGGTAATCGATCCTATAGTTATCGATTTTTTCATGAATCAATTCCATGTACTACGATTCGTGTCTATTTAAAAGTCAATTTCTTTCTGCGAAGAATAGCCTTCCCTAATGTGCATCTACCACATGGGCGTGTGCAGTACAACCTGGCAGGGCGACGGAGTCACCAGGCCATGTGTCACGTACCTGGAAGTAAAGGTATCCGGAAGTCTCGCGAAGGTTGTGCTTGAGGAAGGCCATGTTGTTGAGGAGCAGGTCCCACACCGTCTTAGAGTCCTCGCCGCGGATCACGCAGGAGGTGAGTCCGAGTGCGAGCCCATACTCCAGCTGCCCGGCCTTGGCCAGGTTGAAGGCGTCATCGATGAGCTGGGCTTTCGTCACAGCCGATTCCACTACACCGGACTTCAGACCCTCAGCCAGTAGTTCCCAGTTCCGCTTGTCGTAGTTCACACGGTAGTAGCCTGAGAGTTACATTTGTCATCATGCAGTCATCATCGTCAGACCATAAAGGACCCACTGCAGGGTCATATGCCTCTTCCTGAAGGAACGTATGAGGATAACCACCACGACAGCCCACAACATATTAATAATTTCAAACTCTGAGAAATCCACAGTCGTTTCTCCACATACGGTAGTACTACAAGAAAGTTTCTCAGGTTGAGGTTTCCTCACGATGTTTTCCTTCACTGCCACCTGATTGTGTTACCAATTTAAATTAGTAATTGTACACGAGTTCTGAAAAATTCGTTGGTACATGCCAGGAGGTTCAATCCTGTGGACATTAGATTGATATTCCACCAGTCAAACCATTAGATACATACTAAATAACTATATAGATATGACTGTGAGTTGGTTTGCTACAATTTCATGCTTTAACAACTAAATCGATCATCATAAAATTTTGTACACATATTGTCAGAAAAAGATAGGGATATACACAGGAAAACAGATAAACATTCATATTTTTTTCAGGACGGAAAATACCTCATGGTTTAAATGCATGATTATCGGTTTAGTAAGCTTCATAGACAACAAACAAACTCACAATAGCTTACTAGTATTAGTAAGGATTCTTTCACTTTCGGGTTTGTACTATAATCATAAAAATATTGACGCTTTTTTTAATTGTAATTTTAATTGTATAGCAAAACAAAATACATTATCATTCTTTTTTTGTATGGGGATTTCCCGTAATATAGATAACATTTTGGCATTTTTGTAATATACTTATGATAATAAAATTTTTATTGATGATTTCAACCCGATACTATCACGAATTAATAGAAACATCAATCCTTGGAAAATAGGACGGGTAGCTTAGTCTTAGCAAAGGCGGGAAGGGAAATAAAAAAAATGAAAGGAAAATAAAGTTCTATCAATTTTGTAGAAACTTAGAATTTTGTAGTGCTGTCGGCTCAGAAGAGCATATGCTCTATCTGGGAAGGGAGCATTTACCCACTAGTGGGATAACTAATATTGATATTACAAGTACATACCAACAGCATTGATGTTCATGTACAACGGTTCGGAAGAGTTTATGGCAGTTTGGAAGACGGACACCCTGTCCTTGAGCCAGGTCTTCGGTTTAGTGGTCCATTGGTCGCGAGGGGCGGACAGGCTCGTGTAGCTGATGGGGATATGCCATATCTGGTCTACCATCTTTTGATAAGGGTCCTTGGCCGCAGTAAATAACCTCTGGAAAAAAAACATTTTAGGTGTTTTTTTCTGTTTATGTATAATTCTGTTACAGCTAGAAGACACAAAAGTTGTTTAAGTTTTTGTTTTGCTACAAATAATACATATAGAGTTTTTTTATGTCTTTATTTTGCTACGACTAGCAGATATGGGAATTGCCTATGTTTTTATATTGCTACAGGTAGCAGAAATGGAATTGTTTATGTTTTTATTTTGCTACAACTACCAGATATGGGTATTGTCTATGTTTTTATACTGCAATAGCAGAAATGGAATTGTTTATGTTTTTATTTTGCTACAACTAGCAGATGTGGGTATTGTCTATGTTTTTATACTGCAATAACAGAAATGGAATTGTTTATGTCTTTATTTTGCTACGACTAACAGATATAGGGATTGTTTATGTTTTGGTTTTAATACTCTTAGTAGATGTGTAAATGTGTGAATTTTTAGTATTCTTATTTAGTTGATTGCATATATAGATATATATAATTTATTATTAAATATATAATTATATTTATATATATAAGTATATTTAAATTTATTATTAAAAGTTTCAATAAGCTAACATTACTTTGTTTGGTTATGTTCAATTCTGGATAATAATTTTGGATCTGTTATAGATGGTAATGTTGAATGTTGCTTTCATTTGTAAAACAGGACTGCTTGCTGTAATGTGTTCTGATACAAAGGGTATAACTGTCAACTCGACAGGAATAAACAGCCTTGGATATTTGGGCAAAACTGAAGTTCCTGTCTAGGACGATAATTTAAGGAGTACTTGGGTCATATCATAAACTCGTCAAATTAAATCAGGCGATTCAAGGTCACTGTATAGAAAACTAGCCGTCACGGCGGACGTTGTCCAGCCCTGATAATAAAAAAACTTTGAAGACTCGCTGACATTTTTGTAGGCATTATCCAGCTCATCGTTAAAGCAGCGTTCGTAAGAAACGTTTTTGTTCAACCATTTTTTCTCCGACTTAATTTGCAAATCCGACTATCACAAAAAAGTCTTTTCATTTCTCAGGTTAATATATAGCCCATGACACTCACAAATAACATGGCATTCTATTGGTAAAAGAATTTTACAAAATCGGTTTAGTAGATCCAGAGATTACCCCCTACATCGTCACAAACTTTACCTCTTTATAATATTACTAGCCTCTGCCCACGACTTCGTCTGCGTGGAATAGTTACTTTGGGCTAACGTTAACACGCAGCAGAAGGTCTCAAGAGGAAAAAGAAACCGGATTTTGAAACATTGTTCATTGATGCTCCCGCTCCTAGTGGTCTTAGCGTGATGATATATAGCCTATTACCTTCCTCGATAAATGAGCTATATAACTCTGAAAGAATTTTTCAAATCGGACCAGTAATTCCTGAGGTTACCCCCTACAACGCATTCTAAGAAGATTACTGAATACATTAGACGCTTCATAGTTCTGTGTAGTGTGTGTGATGTTATCTCTGCAAGGGGGATTCCCGTAATATCTAGAAATATCAAATTGAGGGAAATTGGTTCCAATATCAAGATTTCGTTTGATTATGAAAAAAAAATGTCTAGAAATAGCAGACTCCTAGTAGCTACACTACTAGTATGGTCTTCGGTCTATAAGAAGCTGAAAATAAATTGTACACAAAACAATAGCGAAGTCTAATTTTTTTTTCTTAGAATATATCGAGTTATCCTGCAGTGTGGAACTAACCTGTTCCAGTTCGACGAGTCCTGTCTGATAGTTCCTGTTAACGTTCACGACAGGATATCCTGCCTGTCGTGTCCAGCTGTTCATGAACTGCACGAGTCCAGCCAGTGACGGATCGGTTTGTACGGCTTTGGACATAGCCGCCCATAGATCGTTCTCCTCAGCGTTGGAGTATTTCCTGAAAGTAATATTCATATATAAACCTGTACTTTCCGACCTTGATGCCCTAGTTTCTATATATATTTACACATTGTGCTATACAAAATGGCATACTTTAGCCACCTCTTTAAAAAATGACAATCAAACGGTGATAGTAGAGCATTTGATAGAGTAAAATCCAGTCATAGTGACTGACTTCAGATTGCAACAGTCAATGCACCAAAACGATTATTCACTGTTGCTAGTAACAAATCTCTATTGTTCTACTTTGTTATGTACTGTTTTACTTTGGTATTCAGATTGTTACTTTACTATTTATAATGTTACTTTATTGTTACTATGTTATTGTTGTAACTATTTTACCTTAAATTTACTCTTTTACTTTACTATTTACATTGCTACTACTTTACTGTTTTACGTTAAATTACTATTTATAGTTTTACTTTTGTACTTTATTTTAAATTATCTATTTACTCTATTCTTTAGAATGTTACTTCACTATTTATAATGTTACTTTATTGTTACTATGTTATTGTTGTAACTATTTTACCTTAAATTTACTCTTTTACTTTACTATTTACATTGCTACTACTTTACTGTTTTACGTTAAATTACTATTTATAGTTTTACTTTGGTACTTTATTTTAAATTATCTATTTTACTCTATTCTTTAGAATGTTACTTCACTATTTACAGTTTTACTTTGCTATTTTAGTAAATAAGCTTATAAGTTCGGTCACAAGGATACTGACCAGTCATTTAAATAGATGAGCAGGCCCTTGTGGAACAACTCCTCGGAGATCGTATGGTTCAGCATCCGTATGAGATTGGCTCCTTTAGTGTAAGAAATCTCGTCGAATTTCTGCGATATTTCGGAAGCATCGCGAACGGTTCGACTGACAGGAGACGTGTTCTTCAATGAGTCCAGCCGGAGAAGATCCATTTTGTCTTTCGTGAACGATTCTAACATCTGCCATTCCGGTTCGATCTGCGTACGGTTTGGTCTTGTTATTTACATAAAAAAATGTTGTAGTTATTTATAACCAACACGAGAAGGTCGGTAATCCTATGGCATGAGGAAAAAATGCAAGTAAATTGAAAATTGGCCTCGACCAATTATATTTCAATGCTCATATTCTTGTTGACGATTGATGAATGAAATTGGTTTCTGTACATGAGTGGTAATTGATACTCATATTAATATAGGGTTGCCATATTTTACTTCTGCAAATAAATCATATTGGTTGACGATGGCAAGAAATCAAGTACCAATAAGAATGTAAATCTAATGTGTTTGTACTTTTCATATTTTTGTTAAAAGAATTATTGGATGTGTTAATAATACATTTCAATCATTTTTATAAACGTCTGTCGGTCTGTTGGTTTGAATACGCATCACTCCTAAAGTACTGCGTTTACAATACAACCCTATACTAAGAAAATCATAGGGCATATCCTCTAGTAACATTTCGTGTTTTCTTTATTGCAATCGGTCCATTCTATCAAAAGTTATTCTAATTTGAATGACGGCTCGAGTTAAGTACGAGAAAAGAGTAAGTACCAGTCAATCTCTCATAGAAACAAGATATTATAGAATTTATAAATAATATCTAAGACACAGTGAACGAAAGACTGTCTTTTGCGTTAAGTTAGTAGCTAGTATTAAAATAAGATAGGTTCAGGACATATAAGAGAGATTTTTCTAAAATTAACATTTTTTAGTTTATTCCGAATGAAGTAATTATTAATTTAATATTCTATTTTAAAGTTCGGTTCGATTCGTAGTAAGCAAGTGACTCACGTGGTCCACGCCGACGTACTCGATGTAGGTGGCGAACCCCTCGTTGAGCCAGAGGTCGGTCCACCAGCGCATGGTGACGAGGTTCCCGAACCACTGGTGCGCGAGCTCGTGCGCTATGTCGATAGCGACGCCTTGCTTGTCGCGGGGCACGTTCTCCGCCGCCTCCCACAGTAGGGTCGTTTCCCTGATCATAAAATTGAACAACACATCTTGGAATTTACCCGTACACTTATTTTTGCCCATATTTTGTCATTTAAACACATAGGGGAGAGTCGGGTAAAGTGGCCACCCTAAGCTTTGAATGACTGCCAGTTTTGTAAATGTCATATTTTTTTATGTTAATTTATTATTCAAAGAATCAAATTTAACCATCCCATTTACACTCTTTAAATCGATAAGCTAATACCCATCCATACCCATAGACGTGGGTCGGTTGAAAGTGAACTATTAAGAAATAACACGGTAAATAAATGAAATAAAGGTTTATATAAGTAGTCCGGTGAAGCTGTTAAAACCTTGCTAGGTCAATAGCGTAGTCAGTTCGAAAAAAAAGCTTATATTACATATTTCATCCATACGAAGTGATAACTAAAAAATAAACTGAAAAAACTAATAGCATCATGCAATATTTAAGGTAATTATAGAATTAGGATCAAAATTACTATACATAAATTAAGTAAAGTTTTTGTTAGACTTCCCCGAAAGGAAATTCTTACCTAAACGTGATTAAACCCCAATTTTCCATAGCTCCGCTGGAGAACTCAGGCACTGCGATCATATCCAACTTGTCCAGAGCATACGGGACACCAAACACGTCTTCATAATAAGAAATCAGTTTTGGCGTTATAGCCAAAGCATACTTTGTTTTATTAAGTAACTCTGGCCTGCACCATATCCTGATAGATTTCGTGACGTTGTCTTTGCTCAAATAAGTTGTCTCTAGTGATTGGAAGTCGGTGATAATGTAGGCGACGAGGTATGTGGACATTTCTACGGAACGCTCGAAGTGGGTCCATTGCCAGCCCGGTTCTACATCACTGTAATGGGAATATTTAATCAAAATCCAATCTAACGTTATGAGATGAAGATATAAACGCTGGCAGAAGCTAGTAAATATTGTGCGTCTGATATGATTTTTTATAGTTAGTTAACTCCTCAGAAATCATTCCAATCTTTCAAATATACTTTCTTAGTGCTCACCTACCTCATTTTTTTATAAATTACTAGTACACCAAGCCGCACTCTGCTATTTTTCAGTTATTGAAAGAAAAAACAAAATTAAAACGTGACGCCATCTATGATATATCTATAACAGTCCATCGTACAGTTTTCTGTAAACAAGCTAATTTAAAGCGCCATATGTTCGAGATCGATGAAACTTAATAACAATAATCAAGGACGATAATCATTTAATAATTAAAAAATATAGAGGCCATTAATCAAAATATAATTAATCCTATCTCTCAAGTTGGACCAAACTATACATAAATGCTAACCTTCATGAACATTGGTTGAGTAGTTTCGGAATTAGTTGGGGACAAAAATCATGACACTGGATTTATATATATATATATATATATATATATATATATATATATATCGATAGGTTTAAGCATATGAACATAGTTTTGCCTGATGTTAAGTTACCATATGGCCCAAGGTTGCGATATGCTAAGCCTAGGGAGAACCTGTTCCTAAGTGCAGCTACCAGAGCACATATACCGAGGCTGACGACAGATATTCTACTGGAAGGTGATAGTCATAAAAGACCTATCAATATCCTATGATTTCTTTCACTCACAGCTCAGATTCATTGTAAGAATTGGAGCACACATCGATTGACACCGTGTTTGATCACAGTACAAAAGAACCAAAAATTATAAGGAAACGTAAGAAAATTCTGTGCAAAATTTCAATTCTGTACATTATTTGTTAATTCATTTTAAGAAGTGTATTAGACAAATATCATTATTAAGCAAAAACAAAGTAAGTTGTAAATTTACAATGATACATTTACAACCATACATTTAAAAATGTGATTTAAGAATATACCTCTAAATATAACTTCATGACATACTATAACTATTAATATTAAATCGAGTATTACATCATTTCCCTAATGTGGAATTCCAGATTAGAAATAATTGTCCTATATATGGACTATTAAATTTAGTTTCAAGCATTTCGCCACACATGGCGTCATGCTGATAACTTTTATAAGGGCAAGGTTATTTGTGTTTTAGATTTATATTACGCATTAGTCAATTAGATAGAGCAAAGTTGTGTTTTATATATAAATCGCTAGTTTTAAATATATTTTCGTTACATAATTTATTTCCTCAATTATAACATTACATAAGATATGCAATAGAAATATAGTAAGTCAGAATATAGTGAACCTCTTAGGGAAGGAAAACATCTGATGAAACCCTGCTAATAATGAGGGACTACCTCGCGCCCGATGCACGATTTCCAAATACGATACTAATACTATTACAATACTAATTTAAAAATATCGTTTCCTAAAATGTACGTATGTAGGTTTGATTTCCAGCTAAAAAAAATAAAAACAAACATGTGCCCACCGTGGTATAAAAATTTTTCATTGCGCACTTACTTTGAAAAAGGTTGGCCACCTTGGCATATATTAATGATTTTTTTAGACTTCTCTGGTCAACTACTTACTGAGAACATAAGCGTTCAGCACCTATAGGTGTATTCTTCCAGCTAAACTTGAGAGCCAGTCCCCCCTCTAGGTTATAGCTCGTTTATCATATTACACCACATCAACATTTTACATCAATACTAGAGATTCTAGTTAAATGTTAAGATATACAATGTTAAAAAAATAATGTTGAAATAATTGGATTCAACCAATTGCAACAAGTACGGAGAGAATAGAAAGTGAGAATATTGTTTAAGGTAAGATGACGATAATAATTGAGACTGGATCTAAAATATAGTTGTTAAAGAAAAATTAAAAATGGTATATTTTCAAATGATTTGGCAAAAAAATTGAAATAATAATTGTTTGAAGTAAATATTAAAAGGTTTACCCACATAGGTTCCTGAGTGGCAATCTTCATATTAGATAGTGCAGTTATGTTCTGTCTGTGAGCGATGCTTATTTCAAATTTAGCTTTGAATGCTGGTTCATCAAAACAGGGGAAAGCTGCTCGAGCTGATGTTGGCTCAAACTGCGTTACAGCTAGTTGCCTAAAATATAATAAAAAAAACACAAATTATAAGATTCTGTAAAAAGATCATATAGCTGAGACGGTTAAACCATTATATTTTTGATCAAATATTTTTGATTTCAAATTGGTAAAAATGACACTATCGGTAATAATAATAAATATAAGGAAACCTAGATTCCTAAATAATGTTTAATTGTTAATTAAATAAATATTGAATTCAGAAGTGTAATCTTTTCTGGAAGTTAAATACTTATTTACCTTGAAAAAATGTTGTCCATCAATTTGAATAAATAATACCTCTCTTAGCAATAGCTGAAGGGATAGCATTACATATGGTATATATATTGACTGTGAAAATTCTCACTAACATATAAGGTTTATTAAAGGCTAACATAGTCTAATTACACTTCCCACTGTCAAATCTACTGAATACTTTTAAAAGATCTGCACAAATATAATTCCATGCAAGTCACGCAATTTCTCAGACAAGTACAGGGTCATAATGAAAATATTCAATTACCTGACTTCATTTCTATTGTTTGTGTAAGTACTTTTATAGAAGCCGGTCAGAGAATTTGAAATGACTCCTTCAAATGACAGCTGCAATATGTAGTCCACACCTGGTGTTAGAGCTGAGGCTAAAGCCAGAACCAATCTGTCACCACCTCCATCTGATATCTCTAAAATTTTTATGCTTCGGACGCTGCTATGTGTTATTTGTTTGTCAACTGGTACTACAGGTTCTACAGAAGACACATCTGTGGGACTTGGGGTGGTTACATTGATAACTTCAGGTGCTCCTTCTAAAGTAATATTTACTGGTAATTCAGTAACATTGACTGGTAATTCAGTAAGTGTTACTGGTAATTCAGTAACATTTACTGGTAATTCAGTATTTACTGGTAATTCAGTAATATTTACTGGCAATTCAGTAATGTTTACTGGTAATTCAGTAATCTGTACCGGTAATTCAGTTGTGGTGTTACTCTGTAGTACTGTGGTATCATTTGGTGCTTGACGTTTTGTTCTAGTATGTAATGTTTCAACCTTTTCATAGGTCAGTTCTGTGAGTATAGCATTGTTGCTTATGGTTATATTTTTCGAGTGCAAAATAATCTCTTTAACTCGTCGATTTGCTTTCAATGTTATAAACACATCACCGCTAAATAATGAATTTTCCAAATCAGCTTTAATTTTAAGCCGATAGAAACTAGGTGTGATGTAAGTAGGCAGTCTAAGGTCTGGAGATGGTGTTCCAGTTTGTCCAAATGGCTCTGTTTCATCCCAGAAATTTTCACTTTTCTCTGCCAACTGGAAGGTAAATTTCATATAATTTATTTATAAGAATGGAACTCTGTTTATACTGTGTCAAAAGGGCTATGATAACAATTACCAGTATTTGTATAATCAAAACCCACCAATGTAAAGATTTCAAAATGTGTGGATAGTTATAAAAAATAATAAGTATGATGATGGTTGATTAAGTAAAACTATTATTAAAAATCAAAGTACTATATTCAAATTAGACCCTAAGAAGGCAGTCATAAACACAAGTACACTATCACTGGTTTAGAAAAAGCAGGTAATAATATCAATCTGGTTTATTTTGTAGATATTGTTATTACAATGATACATGTAATTGTTGGGTTAGTCATTTGTAGTGGGTGTCTGAGATGAGTGTAATATCTAGACATTAATATTCTTCACTTTTGATCCGGTTTATTATACACTGAAACCTGCTTCATAGAGCGCATACACTATCAACTGATATCGGACTGACTGGAAATCTGTACTCTGGGTCGTTATTATAGAACATAAAACTATCATCTAGAAAGCTTTTACTGGCCTTAATGAGCATAAATTATGTAATATGCATGAATGACAGCTAACTTACGATTATTTCTAGTATTAATATCATACTAGTCTATTCAACTTTGTTGTAGGTCATTCTAAAAAGTTTTTATAGGAAAACTGGAGAACTTGAATTTTTATGATAATAAAATAATTGCTATAAAATATCCATGTAAAACTGGTCAAAAGGTATAATTTGTTGACTTATTTGGTAATTGAAAAATCATAACACATTTTATTGTTTATTTGTAAATATAATTACATATACATCAACTTTATTGATATAAATGTTTATCGTAACAAAATGAATAAACTAAATATAAGAAATAAACAAGTTTCTTTACATTATCTAGCTTTTAACACCTATAAAATAAATTTATAGTACAGGAAGGTATAGAGTTAGATCTCTATAGTTAGTCACCTCACTGTGGCCTCTGTGCAGTGCTGTTGGACAAATGATTGTTCTTAGTCTGGGTATTCTTTGTGTCTGTTAATTATATATTTATGAAGTCCTCATAATATGTTTGGTCCCTGGTTTTAGATTTGTTGTTCTTTGAGAGAAATGAAAACTGTTCTAAACTAAATTGGACTTGAATAATTTATAAGTATAATAGCTAAACAAATCAGGGACTAGATATTATAATAACAATCGAAAATATCTTAATATTATCAGGACTAGTTTCAGTAAAAGTTAGATTAATTTAAACATGGTATAAATACGAGATTAATCTATATCATTCAATAAAAAGTCAAAAATAAAAGAAATTATAACGAGACAAATCAAAATTAAATTTTTGTTTTCAAAATTAACGAATTTACGATATGAAACGTCTAGAAGGTAGATTTAATTTTAAGGTGTACAAAACATAATAAAATTTAAATTTCTCTATGTTAAATGTTTGTACCAGGTATTATTTGTATTACTTACTGTAAGATTTCCTTCGACATATATATTACACAAAATTAAAAACAAAAACAATGTAAACATGTTAGTATTTTGTAAAACTAATTATTATCACAGTTTAATAAATGCAAAGAGTATTATAAATTTGATTAATATTTGGTTGATTATATCCACATTTTGGAAACGTAAAAATATATATAGTTAAAACTTATTAGATAAATAATTCTCTAAAATAATTGTACTATCAATACGTTCATTCACGCACGACAAACTACTACTTGCAAATCGATTGACATTGACTGTTGACATGTTCAGCTTGTTTTGACGTTTGTTTTTTTTTATAAAGTAACGAATACACTTATGAAGTGTAAAACAGATGAGAATAACTGCTAAATTAAAATGGAGATTACACAATCAATTTTAATAATTTATTATGTGTTAAAAATGATTACATTCTAATGAACTTGAATTGGATATTAATCTGTTATTCAGATAAAAATGGCCTTGTAACGATTGATTAATGAATGACAAATGAACGATTGTTTTATTGTTATTCATCTCTTACAAAATATTCGTATAAAATAAATATGCTGTTCCGAATTTAAATGTATTTTGAGATTATTATTAGAGGCATTAGTAAAAATATTTATCATGGAGTTTTTGATGGGATCGAAGTTTGTCATGTAATTGTATTTATATTTTATTGATAATCTTGTATTATTATAACTCTATATTTTGTAATATCGGTGGAATTTTTACGTAATATAGTCTGCTTATTATGCATAAGTGACGTGGATGGAAAACAATACCACGGAGTATGAATTTTGAGATGCCATCTTTTTAGAACGTTGAAATTATCGTAAGACACTTGTAATATTATTATATTGTATAATGTATGTAATATTATCATAATATTACTTACTCGACAATGGCAGTAATTGTTTGTTAGATTGGTTGCCAAAATTAAAATAAATAAATAACATTTGTCCTAACTGTTTACATGAGTTATTGAACGATTTAATTAAGAATAAAATGCATGCATAAAATATGTAAGCCTAAGAATTACCTTATAATAAGTAGTAAAGTGTACAATAACGCCAACGATGACCGTAATAACGACAGCAAATACGATGAAACCAACACATATGCAATGAGATATGAATACACCTCCCCGTCTTCCATATTGTATTTCTTCAGTACCATGAGTCTCGTAGGGCAAGAATTGTTGACGGCTGGTCGAAAGCGTCATTTCGTCTAATCATTCTGAAATTTAATCAGTTTTTTAATTATTTCTCCTTATGTTGTAGGTTAGTTTTTTTTTTAGAATTGGCTACGCTATTGGCCTAGCAAGGCCTTAATAGCGTCACTGGTCTACAGGATGTTAGTTAGCATTCGATCTCAATTATGAATTACGTTATGGTGTGTCCAAAAATGTTAAGCATAAAACTGGAAAATTAGTTCAAGGGTCATTATCGTGAGTGTTTATTCTTTAGGTGCAGATTTTTACTCGACAACAGTAACTAGTCGGACACTAAAAATTATTTAATAATCTTGCTAGGAATCTCATATCGTGTAATTATTAATTTTACAAAAGACTTTAAATTCTGTGGCTTTAGTCGTCCAAACGCAGCATTAAAAAAGTAGTCCGAGATAAATTTACATTTACGTCTATGGAGGTCGATTATGGTAAACGTACACAGTATGAAATATTTTAGTGTCTTAATGCTAAGCTTATCAGCTTAACTCATTACTAACATAATCTACCACGGAAGTTCAAACTGTTCAGAGTTGCTACATTGTTATATGACAAACAACTGCCACAACTTTATTCGCGTAAATTATAATATAAAACAGATATAGTCGTTTTAAATAAGGACTAGGCCAAATATATGAATGTTAATGTTGCCGATGAAGTCGCGGGTCGTAAATAGTTGAAAATAATAAAAACTCCACCGTATTCCAACATTCTTAAACTATGTTATTTTATGTATGTACACAAATATATCCATATGATAAAACTTCGCATCAGAGCGTATGTATGCGTTAATAATTCTTAGTAACAGATAACATGCGCTGCCTAGTATTTAGTAATGATTTTGTTCAATAACAACGTATTACAGTATGCAATGTGTGTACAGTAACCTATGGTTTAATTGAAGGTGGGTTGTCCGTTTGTACCTACTAGTGTCATGGCTAATTTGTAAGTATAGGTTTGTTTTGTATCATTTGCTAATCTACTTATATTTAAATAAAATGGTAGAGATCTGCGGTTTTATGCGCATCGCGCAAAAAGTACTGAATAGATTTCGATTTTTTTTAGTTTTATTTATTAGTGACCTTGTACTAAAAAAATACCACGGTGGTTGTATTTAATATAAAGTTTTATGATACTACGATTTTTACAAACACTACGCGTTCATCGCAAGCTCTCAAAAGGAAAAGAAACGGTTTTGAAACATTCTTCATTGTAGCTCCGCTCCTATTAGGCTTAGTGTGATGATATAGCAGCCTCCCTCGATAAATGAGTTATCTAACACCGCAAGAATTTTTCAAATCGGAACAGTAGTTCCTGGGATTAGTGCTTTTAACCAAACAAACCCACCAGCTTTATAATAGTAGTATAGAAATATAGATTATTGTTAAGAATGTATGTTGGTACATATTTGAGATTGATAGATACTTAAGTGTTTTTTAATATTAAAACTTCTTATGGATGAGCTCTGTAATTGTGATCGGCAACCTTTTTGTGTGACGAAAAGTGATGAGGATAAACACTGTGTCGAGTAGAGTGTTGAAAACACCGGTTCCCGTTCGATTACCGAAGTTGCATAACGTCGGGCACGTTCGGTACTCGGATGTGTGACCGTCTGGGAATACCGTGTAAAGTTGGCTTTTTGTCGTTTTTTTTTTTTTTCAATTAAAATATTTATATAATCCCTCTAAAGCTTATTATGACTCGCTACTAGGTGACGGGAGGCTAAATTTTATTCTTAGTTTTAATATGTAAGCTTTAGGCAGATTAAGTCACGGGCGATAATTAGTAACTATATAAAAAGTAAGTACTCTTTGTTCGTCTCTTACGTACGGTGTTGTGATTTGTTATGCATTGTGCAGTTGTTTGTGGGCGTGTTGAAGTATATGATCTAGAAGTTTATAACAACGGTTCTAATGATTGAAGAGTCTCAGAACAAAACAACCTAGTCTCGTATTTGCAAATCTCTCAGGAGAACGTAAAATGTATTATAATATACTCTATTTATACGTACATTTGGTGACGTCATTGTTTAAGAGCTCTCCCTGACCGAACGAAACACAACAATGCAAGAGCACAGTTACTTCACGTGAGTGTTTCTGTGGGTCGGGTGGTACTACCCCGGGCGACCCGACCCATTCATGCTGAAACCAGTAATAGCTGTAGCTTGTGGAGCCACGCTGAAGCTATTACTTGAATTGGTCGGCTCGCCCGAGGTAGTACCACCCGACCCACAGAAACACTCACGTGAAGTAACAGTGCTTTGCATTATTGCGTTTCGATCGGTCAGTGAGAGCGTCAGAGGCCCACCTCCTCTACACCTTCCCTCCCCTCTCCCCTTCCCCCCCCTCTCCCCTTCCCTCCCCTCTCCCCTTCCCTCCCCTCTCCATTCCTTCCCCCCCAACACAGGCTGGCAACGCACTTGCGACACCCTTGATGTTGCAAATGTCTATGGACGGTGGTGATCACTTAACATCAGGTGACTCACCTGCTCGTTTGCCTCCTATGATATAAAAAAAATCGATGTTCCGCCCATCAAACCACTGAAATACTGCACCTTTTTTTTATTAAGGATTTAAACTTTATTGCAACAAAATACATAATTCTATAGTAGACTATCTTAGACTTAGACTATCTTTCGTTTTCTAGTAGAATTCACATATTATTAATTAACTTCAAAATATTAATTTACTCTCAAAGAATATGATTGTGATGTAGGAACTACTAATGGATAGATATGACATGAGTAGTGATACTCAGTTGCAACGATTCGAACGTTGTGTCGAACGATATCAACGCTGTGTCCGAATAGGCTACCAACTAAGCCATCATCGGTTCTAAATTCGAGTTTCAGGATTTATTAGGGCAAATTTATATTATACTAGCTGTGCCCACGACTCCGTCTGCGTAGAACATAATGTAAAAAACCGTGACTAATAAAATCATCTGAATGTATTAAGGCCAATTTATTTGTTTATTTTTCTCTCGTACTTAAGTACTTTTACGTACTTTTGATATAGTGAACTGATTATAAAGAAACCAAAACTAAATGTTACTCGAGGATATGCTTTATGATTTTCTTGGCGAGGTTTTATCGTGAACGCAGTACTTTAGCAGTGATGTGTGTTTAAGCAAACAAACAGACAGATAGTCAGACAGACATTTCTAAAGTGGTTGGAATGTCTTTTGTTACGTATTCCTAGACACATGCAACAATTTTATTCACAAATATCTAAAAAGTATAGACACGTTAGATTTACATTTTATTATATGTATATAGAAGATTAGAGTATAAATTAGGATTTATAACAATCCTATAGTGTGTATGATTCATGGGAAATGAGCAATACAGTGACGTATTTAAGATCATGAACGTGACTCGTCTTCCGCGTTCGTGCTTTGAAGCATTACAATTGACAATAGGGGCCTTATCAAGTGTTTAGGCGGGCCCCCACGTACCTACTGAGTCACGTGTTTCTCGGTTTTTGCGTATTATCTGTACAGTGGTGTATGTAATGTTACATCTGAGATAAGACTTTGTATAGTTACAATAAAAGAACATACAGTTCAAATAAAAAAATATGCAAAAAAGTAAGGTAAATCAATTTCTTGCCGGCTCTTCTATAGTTACAAGTTGTTTCTAAAACTATTGGTAGTGTTTTGACGATCATAAGCGCCTTCTAAAGATCTAAAATAAATACAGTATTTTTCATTTATATAGGTATAATTACGCTTTTAGAATTATATTAAACTAGCTATGTTTCCGGCTTCTCGGGCGTTTATCGGAATTTTATTTTCAGTCATATTTTTATATTTATTTATTACAACAAATGAAAAATGAAAAAAATCCATTTTAAAATGAATACTCCTTGTGTACAATTACATTAAAATCAGTTGATAGTAAATAAAAATTCCACGTTTTGAATTTTGTTTTGTAATTATTGCCTAAAAATTGTGTAAATAATTTACTGTAATTTAATTACCTTTTTGTGTACAACACTTTTACACAAAAAATCGGTTAAACCATTGATATCTATATCTACACATAATTATAATAAGAATGTAAATCTACCGTGTCTGTGCTTTTTTAATTTTCGTGATAAAAAATTGTTGCAGCTGTCTAGGAGTAAGTAATAAAATATATTTGAATTATTTTTAGAAATGTCTGCCTGTCTGTTTGTATGAACACGCATCACTGCTAAAGCTAAAGCGTTCACAATAAAACCTCAGCAAGAAAATCCTAAAGCATATCCTTGGGAGAAACCTTAGTCTTAGTTTCATTAAAATCGGTCTACTATACCAAAAGTTATTGTAATTTGAATTGCTATATATCATCGCGCTTAAACCAATAGGAGCGGAGCACCAATGAAGAATCACCAATGAGCGGTTCCAAGATCATTTTTTTTCTTTTTGAGAGCTTCCGCTGCGGATTAGCGTTAGTCCAAAGTAACTATTCCACACGGACGAAGTCGCGAGCAGAATGTAGTGATAACTAAAAAGCTGGGTTAAACGTTCTTAGAGTTCAATCTAAACGTGCAGATTGACGGATATTTATAAATATCTTATTTGTGACCACTGCTTGTTATCATTACATAGTATAAAACAAAGTCCCCTACCGCGTCTGTCTGTCTGTCTGCTCGCGATAAACTCCAAAACTACCGAACGGATTTTCATGCGGTTTTCACTGGCGGATGGAGTGATTGATGAGGAACGTTTTAGTATATAATTTGACAATGATTTTTTCATAATCAGGGCGGGACAACGTCTGCCCGGCCCGCTAGTAATAAATATCTACCAGGCGTTTTTGGCGGGATCTTGGAATGTTATGTAGTGGATTTTATATATTATTCATAATCTTATGTTATTTGGCTCTATATTTTGTAATATTAGTGCTGTTTTACGTAATATAGTTTGGTTATTGTGCACAAGTGAAGTGTATGGGGAATAATACCGTGTGGTAGTTATTATATTAGGCAGTTAGTTTTGGAGTAATCCGCGAGGGCAACTCCTGTTTTCCTCATGCCACGATCCTTTTCTTTGGCATACCGCTAGTGGGCAGGAGATCAGTCGCACCGCCATTATGGTATGCGCCGAAAGATACGTGAACGCTCTGTGTCACGAACAAGTACGCAAACCACACCGCGAGTGATAATAAATTTTTTTGACCCGCCTACTCACTGGATACGGACGCAATACCTGCTGAAACCAGCGATCAGCCTCAGCCAAGTAAGTAAATGTTTCTATTACCTAGCTCAATCGATTATATACCCTTGGATACGATAGATCGTGTTTCCCGTAATACCCTTGCCCATGCAAACCGTAAAAATACAGTCCACATCTCTCCTTACAAGAAACACCGCAATCAATGGAGGTGAAAGGAATCAAGTGACTGGATCACATTCAAGCCCGCTTCCCCGCATTTCATGATCCCTCTCGTCGGATTTTCCCTCCACCGTGGATCATGGGTTGACTTGCCATAAAACTCCCTGGCAAGTTCTAAAAAGAGGGCCATCATTTTGTTAGTTGATTGAAATGATCGCTGCGCGATATTACTGCCAGTAATATTCGTAATGTACTAGAATATTGGTTGCCAAAAATAAAACTAAAGGAATGGTTATGTTGTAGATCGTTCGGTGAGCGTGATGCGCGCGCCGAGCGAGTGGTGCACAGTGTCGCAAGTGCATAGTGTATAGAAAGTTCTAACAAGGCGGCCACCATCTAGTTAGTTCACTGAAATGATAGCAAGAAACTTGTAATATCATTGTCTACTCGACAATGGGAGTAATAATCTAATAGAAGATTGGTTGTTAAAAATAAAATAGAGAAAAGAAATATCCATGAATTATTAAAAAAATACTTATTTTTAAAAAGGTAACTGTTGTTGCGTCTGTAAGTGATCATACAACCTCAGAACGAATTGACCGATTTTGTATTAGTAGTATTTGTTCGAGTCTGTCAAAAGAGAGTGTAAACAAAAATAAAGTTTATTAGTTACTCGCTTGTTTGATCATAAATATTTAATGCAAAATTCCTTACGAACGTGTGATACTTTGATATACACAACTAACCAAGCGACAGGCATTCCATATGCCTAAACGTTCCATTACCACGTAAGCCGAGGACTAAGATTGCAAACGATATATCGATTGAACATAATCGATATATAACTGAATATGTGATAAATCGAAAAATATTGAAAACTTTTAAATTAATAATGAACAGCAGTATCAGTTATATTTAAATTATACAATTATTTCTCTAACATGAAACAACCATTAGATATCTTACTGTAGTCGTCACATTAGCGTCAACAGTTCGTCTTTTTAAATTTAATGTTTTTTTTATATATTGGCGCTACCAATAGGTTACTGATACCAATACCATAGGTATAAGAGAATCCTTGTGGTTGAAAATCGACAATTTACGAACTAAGAAGTACAAATAAAGTATTCATTAAACCAAAGGCCGGAACGATGTTTATTCGGTACCAGAATTCGCTGTAGGGCAAAGATTTTCAAAACTTGTGTTTATAATAAATACATAACGGTTTTTTTCTATAATTTTCATTATGGTTTACATTTTACATTTGTACATTTTATTGTACATAAAAAATGTTTATTGTACATATAAAATATTACATTTTAGTATATTATTTTATAGTTATTTTTGGTTCCTTATAAAATATTGAAGTATCGAGTCAAAAAGGATGATATATGATGCCAGAGATGTCTTAATGTGTATGACACGAAACTCCATCAGCATAACAGGAAACTTTTCATCCGGAAACTGAATTCCATAACAAAATAATATTGGTAAAATAAAGTATCGAACAGGAACATATCAGATACACTTATACATAAATTCACAGATCCATAAGAACACCTAACACAACAGTCACAGTCATACCTAGAATGTACGAATACTACATAAAATGTACAATAATGATTACTTTGTAATTGGCACAACATGTTTGAATATATCGTAACTATAATGTTTTTCAAATATATACGATGTACAACTAGATGCTGTAGTGCTGCTGACGCTGCGTCTCGGAGAACAATATTGTTCACAAAGGGCGAGGCCAATTAAATCGTCGATGTCGAGTTTTACCACACAATACAATCTTATGATTTTATTAATTACGTTATTCATTATTGAAATTTCACGCGGACGTAGTCGCGGGCACAGCTAGTAAATAAATAAATATTAATAATATTATCTAAACGTTCGCCAAATTATCCACATTTGTTTATTATTCTTGTTTTCCTACGTGAACCAAGTACATGTATTATGTAAAATCACAAGTATACTTTTACTCTAAAACGAATATTGTATTGGGTTCGCACCGACTTCCAATACATCTCTAGGTAGCACACAAATGTTTTATTTAATTTGGTTAATTTGATAAACTATTTATTTTCCGCTTTTTAGTGCCTTATGGGTTTTTGATTGATATTGAAGTCGGTTAATTCTTTTTTTTCAAAATTTACTTTTTTCTTGTCTACGATTCTATTCATTGAGCGTTACCCAGCGGTGTAAGAGAATAGAAAAATAAATTAAACATTGAAGTGGTGAAGAATAAATACTTAATTAGTTAAAAAGTGTTGTTTCACTAGCAGGTACAGTCAGATTTGTATTTAGTATATTTGCTTCAGGTGAAATGTCCCTCGTGTTATATATACACTTTCTTTACAGTATTTTAGTAGACTACAGTGAAGCTTTCATCTGGACTCAATTAATTAAATGAGACGAAAATTTCACACTTTTTGACAACAGTAGACATTTGTTTTCGATGTCTTGTGTATGACTTCAAGCAATGATATTATAACTAAAAAACTGTAAATACGTCATCAGCGCTTCGACAGCGCCTTGTTAAAACTTGGCTATCTAGTTTATTTTTGACGGCTGCCCTGTCAATCCGCCCGTACCTTAGCAACATATAACTATTTCTTTTTCACCCCCGATATTGAGAATATGCCATCTTACTACCACATTTCATCTAAGACGGTCTGGTGCTACAACTTTACGTATGTGTGTGTTATCGTGCCACTTGATTTGTCAAAATATCATGTAGGTAACATAAGTTATAATATCATTGCTTCAAAGTAGATTAATAGTTTTATTTATAGCGCAAACTAAAGAGAAAGAAATAGACATAATGCCAGCATGAATTTATTTTTTTGACATGAATAAATAATATGACTATAAAATGAAACCTAGCGTCAAAAGTTTGGCAATTCGGCTATTTTTCTTTAATGTTTTTACAATCATCTTTAATAAATAAACTTGTAAGTCAGTTCAAAGTATTCAGATCTATATCAGGTAAATATTATTGATTACACAAGTGTGTATGTATAACTATGACGACAGTCTATGAACTTCTCTAAGGTTACAGACATTCTATTATAAATAAGTTATGCTAACAGTAATATATGTAATGCGTAATTCGTATGCGTTGGATAACATATTACTGAAGCCATCATTGAAGATATAATTATTCTGTTGTTCATTATCCGTTGTCCGTTATTATTATTGATAACGACAGCGGTCGGTCGTTGTTACAACTACGAGCGAACAAGCAAGAATTATACAATAAACAATAAGTATGCACTTCATATTGCTCATACTCAAAGTCACGGTACAAACAATGAATTTTCTTTTGACTATCGTATCTGAGAGAAATAAAAAGGCATATATCACAGATTTAGATACAAATACGTATTATATATTTAAAATCGAGACAACTTAAGGATAAATTACAATTTTAAATTACTATAATAATGTTTTAACTTTGTTTTTTTATTAGACTCTTGACTGTATTGTACGCAAGCCCGAACTTAAGGCTATGTTTACAGCGGGCAAAAAGATTGACGACAACTGTAGTATGATAATGTATGAGAGAGTCATAGTAAATCAATCGTCAAGTAATACCAATTTTATTGATTGCTTTCCGCAAACTGCACTCTGCATTCTTGCTACAAATTACAGGCTGGTACAAAACAACAAACTCCTCAACAGCAATATAACTGACAACAGTTAATAACTTATTGAAACATAGCACAATAATTTGAATCATTATAAATATGTAATCGTTATTGTCGCCTATTATAGCAAACGTTTAATTATTATCATTGCAAATACGTAGTGGATAACTCTTTCGCATCACAGTATTTTCTAGTAGTTTAACAAAGATCTTGTTAAAACTTTTTATGTAGTTTTTTATTTCAGAATTCGTGCTCCAAGTTTATTTATAATCCATTGTATTACACAAAATGTCAGCAATGTTATATGACTTAGTTGTAAGGTACGTTTGTTAATAAAATGAAACTCTACATGAACATTACATTAGTTCAGATTACGTCAACAACTTGACATTGTTCTTAGAAAAAGATCTAAAAAATATTAGAAATGTCGGCTATTAAATGAAAATAAACTCGTGCAAAATCTTCATCGTAATTTATCACTTTACGTTAAACAAATTGGAATGAAAGTTGTCTCATTTAAGTATTTTTTTGGGTCCTTTTCTTTGTTACCATATTTACAATAACTCGCCACTGAATGGTGTGTCGACACATATGACACGATTGAACACGCATCACTTCTAAAGTACTCGGTTTGTGATAAAAGTCATAAAACATATCTTCGATGAACATTTAATCTTTGTTTTATTAAAATCGGTTTGGTCTATCAAAAGTTATTGTAATTTTAATGACGACACGACTTAAGTACGAGAGAAAAGTAGATAGTAATTAGACTTGATGCATCCAGATGATTAGTCACTGTTTTGTACATCAGGTTCCACGCGGACGAAGTTGCGGGCACATCTAGTGCTAAATACTAGAGGAGTTGTAGGCACAACTAGTAAAAAATCATTACAACGCTGCGAGCATTATATCTTGGCATAATTTGGTTGATGAGTGACGCAAAGTTGGCATTTGTCCATATTAACCATTGCGATATATGCACCTAGTTCTTCAATAACGTCATCCATGCCAGATGGATACGCTAGTCAATTTTCAACGCGATTATTTCTTCAATGTGATTGATATTTTTTTGTTATTATTCTATTTAGGTACGCCATTCATGAACAAACCATGATACAATTATCCGTTATAACCTTGAATGACTAAGTATATTTAGCTAGGAGGTATGCTGAGAAATTGCTTCAAAATGGCGCGCGATGGTTTGCGCGCGAAATATTTTTTTCACATTACATTATTTTGCAATGGAATTAAAATTATTTATTTCTATTTTAACGCCATGTAAAATTATAAGATATTTATAGATGTATAAGGTACATGGACATCATTAGAAACGATGATAAAAACGATTACAATTGTCAAATGTTTTACTTTGCTTCGCGATAATCAAGATGGCGTCGATTTGGTTTCCAAGCTGTGTGCAGTTTCGCTGCAGTGTAACGAATGAAAATGCGGGCCGTATCTGATAACGTTAAACTTAAAACAGACTGCAGTAAGAACGATATGAAACGACGCAGTTACCTATTATTTTAGAGAATATAATTCAAACAATTTACTGATACCTGTAGAAATTTTACCTATTATTTACTGTTGGATCTAATTATATACATATAGATAAAATTGAAATATTTATTGTATGTTTGGACTAATTTCCGAAGAGGTTCAACGATTTTTTCTGGTAGATAGATATTTTTTCTCAAAATTATCCAGTCTACATAAATATCATTACGCTTTTCAATTGCTGCTAGCAATTGAGATAACTTCAAATCGTTAAATCGGTTATGAGAGTTAAGTAGTAATGACTAAATATTAAAAAGAGGGCGTCTACTTATGAGCAATCGATAGAAGTGAAAAATTGTAAATAAATAGAACCACATAAAAATTCATACAAATAAGAAAAAAAAATCATGTTAACCAAAATAAAATCATAATCAACTCACTATAACTCGTCACTAGATAGTGCTAGATTATATTTTATTGTTATTGAGCTTTATAGGCATTGTAGTTTAACATGGACGAAGTTGCAGACGGGTATTGGTAAATTATTATCTTATCAAAAACATAAATATGAAATGAGAGCCAAGTTCAATATTATGATTGTTGGTTGGTTGGTTGGTTGGTTGGTTGGTTGGTTGGTTGGTTGTTGACTTCAATGACAAAAGAAGTGAGATCTAAATCGGTGCGCAGCTCAATGGTCAATCCTGAAATGTATTTATAATAACATATACTATGTTATAACAACTTAAAATATAATTTCTGGTTATAACTTGGGATAATATCGAAGCCCAAGGTCTGACTTGGCTAGTTTTTCCTATGGATTCTGTATTTTTTCCTTTGTACCCAACTACCTATCTGGATACCAAATTTGAACTTTCTAGGTCATCTGGAACTGGGTTAGAGTTTTGGTCTATAAGTCAGTCAGTGATAAAAATGACGATTTTTGGACGTTAATATTTAAATAACTGTTTGATGTGTGTTTATAAAATTTGGACCATATATATATATATATCTCGCAAGTCTCACTACATAAGTTGAATTTGACATGTTTATATGAAATAATTTTTGAGATATGAGCGGGTGAAAACTGGCTCCAAATGGTTCGTGTAATACACACGGTAGCATACGCTCGCCATTCTGTTAGCTTGAACTCGGCTTGACACGCTACTGCGTGCCTAGATAGTAGTCCTCACTAATATAATAAATACGAATGTGCGGTTGCTCGTTTGTTACGCTTTCACGTCTTTATTTCGTTCGTCGAAATTTTGGACACATGTTGTTAGGAGTTCAAAAAATGACATAGGGTATCTTCCATCCAGACAAAAATAGGAAAAAATAGGTCAATTCTACATTAGCGCGAGCAAATGCTAGTTTTATGTATATTAGTATTTGTAGTGTGTAATAAAAACATGTCACAAATTCTTTCCTGAACGTTATGAGTACCTAGAGAGCATTTCCTGTTTCGCAATTCTACTACTGAGTAAACGGGACAGGTATAAAAATCATTGCCCGTAGTAACTCCACACTTTCAGACAACTTTTCCCAAATATTGCTAGACTATACTTTATTTTTGTTAATTTTATATAGTAATATAATTCGGTCGAGGTCGCGAGCGGTTGTTATTAATTATACAAGCAATAATAGGTCAGCATTTTCATCATAATCCCAATTTTAAGCGCTGATGCGGCCAGAGATGTTAACACTAAGTATAAAAGTAAACTGACTGCTAAGTGCTGCCCCTGAAAGCATTTTTAAGGGTAAAACTAAAACCGCGGCAGATTTTTTACTTAAAATTTATTGGTAGTACAGCTTCGACTACATAATACCTTAATAACCTGTTACAGGTTCTTGACTTGATTTCGATGATTCTTGACCGTATTACAGTACGGGACACGGTACATAAATACAAGCATTCAGATGATAGACGCATGTTAAAAAATGAGCCACGGGCGCCGCCATATTGGTTTTAGTTACTCTGCTAAGCGTTTTTCACTTTACCCCTACTCCGCGGCCCGCCATATTGCGACATGCGATAGATGGACGAAAAAATTTAAGGCGATGGAAAAAATACTCACTTTAAAAATGACAGATGCGGAGCGCATCTTTCTTTAGATGATATAATTGTCATTTGTATGTTGGGGTATTAAATATATTTACAGATATTAGTACTTTATTTACCATAATAGAACGAATGCTTATTTTGGAATTAAATGTCGGTGTGTGATATGTCATCATGTATATTTATATACTAGTTGGTGTACGTGACTTTGTTCTCGTATTTTCTGTTTTATAAAAACTGCGTCTCATATGTAGATTAACTGTGGCTTGTCTTTTGATTTTTAAATTATTATTTTTACAAGAACATTACCTTTACTGATTTGAAATCTAAATATATAAAAATCCAGTGTCATGATGCTGATCATCATGATGATCATCATGAACGGTTAGTATTTCTGTATAATTTGATCAAACTTCAAAGATAGGAGATAATTTATATTTCGATTAATAGCCTCAATATATTTTAATTACAGATTAAATGATTATCCATGTTGATTATTGTTATTGATTGTAAGTCTCATCAGTCTCGGATAGATGGCGCTTTAAATTAGTTCGTTGGCAGAAAACTGTAGGACCGACTATTATAGATATGTCATAGTTGGCGCCACGTTTTAATTTTTTTTTCCAATAACTGAGCCACAGCAACGCGTGGCCGGATCAACTAGTTAACCTTACAAATATCATTTCTATTTAACCGTTACAGAAAAGCGTTATCCTGTGTAGCGTAGATAATAAAGTCATCTATGACAGCAAAGTTTTAAAAATCTATTCAACAGATTTAAAGAATAACTAGATAAATAAAAGGCACTTCAATTTTGTGTGTATTGATTGGTGACGTATTTTCATTCACTTCAAGCTCAGACTATTTGAATTCATATTTATCGATATGGTGTCCGAACATTCTACCACGAAGCTAAATTAGAAAGACTACGTTATTTTTAACCAGTTGTAGATATTTACGTTTGAAGTTAAATGATAACGTGGACAAATATCTAAAAAGGAAGTGATAACAATATTTATATGAATGAAGTATGACGGAGAAATGCTTATTTACTGTAAGCAATGTAATGTAGCAAGATAATACAAGTTTTTGTAAAAAATATAGCACATAAATATAGCGGGAAAGTGACTTAAAATTTATATAAAATTGAACTGGTTGTTTACTTGGATTAATATCCGAATCAGGTGAAGAAGTTTTGAATCAGATAAAGAATTTCTCAGGGTAATAATTAGGCTACTTATATACGCTTCTTTATTAGGGCTAAGAAGTACTGATAAAATTTTATAGATATCACTTAAAGTTGTTAGTAGTCTTAGTGGTATGACTGGTGGAATATCAGTACGATGTCCGCAGGTTCAAACCCTAGTATGTACCAACGGATTTTTCGAGAATTCGCCTACATTCACTAATTTAAATTGATAAAACTATCGGTTAACGGTGAAGGAAAACATTGTGAGGGAACCTGAACCTGAGAAACGTTCTTATGATACTGTTGATGTGGCAAACACATGGATTTTGAAATCGCCAATACTTCGTGGGCTTGTGTGTTAATTATGCCCATACCTTCATTTAGGAAGAAGCATGAAGCAAGTGCAGCAAGCAGGTGCTTGGTGACAGATCTCCAACTTGAGAATGGTAGTTAACCAAGCGGACATTGAAAAAGCGCTACCGTTATGCAAAATTAAACATAAGATATATGTCCTATTGTGATATTATTTTCTGATACAAATAAAAGCTGTGCCCGCGACTCCGCCCGCGTGGAACTTAATGTAAAAAACCGTGACTAATTAAATCATCTGAATGTATTAAATCCATTTACTTATCTATTTCTCTCTTGTACTTAAGTCGCGTCGTCATTAAAACTACAATAACTTTTGATAGAGTAAACCGATTTCAGTGAAACTAATACTAAATGTTACTCGAGGATATGCTTTATGTTTTATTAGCTTAAGGTTTTATCGTGAAAGTAGTACTGTGGCAGTGATGCGTGTTGGAACAAACAGACAGACATTTCTAAAAATGATTGAAATGCATTTATTAGTTATTCCAAGACACCTGAAATAATTTTTTTCATTAAAATCTAAGAAATACATACGAGTACTCGTACGCAATACATTTACATTCTTATTATATGTATAGATATTAGGTCTTTACCTATGAAATTGCCGTTTTGTATGAAAAAATTGAAACGAATTTTTTTCATGTATTTTTTATTTGTATTAATCGAAGTAATCACCAATGCAATCAATGCATCTTTGCCGACGCAGTGGCAGTTTATTGATGCCCTTCTTAAAGAAATCAGCTGGACGGCAGGCAACAAATTCTTCAAAGGCATTTTGTTCTGCCTCTCGGATATTGAATTTTTTTCCCGCCAAGGAGTTATCCAAATTCTGGAAAAAGTAGTAGTTTGTAGGCGCAAGGTCTGGTGAGTAGGGCGGATGACGGAGAACTTCCAATCCCAGTTCTTGCAACTTGGAAACCGTCTGCTGTTCAGTATGAGATCGCGCGTTGTCGTGCAGGAGCAGCGGAGACGAGCGATTGACTAATGCTGGTTGGAGATGTGCCAGCTTCTCCATCATTGTGTTCAGTTCTTCACAGTACACATCTGCAGTAATGCTCACCCCATTTGGTAAGAAGCTGTGATGAATCACACTGGCGCTAGACCACCAAACAGTGACCATCACTTTTCTAGGGGTAAGTTTTCGTTTAGGGCATTGTTTGAGTGCTGAATAAGGATCCAACCAACTTGCTGAGCGCTTGCGGTTATCAAACAGAATCCATTTTTCATCGCAGGTAACAATGCGGTTCAAAATTCCTTCATTTGTGTGTCTGTTGAGCAGTACAAGGCACGTCTCGACGCGTACTTCGCGCTGGCGATCATTGAGTTCGTGGGGCACCCATTTGTCAAGCTTTTTTACCTTGCCAATTTGACGCAAATGGACCAATATTGTTTTGACGCTAACATCGAAAGCTGCTGCTAATTTAGCCGTAGATTGTGTATCATCAGCTTCCACAATCGCCTTTAATTCGTCATTGTCGACCAAAGTCTTCGGACGACCGCGAGGTTCATTTTTCAGGTCGAAATTCCCAGAACGGAAGCGAGCAAACCAATAACAGGTGGTGCGTTGGTTTGTAGTGTTAGCTCCGTAAACGTCGTTGATGTTGCGTGCCGCTTGTGCCGCGTTGCTGCCACGACGGTACTCATATTCCATAATTACTCGAATTTTTAACGTATCCATGATGACAAAAAAGATTGAAATGCGATAAAAATGTAACACTAATCAATAAACAAATGACTACTTTTGGAAAAAGAATTCCATGTTTTTAAAATAAAATAAATTTGAAATTAGAATTCTTAGCCAAACAAAATTATTTTGATTTGAAATGGCCAGTACTGCAGAACGGCAATTTCTTAGGTAAAGACCTATTATATATGCATATATGTATTTAAGATATATAGATATTTATATATTTCAAATTATAGTGATAAACGTTTACATTGAACGTGTTCTGTGGACCGTGTTAATAGTAAATTACATGATTAGTTGGTTACTTAGTGTAGGTAGTTTGTTCAAGAGCGTCCATATTCTTGATGATCTCAGACCATGATCGCATGTGGGATTAATAACGATTAGCTTTAATTCATAATTAAATACACAACAAAATAGTTTCGCACATTACTGAAGGTAAAGATGGGAATTATTACGATTTTCACGTTACGAAATGCTAATTTTATATCGCGCGCGATAAATTTTCTATAATTTAATGATCTAAGAAACACACGCACTGTACGGAATAATTGGCATTTATCATAGTCTGCTATTAAAGGATATAGCTAAAAAAAACCTATCATTGCTATAGCAAAAATAGCACTTTGCAATAATCGTTGAAATCTACGAATCGGTGTATAAAAATTCGAATGTTTAAGCAATGGCATATATTCCAATGTAATTCGTTTTCGTTTACAATATTGAGTCGTGAGGCGTGAGGCGTGATTCGGCCAGAACGAAACTTCATTCGATACCATTTTTATCGAAAGGTGATTTTTCTTAGTATTTCGTTTTTAATACGTTATAATTATAGCAAACTTGTTGTACGCATCTGAGTGGTGGGCGATGAGAGAAACGGATGAGAGAAAACTACATGTGGCAGAGATGCGAATGTTAAGGTGGATGTGTGGTGTAACTAGAATGGTATAGATTAGGAATGAATATATCAGAGGAAGTTTGAAAATAGCACCAGTGACAGCGAAGTTAAGGAGTAATAGGTTAGTATGGTATGGACATGTCATGAGGGGAGATGTAGACCATGTAACTAGAAAAGCCTTGAGTATGATGGTCGATGGATATAAGAGTAGAGGAAGACCGAAAATGGTATGGATGGATTGTGTGAAAAATAATACGTGCGTAAAGTGTGTGAATACTGAGATGACATCTGATAGGCGAGCGTGGAAAGGGAAAACATGTTGTGTCGACCCTACTTAGGTGGGATAAGGGTAATGATGATGAATTATGGCAGACTTGCTGTTGATGTTGATTTGCCCTGTACCTATATTTTTAAATAAAAAGTTCACTGTTTACGTGTATGCAATTTTTTACGATGATCGGTTAAGTGGTTAACGCGTGAAAGTGCAACAAACAAAAGAACTCACATTCGCACAATTACAATATTAGTTGGTACTTATCATTTCTAAAATCATAATTCTGTTTTAAAATTCACTTTGTAATAACTGCTACATAATATAGTAACCACTACTAAAGTTGAAACGTTGGCATTTTAATTACATATTTTGCAATTACAAAGCGATACCAATAATAGTTAAGTACTAGTTTAGAAATTACAAATGCAGACTGCCTGTATCGTGCGGATAATGACAACATACTCTGATCTAGTAGTGTTACCAGATCAGTTAGTGTCTATCCAGCTGTGAAGTGGCTTGCAGGACCCCTTTCTCGATGGTCACCATTGTTTTTGTATTGTATTATGCTTACCATCAAACACAGTGTCGTCATTTTGTCGTGCAGTAATAATAAAATCTATCAAGATACAGTGTCATCATTTTGTCGCGCAGTAATAATAAAATCTATCAAGACACAGTGTCGCCATTTTGTCGCGCAGTAATAATAAAATCTATCAAGACACAGTGTCGCCATTTTGTCGCGCAGTAATAATAAAATCTATCAAGACACAGTGTCGCCATTTTGTCGCGCAGTAATAATAAAATTTATTAAGACACAGTATCATTATTTTGACGCGCAGTAATAATAAAATCTATTAAGACACAGTGTCATCATTTTGTCGCGCAGTAATAATAAAATCTATTAAGACACAGTGTCATCATTTTGTCGCGCAGTAATAATAAAATCTATCAGTCGGTGGTATCCATCTTAACACACACACACATACCTTAGTCAAGCAACGACAGTGTTGCACCTATGCTGTATACGTAATTCTACAGTCATTTTTGTATATCTTCTAAACACAAAAAAAATCCATTGTCATGATGTTCGTCCACGATGAACTCCGAAACTATTCAACCGATCTTCATAAAAGTTGGCGTTTATCTATAATTTCGTCTAACTTGAGAGATATGATAATTTATATTTCGATTAATGGTTTCAATATTTTTTAAATACAAATGAAATGATTGTCAATGTTGATTATTGTTATTAATTGTGTCATCAGTCTCGAACAGATGTCGCTTTAAATTAGTTTGTCGCCAGACAATTGTAGAACCGACTGTTATAGATATCTCATAGATGGCGCCATACAGATAGTTTATTATAATTTTAATTCAACATGTAACAACTGAGCCACAGCAACATGTGGCAGGGCCAACTAGTATGTAAATAAAATGATAGATGACGTTGTGCGCGCATCATGAAAAAAACGACAGTATATATTTTGATCAACTTTTTTTAGTTTTCCTTCATAGACAGTTAGTTGGTTTTTATAAAAAAAATCATATCTTTATTTAACAAAGTTAATAAAGCCTTAGGAAGCTACGATTTTAATAAACATTATGCGTTCATCAGTGTGTTTCTTTGCCGTGGAAAAGTTAACTTAAGTACCCAACCGATTATCATGACAAAATTTTCATCTATAAAAAAAACTATTGTCTGAAAGTAATTAATCAAAGCTACATTAACAAGAAACGAAGCCGTGGCCAAAAGTTAGCCATTTATATGGATACAAAAGCAAATGACGCGACGTCGCGGGCGTCTGTAAGTGTAAGTTACACGTTTTGAAATCGAATTCCGTGTTTTTCAAGAATCACGTTGTTCGGAATGACGTCTTGTTGATTAAATTCGCTCGTAAATTATTTTTTCCTGAATCGTGTACTTGCGTTGCGTTGGAAGTATAATAAGATTTGATTTTTTATTAACGAAGTCAATCGGCTGGCGTCAGACTACTACATCAAATAATTTATATCGAATATCGATTAGGGGTGTGCGAATATCGTTCGAACCGAATAATTCGAATTATTCGAAATTCCACAAATAATTCGAAAAAACTCGAATAATTCGAAAAAAATCGAATAATTCGTAAGTTCGAATTATTCGTACACCCATCGATATTTTGTATTGAGATTATGCAGCACATCATATGTTTGATTAATTCATAAACTGTATAAAAATGCATATAATTATTGTTCGGATTGTCAATAAAAACCGAACTAATAATAATGAATTGAATTTACAAATTATGAAATTTAAATATTTCAGACTATGATTAATTTAAAAAATTACTTTTGAGTTTTCACTTTTGTCGGCAGTCATTACGACTGCCTTGGCCTTTTTTTAAAATCATTACATTTTTTTATTTTTTTTTTTCGAACTGACTACGCTATTGACCTAGCAAGGTCTTAACAGCTTCACCGGACTACAAATCATTACATAGTTTAAAATAAAGTCCCCTACCGCGTCTGTCTGTCTGCCTGTTCGCGATAAACTCAAAAACTACTGAACGGATTTTCATGCGGTTTTCACCAGTGGATAAAGTGATTCATGAAGAACGTTTTGTCTAGTATTTATTTTTAATCAGGGCGGGACAACGTCACCTCGGCCCACTAGTTATTTCTTATGCTAAAGTTATTACACGAATTGTTCATTATAACTGTTATGTCAGGAATGTTAATTTATATTCGACATTTTTTTTTTGAAATATTTCAATTTGTTATTATAATAATGTTTGAAAAAATAGTCCTTATAATAAATGTGTTATATATGTGCCTCATTCAAGTACCGAATATTGAAATAATAGTTATGGTTCGCGAACTACCTGTAATTATTATAAACTTAGTAAAGAATTCAATCTAGATCTTTTTTATACTACAGTTAATGTAGCAGGACAAGCAATCGTCAAATAAGTTTCTGATACGGGTGGCCAATATGTAAATTTTCACTGTGCTTTATTATTCTTTATGCAGCACTTAATATGTTCTCCTTACTACTTTATTGTCTACTAGTGATTCTTATTGGCTCTAAATAGTTTATTGTATTTTGAATTGTGTATTAAATGCTGTTGATATTTCTCACAGTAAATAAGTAAATGGACATGATTAATCACGAATATATGAATAATGAATGTACCGTATATTTATACAATTTTAGTGAAGTTTAAAACATTTTTTAAAATCAGTTTATGATCCTTGTTTAGTAATTCAAGTGAGTTGAATACGATATTACGGTATGTGATTCATTCAATGCAATGCAGAACACTGTTATTTTTCATTCAAACAGTGTAAATAAACTTGGCGGTTTATCGTATGTAAAACAATCTGTTGCAAAACGTTTGACATAAAAATGAAATAAATTGAATATAACATTTGCATATTACAAACCATTATACATAATTGACGTTTAAAGTACAACATAAAAATAATTAAAAAAAAAACACCTACCGTCTTTGGCAAAGGTAACACGATTATAATTCCAAATAATGTTTAAAAACACAAAACACTGGCACGAAAGAATTACTTTCAATCGTCTGTTAATAATATTCTTTAGTTGCGAAAGAAAAACAAACGAAATTCGAAATTCAAATAAGCGACGCGAGGAGTTGTGCACGCGACTCCAATCTATGGCGATATGCACGCTCTTACGGTAAGCGTAATTTACGTGTTCACAGCCCATTTTATAAAGATCTCTCTGCCGTGAGAATTTGTTCTCTGTCCGGAGTCGCGCGCGTCGTGTGAGGGATCATTTGGTTGGACGCGTCTTAAGAAAGGTGAGCTGTGACGTTACCGCCTTCCATCGACCTTGTCGGTAATTTTTGTATTGGGTTTAACTGATTTATTTTAATTTAATAATATTTTATCGTCGATTTTTGATTACGAACGTGACTTTTAAGTAATGTTCGTATAGTTAATGCAGATTCGTTTATTAAATTTAAAATCTATATATACTTACAAAAATGGATGCTGGTATTTATATAGGTTGGAATTTTAAGATGTGACAATAGTGTTAAGTACCCTAACTGTTGTAATTAAAAGAAAATGTTCCTAGACGTTCATAAAGTTTATATTCCTACGCTTGTACTTTAAAATTCATATTTATTATATTAAAGGATTTTGAAAAAACAAATGCAGTCAGCAAGAAGGTGGATATTTCATACTTTTTTATTCCAATTAAATCCTGTTTTCTATAATATCATACATTCTAAAAGAAATTCTTTATTTTGCTTAGTAAATATCTATCGTTTTATATAAAACTAGCCCGCCATGATAATAAAAAACCTTGACAAAAGAGTAACCTAAATCTTCAAGAATCACTGTATATACCGGTGAAAACCGCAAGAAAATCCGTTCAGTAGTTTTTGATTTTATCGCGAACAGACAGACTTTGTTTTATACTATCTAATGATATTGTTTTTATATCTTTATTTAAAATATTATCAAGTGTTCAAACCTTTTATGGAAATATTAACATAGCAACTATAAGAATGTCGTAGTAATTAAATTTATTATGCTTAATTATAACGACACTATATTACTACTAGTTTTTACCTGCGGTTCGCTCGCGTTAATGTAGATTTGTACTTTTTTTTTATGTTCAACAAGTGCGCGCTTGGCCACAATCTCACCTGATGGTAAGTGACGATGAGGCCGACGATGTATCGCGCTTACCCACTAGATGCCTGTTCACTCTACTCTTGAATACTCCCAAGTTATAAGATGACGGCAAGACATACGAATAGAAAAGACAGTTTTTATGGATGAATGTCCTTTTCTGTATCCATGACCACGTGTACGCAAAATTAAAATTAAAAAGCGTGACTACTAAATAAACAAACAAAGTAACGTTCGTGTTTATAATATTAGCGAGGATTAGAATAGAAAACTTTTTATTTTAGATGTAATGCAGTGTTATGAAATTTGTGATCCGTTCTAACCGCAGTCGTAATTTTGCAATCTTATCTATACATATAATAAGAATGTAAGTCTAGAGTGTCTGTACAATAGCGAGTTTCGTAAAAAAATAATACATTTCAATCATTTTTAGAAATGTTTGTCTGTCTTTTTGTATGAACACGCATCACTGCTAAAGCTTCACAATAAAACCTCAGCAAGAAAATCATAAGGCGTTTCGCGAAATCGAAAAAGTACAGACACGTTAGATTTACATTCTTATTATATGTATAGATATCTATTTCATTTACTTTTTAATGAAATAATGCGAGTGTGAGTAGTGCTATGTGTTTTTAAAATGCTATATTATGACGTCAACGTCTCAACGATTCACAACGCATTCTAAGCCTGTAGAATCGGTCACGGTCTTTCGTTACAGAATACAAACACGCATATAAGTCAATGTTTAATCTATGTGACCACGTATATTTTCCTTCTTTAATATCACCGTCTGTTAAATTTGCTAAATGAAGGTCAGATGTAAGTAAATACATGAAAAAAAGTTTTCGCTACTACAATGTTAGGTGGTAGAGCCACGCTGAAGCTATTACTGGTTTCAGCATGAATGGGTCAGCTAGCCCGGGGTAGTACCACCCTCTCATAGAAACACCGACGTGAAGTAACAGTTCTTGCATTGTTGCGTTTCGTTCGGTCAGTGAGAGCGCCGGAGGACCCTCTCCCATACTCTTCTTCCCCCCTCCAAACACAGGCTGGCAACGAACTTGCGACACCCCTGGTGTTGCTAGTGTCTATGGATGGAGATGATCACTAAATATCAGGTGACCCACCTGTTCGTTTGCCTCCTATGATATAAAAATCCAGTACGATATTAACTATGGCAATGAACTTATATTACAGAGAAATCTTGAAATCTTTAAGGAAACAAGGAAGCATGTCGTAAGGATTTTGTACGTTGAGATTTACCAAATAGTTGAGCTCTGACGTCACTAATGATTCACGATTACAGATAATTCATGCCTCTTTAGAACGGAAGAATTTGAAAGGTGATTAAAATCGAAATGCGGAAACAGTTGATCAGTTTCAACACAATTGATGACGTCACATATTTTTGATTTAGTTTTATTTTTGGCAACCAATCCTCTAGTAGATTATTACTGCCATTGTCGAGTAGGTAATGATATTACAAGATCCTTGTGATCATTTCAATGTTCTAACAAGACGGTGGCCATCTTGTTAGAACTTTCCAGGGAGTTTTTGTGGCAAGTCAGAATCCATGCTCCGTGGTATTATTTCCGATTCACTTCACTTGTGCACAATAACCAATCTATATTATATATATAACATATAATATATAACATATAATATATAACATATAATATATAACATATAATATATAACATATAATATATAACATATAACACATCAGCTATATTACAAAATATAGTGTCACTTAACACAAGATTATGAATAAAATATGAAATCCACTACATGACATTCCAAGATTTCGCCAAAAACTCTACTTATATTTAGAAGTGTAGCATGTTTCGTATATATAAAAATATTTTTCTACCCTTTTCGCTCGCGTTAATGAAGATTTGATCTATTCCTCGGGAAAGGGTACATTTTTTCTGGATGAAGTGTACCCTATGTCCTTTACTGTACCCCTGACAATGCAAAATTTTGTAATCATCGGTTGAGTCGTCAAGACTCGAAAGTGTAACAAACAAACAAAATCATTTATTCATTACAAGTGCTATACTTCTATATGCATTTAATAATAAAGTAAATTTTCAAAAAAAAGTATTAACCGACTTCAATATCAATCACAAACCCATAAGGCACTAAAAAGCGGAAAATAAATAGTTTATCAAATTAACCAAATTAAATAAAACATATGAATATGTGTGCTACCTAGAGATGTATTAGAAGTCGGTGCCAACTGAAAATCGTATCATCTACATAGGTACAAAAAGTTTAAGTTCACTCTCGCGTCTCTGTAATACTTTTAAATGGGACCACACGGGAAGTACCAGCTTTCAAATAAAAAAAGAATAATCAAAATCGGTTCACCCAGTCCAAAGTTATGAGGTAACAAACATTAAAAAAAAAATATATACAGACGAATTGATAACCTCCTCCTTTTTTTGAAGTCGGTTAAAAAGCTGTTATTCAATTTCATTTATTTGTATAGACTTGGGTTACTTGACCCTATATCCTATAATATCCGTGACACTGCCAATTTGGTTCTAATACACTAATGCAGTGGATTGGATAGTGATTTATGAATATTGTGTTGCCACAAAACCTCTCTAAATAGTTCAACAAATTATAACACTGTCTGTGGTTTACAAAAGTAGTACAAATTCTGGCCATTACTACTTGTATTGGTTTCAAAACACAGCGATACAGAGATATATGAGAAGTAACTAATGGAAGTAACTGCAGTATGTCTTCAAACAAACAAACGTTGCGTTATAAAATATTAATTTCCCTTATAATATATGCGATATGGATAAAAGTGGATATAGCGATGTTTACTGTATTGCTCGAATCTGTTCGGTTAATAAAAATATGGGCAAGCGTGAATCGAATTTTATTACAAGGGCCTGTAGATATTTGGAAAATATAATTTCTGAGATAGTTTTGAAACTAACGTGGATTTGAAATGAAGTATGTACCAAATTTACAGATTTTATGTGGTATTATTTAATCGTATGACTAAATAGTGTGTCCATCTTCTATTATCGTCGATTGATTGATTACTCTATTTATCACGCCTTAGTAGTCCGGTGAAGCTGTTAAGACCTTGCTAGGTTAATAGTGTAGTCAGTTCCAGAAAAAAAATTATTTATCACTGTGAGGATCAATTTATGTGGAATAGTGCAACGGACAAAAAATTGTTACTCTTTAGCATCACCCGGGGAACACGTGCAGGGGAATGAGAGGTACACTTCCTGCGGACGGGAGGAATATCAGCCCCTATCAGCATTTTGTAGTGAACTATTGCTACATTTTGAAGTCTTTTACATCCTATACAAGTGTAAATACAGATTTACTAGACTATTCCATCGAATAGACCTAGTTCTTATTCACATAAATAGTTATTAATAAACTAGCGGCCCTGACGGACGTTGTCCCGTCCTGATAATAAAAAAACCTTAACAAATTATGTACCCAAACCTTCTTCATGAATCACTTTATCTACTGGTTTAAACTGCATGGAAATCCGTTCAGTAGTTTTTGAGTTTATCGCGAACAGACAGAGAGACGTAGCAGAGGACTTTGTTTAATAATATGTAGGGATAGTGATGTAATCATATATATTGCCAATGTAAATCATGTCCTTTACAATGTACCCAAAGTACCCTAAAACCAATAGGGCGATACACCAGATGTTGCATATTGGTATTAGATGGCCTTTTTGTTACGAGTTATTTGAACAGAAAATTGTGATTCGGGTGTTATTTTTGCGACAAATGTGTGAATATATTGCGTAGTAAATGTTTATGCTTCTGCAGGGCAAACATATAAAACGAAGTGTAGAGATAAATACGAAATCAATAAATATATGTGTATTAGATATTGGGTAGTGTTATTTTATTCGTTTTTCAACTTTTTTTTTGTTGAAAATTAGATTTTTCATTTAACTTTTATGTTTCATTTATATGTTAAGAGTTTCAAATAACAAGATAATTGTGAAAACACTAACACATTGTTCTGCTATTTCGTACGTAACTTTAGTAGGAATGTAACAATAAAACTAAAACAAAATACGCAAATTCTGTTTATTAATAATTATGCTTATGTAATTTATAATATACAAGGGCTTATATCTGGCTGTCTGTTCGCGATGAGCTCACAAACTACTAAGCGGATTTTCATGCGGTTTTTATTGATAGATAGAGTGATTCACGAAGAAGGTTTAGGTACACTAAATTGTCAAGATTTTTTTATACATTGTTTCAAATATAACGACAAATGTTGCAAGTATTGGAACATGTTTGGGAGCGTTCATCGAAAACGCTGCGTAATCCCTTTGAGATATAACAAAATGACTGATATATTAAATGATCCAGATTAGGTAGAGCTTCGTGATTTTGAACATAACCCAGTATTGGATGGTGATACAAGTAAAGAGAAAAAAGAATGACGTATCAAATAACAATATATCAGAATGTACAAAGAACTCAGTCGTAGTCAGTTATTGTATGGGTTTATGACACCTATGTACATAGTTTATATATTTTGATTGTGACAATTGCAAACACCTTTGAATTGTTAATAGAATTATCAACGACTAGTTTTAGTACTCGTTGTCGCTTAACAATTTATTTTAAGTAAAACTTTTTTCCATCGTCTGAATTTTTTCGTCCATCTATCACATGTCGCATTACAGCCGGCCGCGGAGTAGGGGCAAAGTAAAAAGCGTTCGGCAGAGCAACCAAAGCCAATATGCCCGCACCCATGGCTCTATTCAAAATGTTTCAATGGTTTACATAATTACTGAGTTCAGTTTTTAACATGCGTCTATCTGAATGATTGTATTTAATATGTATTCCGTACTCTATAGTCTGACCGCAACCGCTATACCGCGCCGAAGGTACGCGGCGGGGACGTGGAGAGGACGAAGAAAAGAGCATGAACTCACATGAGATTCGTTGTGTCCGACAGATCTTACGATATTAAAGCACAATTTTTTGAAGCTGTATATTTACGAATATAATTATATTCGATACCCGTTTCTGTCCGATATGATTTTTAGATGAGTACAAATAAAGAACCAATATAAATGAAATGAATTTTTAATTCTTGGAAACATAAAATGTCCGTAGCCCTTTATTACGTGAAAAAGAAAAAGTGACTGACAATTTAAACCAAAAACTATTAGGTAAATAAATCATACTTTGAAAATGACAGTCTTAATATCTCGGGATAACGCACGACCCATCTTCAGACATTTTATCTCATGTGCCTCTGACACAGACAGTCCGTAACGATTAATGCCCGGTTTCGGAGGTACTTTAATTGTAGTTTATCTGTTCAATACTGTTATCGGTTCGATAACTTGTCAAATTGCGTTCATCAACACACAATCATACGATAAATGTCAGGAAAACTCGAAGGGCCATTTGACAGTTTATTTCATGGATAACTTTGTTGAGTCAATAACTAATGGTAGTTTAACCGAGTATCTCAAAAACAGGGCATTGGACTAGTTGCCGCCGTGAGCGATGACAGCAGAATGATAAAATAGAGCAACTGCTTTGCCCCCTCCTCCCCGTCTCGCCGCTCGCGTACCATGGCGCGGTACAGCGTTTGTGGTTAGACTATAATATGCAGATTGAAATTAAAATTTATAGTTGGATGTCTTATCTGCTATAGATTTCCCATTATTATTCACATTATCCAATTATAAAGTTAAGATTGAAAACGCGATTTTAGATAATAGATGTGAAAACCGGACGAATATTTACAATTTCAATTTACAAGTTATGAAATTTAAATCATTAAAATTATAATTGATTTAAAAAAGCACACAGGTATTACGTTGTTTTGAGTTTTCACTTCTGGCGCTAGTCCTTATGACTGCTTTGACTATTTTTGTTTATTTATGAGCTTCTATTTTCAAAATACAGTTAAAAAATAAATTAGACGTACTTCGTTAAAGGCACAAGGTACATTACTTTTCGACTTTTCTGGTTGGCGTTTTTGTTAGATCCTCTATTCCTTAGATCGTATAGGTATAGGTATTTTTATTCTCTTTCTGTTATAATTTTCTTAATAATAAGTTTTAATAATAATAATAGCAATAATAATAAGTTTTCTTATTATTTATGTTAAATCTTACAGATTAGTTGAACATTTAGATTTATTTACATTTAATTTGTTGTTGGAGCATGCTGTAGTCGTCTATAAATACATTTAAAATTGATTACAAAATTGCTATTAATAATATATTTACAAATACATTTTCATGTGGAATACCCATCTAAATACATAAAAATCCAGTGTAATAATGTTTGATCATGATGGACTCCGAAACTACTCAACCAATCTTCATGAAAGTTGGCAATTATGTATAATTTGGCCCAACTTGAGAGGTAGTATAATTTATATTTTGATTAATAACCTCAATATTTTTAATTTAAAGTTTAAATGATTGTTAATGTTGATTATTGTTATTAATTGTAAGTTTCATCAGTCGCGAACAGATGGCGCTTTAATATAGTTTATTGACAGAAAACCGTAGAACCGACTATTATACATATCTCATAGATGGCGCCACGTTTTAATTTTGAATTTCTTTTTCGGCTTTAGTTTACTTTATGATGCATGTGTCTTATTAAATTCACATGTTATAACTGAGCCACAGCGACGCTTGGCGGGGCAGCTAGTAAATAAATAAATATGTGATTAGAGGTCTTTAATACTAGTTGTATGAGGAGATGGACAAACGTTCCTTTTTATATATAGAGATAAATTGTTAGATGTCCGACGATTACTGTACGTCGTCGATCCAAACGAGGGATATCCTGCAATTGAGTAGATTGACTTCGCAGGGATTGTGGCATCGCTCGCATTTGTACGGGGACCTCCGCTCGATCCCTCACACGTGAGTAGAACACAATACAATTTTTATAATAATAAAACAAAAAAAAAATCTTATTATTTATAAAAGTTTAATCTGGTATTCTTTTTTCTAATAATTCGCAGATGCATAGAAAACATTTAATTGTTTCAAAAAGTCGGCAATAATCAGTTTTATTTATTACTAGTTTTTGCTCGCGGTTTCGTTTGCGTTAGTGGAGATATGAACAACCCGTGTTACTTGCTGATATTGTAGTTTTTTATAGGTGAAAGAATTTTGAAAATCGGTTAAGAATTTCTTGAGTTTATTCATAACAAATACAATTTTTTAAATCTTTATAATATATTTTTGTAGATAATTATTGCATAGAGAATCGCAATATGTGTATCGAAGTAATGTAATACCTCATAATGTCCAAGATATTTTCAATAATACATTAACTAAACAGTGCCCACCATTCCGCCCATGTCAAAATGATTTTGTAATCTCGCGGATATTTTTTTGTTCAATCTAAATTAACTCTGTTTTATTTTATTTATTTTAATTGCAATTTTGTTATTACTACTTAACCCCTATAAACCGTTTTTTGCTTTTAAGCGATATCTATAAAATTATATCCTTAATGCTTAGCACTTATCGATAAGCGTAATGATTTATTTATTTATCATAAGAATCAACAACAGTAACATAAAATAAGAAGATAAAAACATACAAGGAAAAATCTTAAAATTATTTATGTCACTAATTATAGTTGACTACAGCATTAACCATCATAAGATGCGATGCGGAAAACAATAAAAGTAGAAGAAAGAATTATGAAAAAATTAAGAAGAAAATAAAATAATACAATTCGATAATGAATAACTCAAAAATTAAGGAAAAAAAATCCTGCAGAGATTAATTAAATAAAAAAACTAATTTTTATGATATGTAACTTAGTTAATACTCTAAAAAATCTTCTATATATCAGTGAAAGTCTCGTAAAAATCAGTTCAGAGATTATCGAGAACAAACATCAAACATGTAATGTTAAAAGTTTTCATTAGCTTATTTATTCAATGGCAACAAAGGTTACTTGTTCATAATCCAATTGTAAATATGTTATTTGTTCTGTAGCAAATTATTCTGTTAATCAAAGATATTTGAAGAGTTTAATATACATTTATTTATTCTTACTGTAAGTAATCCTTAGTCCGGTGAAGCTGGCCCATCAAACCAATAGCGTATAGTATGTTCAAAAAATAATCCTATAAGTAAAATTTGTATCCTATATCCTATGAAAGTACTGATGTCAAAGAAGACTATCTTCTTCTTGAGAAACAGACTATATTTTATTGTCATTAAGGATTTATCCATATTATAGCAAGCGCGTGATAACGTTTTATAAATCGACGAACGCCAGCTGCACGCACAAAAACGCATGATTCATTGTCACGTTCTGCCTGAGTCGAGCGTGCAAGCGAGAGCACGAAACAAGCGATATAGAGGCGATCGGCCTAAGCGTTCGGCTTGTGACGCATCTATCTATATATAGAATAATTCAATTTAATTTATAAAAGTATGTAATTTTTTATCAAAAATAAATATGACGTTATCACGTAAAAATAGCGTCCGGTAAACCGACTTACAGACAACCATTTTTTAAAATTTATTTATTGCTATGTCAAGTTATTAATTCTAATATTATTTTTAGGTAACATAGAAAACGCACAGACAATGTTCGTGGTACTACTCCTTTTGATTGTGTACCCCTGCTTGGACGCAGCATACGCCCTACCACCGGATAAGGTATGTTAAGTTATTGTAACGATTATTTTCAATTATGTATTAACTAACACTGAGTCGAGGCTTCGCTTCCCTTAATGTAGACTTGACCTATCATTCGGGAAAAGCCCTATGTATTTTCCTGTTGCTCTGACAACGTGCATGGAAAATTTTGTGATGAAAATTTGATGATGAAATTGAGCACTTAGGCGTGAAAGCGTAATCAACAAACACACTTACATTCGCCGTTATTATATTGGTTACGATGATGCTTATTATTGTTTAATTAAAAAAGGGTGAAAATAATATATCTTCTTTCTGTACATATAATAAAAATGTAAATCTAACTTCGATTTACGTGAAAAAAATTATTGCAGGTTTCTAGGAACAAGTAACAGAATACATTTCAATCATTTTTAGAAATGTCTGTCATATAAATCATATCCTCGGGAGTAACATAGTCTTTGTTTCATTAAAATTGGTCCACTCTATCAAAAGTTATTGTAATTTGAATGACGACTCGAGTTTTAATTACGAGAGAAGAGTAGTAAACTGTACTAATATTATAAAGGATTTGTTTGGTTCAACGCGCTAATCTCAGTAATTACTGGTCCGATTTGAAATATCATCATATCGTCACGCTAAGACCAATAGGAGCGGAGCACCAATGTAGAATGTTTCAAATCGGAGTTTTTTTCCTTTTGAGAACTTCCCGTGCGTGTTAGCGTTAGCCCAAAGTAACTATTCCACGCGGACGAAGTCGCGGGCAGATGCTAGTTTATTAATATGAGTGCTTGTCCTGTGGTCGAACGTCGACTACACAGATAAAAAAAATAGTTCCAATTTTTTTATCCATAACACTGAAGCTTGTGAATAGCTACTAAACAAAGAAAAAATGAAGAAAATCGGCTTAGGAACAGAGGAGGGAGATGTTCTTAGCTTTTCCCTACCGCCTAAATATTATGAAGGTCAAGAGATACTTTTTATTTTGTACAAGCGACCCGTCCCAGCTTCACGCGTATGCGATGTAGATACCTATTTTTATAAAATACTGTTAAGGGCAGTTTTAATTTACATGACATTTACAACATATACAATGTATTTAATTGGATAAGGAATAATACATTATTGTATAAAATAGCTTCGTAAAGAACACATAATTGTTTTTGTAAAAAGATAAAAATGATTACTGTGGGTTTTATCCTTTATAGATAAATATATACTATCGCGGACTTTTTTATCGATCTTTTTAAGATATACAATCCCGTAGTACACTAATTTGATCTATCTCGAAAGGTTTAGACAGCGTTTGCGATTTAAGCGCACAAAAATATGTTTGTTACGACATCACATTACAAATCCTTGAATTTTTCGACTTTTCTGTTCTATAGTATATATGTATTATACATATAAACCTTCCTCTTGAATCACTCTATCTATTAAAATCCGTTGAATAGTTTAAAAGATCTAAGGGAACTATACTATGTTATACTTATTACTATGTTTTATGTGTGTTTGTACGCGCTAAGCTATTAAAGTACACTTCAGATTTGAAAAATTATTTTTGCATTCCATTGAGTAAGAATTTCAATTGAGGGAATTTATCTAACACTAGCGGGTACGGCGGACGTTGTCCTGCCCTAATAATAAAAAAAAACTTGAGGTTAGACGTATGCTGTCGCTGACTTTTTTGCATTATCGAGTTCTAAAACTCAATCATATATGTCTCAACGTTAACGCAGAGTTCGTGAGAGACGTTTTCGTTCGACCGCTTTTTCTCCGACTTACTTTGCAAATCCGACTACCACAGAAAAGTTTTTTCATTTTTCGGGTTAATATATAGCCTATGACACTCACAAACAACGCTACTTTCTATTGGTGAAATAATTTTCAAAATCGGTTTGGCAGATCCAGAGAATTACCCCGCACAACGTCACAAACTCACAAAATTTACCTCTTTATAATAATAGTATAGATTACGTTATGACCCTCAGGCGCTGAGTAATCACTCTACTGAACAATTCATTCATGAATAGAACTGGAAATGTCATAACGCTTTTGTGACTAGCTTTTTAGATAACTAGCGTCAATCCGCGCCTTCGTCTGTGTTTGCATAATTATAAAACGGTTTATGCACATCGAAATAACCCTGAAATATCTGGTTTTTCCTAGGTTCTTCCTTATATTCATAGGATTTTTTATGTTATTAGGAAGTAACGTGTAGTGATAAGAAGAAATTGAAATCAAATCGATGTTAAACGAGCTGCTAATTGATCTTGACTCATTAGTAAATTGGTCTTCTAAATATTGCGTCATTCTTACAAGTTTGGTTGGATTGTTAATCACAATACGTAATTATCGAACCAATGGAATGAGAGTTCTAAATCAGTTGTGTAGACGTGATATCGAATAACCTATTTTTAACTAAATCGGTATTGAAGTTGAATCTTTTTTAACCGACTTCAAAAAAAAAGGAGGAGGTTATCAATTCGACTGTATTTTTTTTTTATGTTTGTTACCTCATAACTTTGGACAGGGTGAACCGATTTTGATTATTCTTTTTTTATTTGAAATCTGGTACTTCCCGTGTGGTCCCATTTCAATTTGGTCTAGTTCCGACAACGGCATCCAGTGCAAAACCGTATAAGTTTTAAATTTGCATTATGTATGTACACGACAAATAGACGAATAACTCAATATCACGCTAACCGATTTCGATGATTCATTTTTATTGGAAAGGATGTACTTCAAGGGTAGTTTGATGAGAGTTTGGTTAGGTTCTTATTATGGGATCCGTGACAAAGTAAGAAAACTTTCAAGAAACGAGCCTACTCCTTTCTTAAGGGCCGGCAACGCATCTGTGTTTCCTCTCGTGTCGCAGGTGTCCATGTGCGGCCGTGATCACTTACCATCAGGTGACCCGTATGTTCGTTTGCCACCAATATTATAAAAAAAACTCTTCAATTCTTAGGAGCCTATTGTGCTTATGTTCGTTGCTGTGTTGCAACATGACGCAAGCATTGTAATTACATTACTCAAGGTGTATTATGTGTGAAGCGATGGTAGCCGAGTTGGTGGTAGAAACTATCGCGGATTATTGATAAGGTTGAAACCATATCGCATACCATACCGATAGATACCATACCGCAAAAATGCGCATATTTTAATATACTTAAGGCGGAACGGAGTTCGCGGGCACTGCTAGTAAAATATATTTATGTACACTAAAAATGGAAAAAAAAAGTATTAACCGACTTCAATATCAATCAAAAACCCATAAGGCACTTAAACGCGGAAAATAAATAGTTTATCAAATTAACCAAATTAAATAAAACATATGAATATGTGTGCTGCTACCTAGAGATGTATTGGAAGTCGGTGCGAACTTTTTCTCTGTACATCTTTTATATATATGTATAATAGGAATGTAAATCTAAGGTCTATACATTTTAGATTTTTCTGAAAAAAAAATGTTGCCGGTGTCTAGGAATAAGTAACATGAATACATTACAGTCATTTTTAGAAATGTGTGTCTATCTGTTTGTATGAACACGCATCACTGTTAATATACTGCGTACAGTAAAATGATAAAGCATATCTTCGAGTAACATTTAGTCTTTGTTTCTTTAAAATCGGTTCGGTTTATCAAAAGTTATTGTACTTTTAATGACTACGCGACTTAAGTACGAGAGAAAAGTAGATAAGTAAATTGACTTAATACATTCAGATGACTTTATTGATCGCTGTTTTTTTACATAAGGTTTCACGCAGACGACGTCGGGGGTATCAGTAGTATTAGTATCGGTGAATACATGCTCTTTAACTTTCGTTTTGTAATCGACATTTGTGTAAAAACGACAGAAATGCGATGCAATTTCGACTGTAATACTTACTTTTATTTCAATGTATTGTACTAATATAAAACAAGAATTCCTTTATTTATCTATTCGTCACACGTATTAATAACAGCTTCAAAGATTCAGTAAGGGTTATTCTAAACGATTCGATATAATGTACAAATTTGTTAAAATAAAATACAAAAATATTGATCGCAGAAGTGTACTAAATATATCCTTATGTATATAATTCTTCTATCCGTGTGTATGTGATTGAACTCCTCCTAAACGGCTGGACAGATAAACGGTGTTCAAGTGAATTCAAGAATGGCTTAGATTCATAATTGGACCCGGTAGTTGGCGCTGTGGTTGACTTTCAGATTTTTTAAAATTATCAATCGGGACTACCCCGCTAAATACGATAAAACTAAGTGATGAGGAGGTTATTCTGACCTAATTGTGGATTAAAAAATTATTGTTGGTTTGTTCATTACATTTTCTTTTGGTTACCAACCTACTAAAACAAAATCTGTGAAGTTCTACATCATCGAATTTTTCGAGAATTACTCAAAAAGCGATGGACCGTTTGAATACTCCCGCTATAAACTATCCTCGATATGTCAGTTTAACACACAAAAACTAAAATGAACAACGAAAAATAATTCTTACAAATCTGAGATAATACGGATACAAGCCCATTGTATACCTAAGTATACGATACTTTGCTGATATATTCCAATAGCAAATAGTACTACTGGCTGTCGTGTTTTTCCTCTGTCTGATACATCTATAGTATGGATTGGTGTAGTAAACCGATACCTTTATTACGTCTTAACGTATTATATAAATTATTCTTTAATTTTATAATGTATTAATTAATTTGTTATTATTATCTAGGCATCGATGAAAAACTATAAAGCAAAAATATTTCATGTTTTTACTCTTAAAATGATCTTACAGTTTTCTTGTTTATATAATTAATGTAATAGAAAATTCAATTAAGAATTTTATCAGATCATTTATAAAGTTCATATTCGCAATAAACCAGCGTAACTTGGTCTTCAAATACCGTTGAAATTCAATTAGGCACTGTAGCGATAAACAATCTTATCTATAATTCTGTGAAAATTTTATGAAATAATTCAAGAAAATATTGTATTTACAAAACATTTTTTCAAATCCGATTTATCGTCTTATAATTCGTCTGCGTTACTAGAGTTACAGATTATACCTAGAACTCAGTCTTGCGAGAAAAAGGTATTTAATAGAAAAGCTGTAAAGATATTGAAATCTTAATGTATTTGCCTCAAAGATATAGTAATAATAATGCCAGCATATAAGAGCCCCACTATTACCCCAAACCCCTCTTCCAGAGGTTAGGTATGGGCGTAATCTTCACGCTAGTCCACGGCGTATTGGTGATTTAATATACAGAAATCTTCAGTTCTACAATTTTTATTATATACTGTAGTACTCCAAGAACATTTCTCATGAGTTCAAGTTTCCTCACGAGTTTTTGTTCACCTTCTATCAATAGTGTCGTCAATTGCCATGGGTAATTTGTTAGGTGCACGTCAAGGTTCGATCATGCAGACGTTGAATAGATATTTTGAATGTCTATATATTATTTTGAAGGTAACTTGTTTTTTTATATCATAGGAGGCAAACGAACAGTTTGGTCACCTGATGTTAAGTGATCACCACCGTCCATAGACACTTGCCACAGCAGAGGAGTCGCAAGCTCGTTGCCAGCCTGTGTTTGGGAGAAGGGGGAGTAGAGAATAGGGGAGGGGGAGGGGAGTTATGTATTCGACGCTATCACTGACCGAACGAAACGCAACAATGCAAGCACTGTTACTTTACGTCGGTGTTTCTGTGAGAGGGTGGTACTACCCAGGGCGAGCCGACCCATTCATGCTGAAACCAGTAATAGCTTCAGCGTGGCTCTACCACCTACAAGACTTGGATGAAGTTATTAAAGTAGCAGAGAAAATAACAGATCTGTTAGTAGACTTGATAAACTTGTTGTATTTTCTTTTATTTGCGGTGATATGACAAAATTATTTTTTTATTATACAATATAAAACGTGACGGCTGGAATGATTTGTGTGTAAAACGGAATAGTTTACATTCTTCATAAACCGCCTACATATAACTATAATAGTTTATGATACAACTTAATGTACTAATAAAACTAATTTATAATCGGCCGTTTATAATTTTTCGTTTTTGTCCGTCTGTTTGTTTTTTTATTTATTAGATTTTTTAATGACGGTCATATTCTATAGTTATCTGTTACTATAGACATAATTGTGGAAGGATTTTTAAATGTTTATACCAATTTTTATTATTACACATATTAATTCATTACACATTACGCATACTAAAAGCTAATAGTATTTTTTGGCACGAATTATCCTTAATATATTAGAACAAGACCTTATAATATTTTGTCGAAACAAAACTATGTGACAAATACTAGTTTTTGTGCCGTTTCTTGGAAGAGTATTTCTCTTTTAAATTAAAGGTACCTTATGTTTCTTGCTGTACCACTAACAATGTAGGTATATGTAAAATATCCCGATGATCACTTAAGTAGTTAAAGCGTGAAAGTGTAACAAACAAACAAACTCACATTCAGATTTATAATATTAATTAGGATTAGAAAACAATATTATAACATAAAAATATTAGAAAAAAAAATATGCCTATTAAAAATTAATAGTCAGGTTTCTTATGTCGGCTCTTAAGTGACAATAAAGCATTTTGATCAGGCGGCAATGTTTTCTCATCATCATCTCCTTACCCCTATCCCACCTAAGTAGGGTCGGCACAACATGTTTTTCTCATCCTCTCTGGTCTGTCAGATGTCATCTCAGTATTCACACCTATCACATATCATTTTTCACGCAATCCATTCATACCTTTTTCGGTCTTCCACTACTCGTATATCCGTCCACCTTCAAATTCAAAACTTTTCTAGTTACATGGTTTTCATCTCTCCTCATGACATGCCCGTCCCATGCTAACCTATTACTCCTCTACTTCTGTTACTGGTGCTAATTTCAAACATCCTCTGATATAGTTACTCTTAATCTTAGCCATTCTAGTTACACCACACATCTACCTTAACATTCGCATCTCTGATACATGTAGTTTTCTGTCATCCATCTCTTTCGTAGGCCAGTACTCAGATGGATACAGCATGACTGGTCTTATAACAGTTTTATACACCTTCCATTTCAGTTTGAAGGGCATTCGGGAGTTACAAGCTACCCCCGGACACATTTCGCTATTTCACCGACCCTGTACCCTGTAGTAGGATTTGATCTTTAAAGATATTTGGATGAACACGGTAATATATTCCGAGGCCAACATTTACTAATTGTTTGGTAATCGTCTCTATATTTGTTCAGGTACCAGCAAATCATATTATTAAGACCAGAAGTATAGATCTTAATAATGCCCACGGTCTTGCAATGGAAGCGCGGTTGGAGAAGGTGGTAGAACCGACCGGTTACGGTTTGGAACTCGAACCGTATCTGGAAGACGGTCTATTTAAAGGCCATGTGAGGATCAATGTGACTTGGTTGGAAGACTCTGATGAGATTAGTATACATTGTTCCCATGACTTGGAGATCACAGATTCCCTTGTAAGGTTCCGGACTGCTGGAGATTCGTGAGTATATTTATATTGACACATATAAACACAGTTGCTTTGAGATTCAGTAGTTTGAAAACTATTGAACGTACGGGCATGACATTGAATAAAGGTATTCAGGTAAAACTATTAGTACGTGCCCTCTGATAGAATTAAAATAAGTATTCTGATGTTCATAATAATTACCTGAATTAGACATTCTTATAGTTGGCAGAATGTAAAATTTCATCTCACACCGACACTTATAATTGCAAATCTTTTAACTTATTTGAGATTTTTCTTTCATAGATGTTATATTCAACTGCATAAGGTTTTGTAGTGTAGGAGAGGTTTAATGTTTTTAAGAAACCTAAGCTTTCATAGAAAGAAAACGTTGTGATCCCAACGATACCACAATGATAGGTTATTTTGTCACATATTCTTTTATCGGTCCAATGAAAAGTGGTATTTTTCTAGAATTAACCTATTATGTAATTAGGAACTTAAGTTCAAGTTGCCATCCTCCTAATCTTTTTAAACCATATCGAAATAAAAAATAATAATAGTCTTTTATCGTCTAGGAAACAATTTCATAAAGTAAAAGTAAACAAAATGATGATGGATGCAAAAAAACCTATAGCGACATTACACCTTGAACAAACCATTCCTAAATCTTCAACTGGAACCCTGGAGTTCAGTTTCAATGGAAATCTAAATACGGAGACAACTGAAGCATTCTTTAAGACAACTTATGTGACCGATCAGGAAGTAGAAAGGTAATGTTTGAAAGATTTATTTTGATCTGCTCAAGTTATCTATTTTAAATGTAATTTTGAAGAAATAAATTATAAGCGTATATGTAATTCAAGAGATAGAAATATTAGAAAGAAACTATTAGATCGTATTTATTATTTATTTAAGGTATGTCCGCAAACATTTTGAAAAGCTGGATTTCGTAAAATATCCTCATGATGTAAATACTAGAAACTGTGACAAACTGCTGGTCCCAAGTTTCTTACTCAGTAAAACCATTAACAGTTTTTTAAATAATAGTGTTAGGTTTTACAACAAAGTCCCAAAGCATAGTACCGATTTGTCGGACTGTAAGTTTTAAGCGTCATAGAATGGATCAATATGGGAACGATAGTGATGTCTGGAAATGACTCCTCTCTGTACATCTACTAAAAATTATTGTAACGTATTTCGTATAACGTATTTCAAATATACAATGGTAAAAAGATAAAACCGATCGTGTTTCTTGCCGATATTTCTCGATGGCTGGGTTGTTTTCCGAACCGGTGTTAGTTTTGACGTCATAAGTGCCTTATTAGGGCTTAAATTATTTAAAGTATTTTTTATTTTGATTATGCACTGACAGAATAAAAATAAAATCAAAGTTGGTTTAAAATGAGCAAAAAGAATAAATTGCGAAAGTAAAAAAAAAACAATTATTATTCTCACAGAGTGGTTGCCGGAACCCAACTGCGTCCCAATAATGCACGACGAATGTTCCCGTGTTTCGATGAACCCAGTTACAAAGCTCCCTTCGATATCAGCGTGGTCCGTCCTAGAACTATGATTGCTCTTAGTAATATGCCTGTAAAAAAGACCGAAGACATGTAAGTATTTCTATTCTTTCCAGTTATTTTAATAATATTCCTATGCTGACTAAACTAAAAAAAAAGGAACGAATGTCCCTTATATGAGAGTCCAAAAAAGTGGATTGAAATCTTCTTGTGTTATTTAATTTTTTTTGTGCTCAAATGAGATCCTCACTTGTATTTGCTATACTTGAAAATAATGTTGTTGGATTAGGTAAATTGTTATTTGGAAACTTTTTGGATTTTTTATGGAAAGTCGGTGTTTTAGAAAGGTTTTGAACGTGTACTTGTAACGTTTTATAATGCGGTTGTCTTCTTGAAGTACTATATTTTAATACATATGTGAAGATGAATGCAGTAATGTATTATATTATTCCTATATATTCAGCACTGGTGAACCAGACGCGGTTTGGGATCACTTTGAAAGAACTCCACCTATGTCCACCTTTACCCTTGGTCTTGTTATAGCTGATCTAAAACAACTGGGGAATTCAACTCATTACAAAGATGACAACGGAAATGATATTGGTAAGCAATATTTCATGACATTACGTAATTTTGTAATTATTTTTTTTATGGCATAATCTAAGTGGATCTTTATTTATATAGGAGTAGCATATAGACTTAGACTCTATTTATCATAGACAAGCTGGTACCTATCACTTCATCTGCGTCGTTTATTATCTCAATTGTTTTGTTATATCTGAATTAAGCAGTGTTTTAGACGTAAACTCCCAGCCGGCTTGACTTTTTTCGACATTTCCAACAATTATCGTTAATTTACAAAAAATCTTGATAAACTATATACCTATACATCCTCGTGAATCACTCTATCTATTAATAAAAATCGCACAAAAACCCATTCAGTGGTTTTTGGGTTTATCGCCAACAGACAGACAGAGACGCGGTGGACGACTTTGTTTTATAATAATAATATATTTTCTATTTCTATAACACTAGTTTGCTGTAACTTGAAATGGGTCTAATTAATAAGAACTTCAAATCTTTCTTAATAACCGTTTCTATTTGTATCACAGAACTCAGAGTCTGGGGTCGACCAGACTATTTACAAGCACTGGAAGGTCTAAATGAAAAAGTGAGTAGAGTCTTTGGCGAGATTGCAAATGTATGGCGTATTCCGCTACCACTTCGTAGGTTGGATGTCGTAGCTTTGCCCAATTATCAAGGAGTAAAGCCTGCAGACAATTGGGGCCTTATTGTATTCAAGTAAGTATGTGGAGTCTTGGTTATCTTATGGTTTATCGTTATAATTTATCACTTATATTGTTTTGTGGGCGTCTGTCAAGTTTATGTTTATTTGCTTATTAAAAACTCACAACAAGCTAATATCTAAGGTATATTTGAATATTTAAAACCATCTTATGAGTGAGAAACGGTCAAAACCCTGTCTGTACCTTTGAAGTATTAATATTTCTTTACAATGAGTTATAAGAAATTTTGTGGAATAAATTATTGCTTCAAATCGGAGAATCAAAGAAAATCACTTATATATATTATAGAAAATATTTTATATCATTTTTTACTCATACTTTCTTATTCTTATTGTATGTAGGTTGTCTTGAATGCAAGAAATTCACAGAAAAGCGATCACATAATTATCTTTTGAAGAAAATACTTGGTTCTTCGTATTCCACCTTACCTTATATAAACCTTCCTTTTGTAGTTTTTGAGTGAATTCATTAAATCTAAACCGTTTACAGGGAAAGTGATCTAAGCAATCGTGGTTACCTGCAACTAGCCCAAGAGTTATCGTATCAGTGGTTAGGAGCGTTTACGACTCCCGCGTGGTGGTCCGACGCACACCTCAACAAGGCTTTAGTTGGGTACATTGCAGCAGAGACGGCTTTTAAGGTATGTCAATAAACATATTATTTTTGTAATAGTACTTCTCTTTCGGTGTTTGCTTTTATTTGTTTTTCTACAGTATATGAACAGATTCTAACTATAAGCAACTATAATCCAAAAAATCTATATGTATACATATAGTAAAAATATAAACTTAACGAGCCTATACTTTTTAGATTTATGTGAATAAAAATATTTGCAGCTGTTTACGAAAAAGTAATAAACTACATTCCGATTATTTTTAGAAATGTCTGTTTGTCTGCCTGTCTGTTTGTTTATAAACGCATTACTGGTAAAGTACTATGCTTACGATAAAACTATTAATGAGAGCTCAAATAGACACATTGAAATTATTTTATTAACCACTGTATTTTTGCATTACATTTCATCCGGACGTAGTCACGGGCACAGCTAGTCCTAAACAAATTAAAAGGTATTTTGAAAGTTGGAAAAAGGTTTTTTAAGGTTTTTTAAGTATTTTTGTATTTCCTACACCACTAACCAGTTCTTTATATCAGCTTTGACTTATAAACGTCATGGCTCTTTAGTAACTCTTTACTCTGATTAGATTTAACATATATTACTATTTTTAGCAATTATACGTCATTTTTAACATCAATAAAAGATTATTGTCGCAAATAATATCTTTGTTAACAAGTTCTGTTCATCTTTTGTAATAATATGGGCACTTATTTGATCTACAGATTAACAATGGGTTAGAAATGGAAGGAAAGTGGCCGATGACCGTACTGTATTCCCTATATTACGAGTTTAGCAAACGCTACCCGCATTCACGTATTACTGGGATGAAGCAAGAGACGGCGTCCACGAAGATTGAACTGCTTTTCAGAATGTTAAACTACACTGTTGGTGGAGATACCTTCAAGAAAGGTCTACGTATGTTCTTGGAAACGCAGTAAGTTATACTGGTACATTTAAAATCTCTAAAATAATTTTTCCTTTAAACGTCATCATCAGCCTGCAAAAGACCTACTGTAGGGTCATAGGCCTCTTTCCGAAGGAAGGCACGGCACTAGTACTCGACGTATTGACGATTTCAAACTCCACACATACGGTAGTACTTAAGAACATTTCGCAGGTTCAGGTTTCCTCAGGAAGTTTTCCTTCACAGTCGGTCGATATTGTTACTAATTTAACTTACTACATGTACACGAACCTGTGAACATCGGATTCATATTCCACCGGTCAAACCACTAGACTACCAGAACTTATTTTACTTATAATAACAGTAATGTTTATAAGCTTCCTTATAATAAAGAAATGAACGAGGGCTGTAATTTGAGTAATACTTTGGTTAATTGCGTTTTTTTAACAAATTTTTTCAGTCAATTTAAAACATTTACCGGGCATGATATCTGGAACGCGTTAAACACGGCTGCAATCGAAGATGCAAAGACACCTAAAGATATTGACTTGAAAGTCGTTTCTAACAGTTGGATAGATAAAGACAGACTTCCGCTTATTACTGTCGAGAGAAAAGGTGATGAAAAATCTATTGTAGTAACACAGGTAAGTTTAATCGGTTGCGTAGATAATTATGTATTTATATATTGTTTGGTTTCTAATTTACTCTAGTTTTATTCTCTAAACTAGCTGTGCCCGCGAATCCGTCTGCGTGGAACCTAATGTAAAAAAAATAGTGACTAACAAAATCATCTGAATATATTAATTCCATTTATTCATTTACTTTCTCTCGTGCTTAACTCAAGCCGTCATTCAAATTGCAATAACTTTTGATAGAGTGGACCGATTTTAATAAAACAAAGGACTAAGTTACACCCGAGGATGCTTCATGATTTTCTTGATTTTATTGTGAACCCAGTAATTTAGCAGTGATGCGTGTTCATACAAACAGACAGACAGACAGTTCTAAAAATGATTGAAATGTATTCTATTACATTAGTAATAGAATCAACCTATAAAACGGTATAACTTAACGGTATCTAGGAATTATCCTAGATACCTGCAACAATTTTTTTCACGAAAATCGAAAAAGTACAGTCACGTTAGATTTACATTCTTATTATATGGATAGAAGGTATGGTATAATATGTTTATTTGAATCCCACTGTTACAAGTTTACATGAACCATGTTTAGCGATTCATATAGCGATATTTTTTATAGGTTTTACCGTTTGACAGCAACATCATCTGATGTTAATTAAAGGTGTGATCTATGATGTCAACACGTTAAGTGCAACTGACGAAACACACTTTTAGGTGCTTGGCGACAGATATGCAGCTTGAAGGTGATAGCTAGACACGGACTTAAATAAAGTCCTATCACCATGCCATGGTTTCATCAAGATGATTTCCTCCACCAAAAGCTTTGGCTCATTCGCAAGTATTGAAATCTACTTCGCTCAACGCGGTATCCGAAGAAGCTATTACCTAAGCATCATCGCTTCGACATTAAAAACATTATTTATTATTTTTTCTTGTTTCATACTTCAAGTTACGGTTTTTTATTTTAGAAAATGTACCTCCGTGAACGTCCTCGTGATGTTCCTGATGCTGATCGTATGTCCTGGTGGGTTCCTTTGGTTATTGCTCGGGAAGACAATTTAAATTTTAGTGATACGACTCCCGTAGCCTGGATGAATACCAAAGAACTAGTCCTTAATAACATGCCGAAGAAGGATAAGTTTGTGATTGTTAATCCTGAAGAAATCGGTGAGTACGCTTGATCGGATGATGTGATATTAATTTTATAAAGCTGTTTTTTTAATTTCGGCTTTGAAGTTGCATCTTCTCGTATCGGAAAAATAACTAGTACAATACAAGATAAATATGTAATGTCTTTTAATGACTCGCTCGGTGCATAAAGGCTCAAGACCAGTGAGTGTGTGCTTCTTTAGTAAGTGGTTAAGTCCGTAAAATTATCACATTATTATGATGCCAATTTGTCATACATGGCAGTTTCTTGCTATTTTAAATCTTTCTACGCTGGTATCTTAAGCTACGTTCGTAATCATTCAGTTTGCACTAGAGTCTGTATTTAAAAAAAATGATTGTATTTACTTAAAAAGATATTGGTTGAAACTAACCTATGTTTTAATGCTTGAAGATAGATTGGAAGATATCGGTTTTAATAAATCGACGATATAATACATTCAAATTTAGACACAGCATGCGCTTCAGTAGTCATCAAAGTAATAATTGAGATAATTTTTACTATCTCTAGGGCCATTTCCTGTTAATTATGATGAGGAGAATTGGATACTTCTCTCAAAATATCTCCAAAGTCCGGAACGCACTAATATTCCTGAACTGACTAGAGCCAAGCTGCTACATGATGCTTGGAACTTAGCGTATGCTGGTGAACTGTCATTTGCTACAGCCTTCGAAATGACTTTGTTCTTGAAAACTGAGCGCCATCCACTGGTTTGGGATCCCGTGTTCACAATGATAGATCATTTAGGAAAAAGATTATGTGTTTGCATGGAAAATAAATTTAAGGTAAATAATACTGCAACATCGAAACTTTACAAAGTTTGTATCGAGATTACGATAAATGTCGAATGTTCTTTCTTTATTTTATTTTTGGTAACCAATCCTCTAGTAAATTATTACTACCATTGTCGAGCAGGGAATGATATTACGTTTCTTGCGATCATTTCAATGAACTAACAGGATGGTGACCGTCTCGTTGGAACTTTTCATGGAGTTTTTGTGGCAAGTCAGAATTTATGTACCGTGGAATTTATGCATCCAGTTCACTTGTGCACAATAACCAGATACCACCAATATTACAAAATATACAGTCAAATAACTCAAGACTATTTATAAAATATAAAATCCACTACATGACATTCCAGGATCCTGCCAAAACTCCCAATGTAGGATTTTATTCATTACTTTATAAGGTTTTTATTTATAAAATTTATATTTAAGGGCAGTTTTTTATTAACCTAAAAAGGATTCTAATCATTATTCCAATTTCAGTCTAGAATCTAGTTTGATTAACAATGTTATATGTGATAGTTATTCCTTCTACTTTTTTGTAAATTACAAATATCGCTTAAATCTTAAATATTTTAAATCTCCAGGTCTATGTGAGATACCTCTTAGTTCCCTTATACGAAGAGCTGGCCAAAAATGTAAAAGAAGACGAGGAAAGCTGGCGCAAAAATTTACGGTCCATGACGAAAACGTTCTTATGTTCTGCTGGATACAAACCTTGTGTAAAAGAAGCCCAAAAACAATATGCCAAGTGGATGGAAGCTAAGAACCCTGATGAAGGCAATCCGTAAGTGTTTTCATAGAGTTAGTTCAAAGTGTTTCATTTAGAAAAAATATTTCATCTATGTGACCTTATTCGCTATAAAACCATTAACTTAGGAATACATATTAATTTCCCAGTTTTTCTTAATTTATAAGTTTAGGTTTGACCACAATATCGATTGGTGTTAAGTGATAATGTAAAGGAAAATAGTAAAGCGCTAATATTAGAGGGTACTAAGAACATTCTGGTTCAGCTGTTGGAATACACATGAAGCTAGCTTAACAACAGATTTGAAATTTGTAGATGGTAGTTTTGGCAATCGAGTATTAAAAAAGTCTTACCAAGAGACTACGGCTTCGTTACAAGGTTCATTCATCGTAAGCTTAATGCTTAATGTCTGCGAATAGATTGATTGAATTGATGTAGTCTCTAGTAATGAGTCGTTAGCGCTTCACCACCTGGAACTTGCATATCCGACAACAGAAATAACTCTAGATCTAGATTTATAAAAGGGATGTGAAATGTTTTTTCGGTACAACTTTCACCTGCCTACATTATTATAAGCATTTATTTCAACCAGTTGATAATCTGGTTTTATTTAGGTCAATTCTGCTACATTAGTACATTTAATGTATTTTTATCTGATGCCGCGGTAATCTGCTCAAGTTTCCCACCTCAAAGCCACAATTTCTGTACTTATGTGATTTACCGATATTTATTTTATTTTTCACAAATACTCAACCCACATAATTTCTTTTATCCAGCGGTCTTGTATTACTGTGATTGAAGTACGCTCTGTCTAGCTATCACATACAATTTTCTTTGAATTTAACTCTAATACTTGTATTCAAAGAGATACCTATACGGAATTGGATTGGTTTTTGTACAAAATTTGTCTTACATCGCCTCAAATGCGTGGGTCAGTAGACATAAATACCTAATTCGATTAACTCAGAATACGTGACCCAATCTTTTATCGAGTTCACCGAACGATAATAACGTGAAGGGGTAACAGATTCCAGGTGAAGCGGGCTCTGGATTCCCTTTAGTGATATCTGTTAACCTTTTTAACTTCATGCATCATTACAATGCTTTAGAAGGCCACGGAGGCATTTATTATTAAAGTTAGATTTTATATCATCTAAATTATACGACATTAAGGCACATTTTGCAAAAATGCATATACTCATCATATAATTTTTCATTCAAGTTAGTCATTTAGTAAGTGGTAGAGCCACGCGGAAGCTATTACTGATTTCAGCATGAATGGGTCGGCTCGTCCGGGGTAGTACCACCCTCTCATAGAAAATCGACGTGAAGTAACAGTGCAAGCATTGTTGCGTTTCGTTCGGTCAGTGAGAGCGCCGAAGGCCCATCTCTCCTCCCCTCTCCTCTCCTCTCACCCTTCCCTCCCTCCCTTTCCCCCAAACACAGGCTGGCAACGCACTTTCGACCCCCCTAGTGTTGTTAGTGTCTATGGACGGTGGTGATCACTTAACATCTGGTTGCTCATCTGTTCGTTTGCCTGCTATGACATAAAAAAAAAAATATATATATAGAACCCTATTCATAAAATACAATTTAGAAATCTCATCATCTTCTTATTCTTATCTCACCTTATTAAGGTCGGCACAACATGTTATGATGTATGATTTGGCTTAATTTTTAAGATCGGCCGCCTGTCTGACATCAACCCACTTTGGGATTATTTTCTTGTATCACTATATGTTTTTCATTATTATATATAATTACGAGGTTTGATAAACACATATTTTGGCTTTACAATTTCTCTGTGAGCTTGGACTGGGCTCTGTGGGCGTATGTGGGTAGGCTATTTATAGTTTCTGTTCGATCGGCACTACCGTTCAGTTTAAAATGAAGTTTTTCAAGATATATGGTTTGCTTGCTTGTCATTTTTAGGTAACAGAAAACTAGCCAATTTCAGACTGTTCCCGAAAACTGCATGTTCGTTTTATTTCAGTATTCGTGATTCCAGTGTATTAACAGATTAACAGTACTTCCAACTACCATTTTTTTTTTATATCATAGTAGGCAAACGAACAGGTGGGTTATCTGATGTTAAGTAATCACCACTAAGCAACACTAGAAGAGTCGCAAGTGCGTCGCCACTCTGTGTTTGGGGGAGGTGGTGTGGGGCTCCTCACTTCCCGTGGTGGTTATCCGGCGCTCTCACTGACCGAACGAAACGCAACAATGCAAGCACTGTTACTTCACGTCGGTTTTCTGCTTTCGGCTTCAGTGTGGTTCTACCACCTCATTCTATTTTGCCACTGTTTTCATACAAACTTTTCATTACTCACTGGTTATTATTCACATCTTAGAAATCTAATAACGTTTAAATTATTATATTACCCGAAGTACATTTTAACGATAATAGTTATTCTTTACCATTAGCATATCAAACCAGTACATCTGCCCAGTATTCAAATACGGTTCAATGAAGGAATGGGAGTTTGGACTTGATAGAGTTATCAATTTTCCTCCTTCTCGGAAGCAGAGCGAGAGGACATACCTCTTGAAGACACTTGCTGGTTGTCCGTTAAATGATATCAAAATTAACAAGTTGTTGAATGTGACGCTGCTAGAGGAAAATGGAAATTTTACAGAGACAGACCTGTTCTTGATATTTAGCATGTTATCGGGAAATCTTCAGGCACAACCTTTGCTTCTGGAGTTTGTGTCTACGCACTGGGAGGTGCTGAAAGAAAGGTCAGTATGTTTCTGGTTTTCTTTTAAGCTTTATCTTACTATAGAGGCAAGCCAGGATCTCAAACACAATTTCTAAAATATAGTAAATAAATTGTAGACTTAGTTATTTTTATTCAGTTTGACATATCTTTGATTGACTTAATAATTACAGGTATATTTCGAATATCTCCGTTCTTTCTAAAATGTAAAAGACTTTCGATCAATTTCATTTCTAGACTTTTGATTTAATACAATTTTAGATTTTGAAATTGACACTTCTTATGGGACGGCTTTGACATTTTGATCGGCAAGCTTTTTGCGTTAAGAAAAGTGGTGGGAGTAAACACTGTGTCGGGTATAGTGTCGAAAACACCGGTTATCCTCCGATCATTGAAATTAAGCAACGTCGGGCGCGGTCAGTTCTTGGATGGGTGACCACCTGGGGCTACCGCGTGTCGTTGGCTTTTGTTGTATTTTTTTATTAAAATGTTTCCCTGTCATGCAAAAATTTTATCTTCATTGTTTCATTCCATTCGGTAAGGTTTACTGCAGTTGCCTTCAGTATAAAATAAGCCTTTCGTTTTATGTACAAATTCAATTCAATTATATTTCATTGCATATGTATTCATTGCTTTTTAGATTTTCTACAAGAACCAACTTATGGGATAGTCTCATAACAGCGGCTACTTCTTCGTTCAAAACAAAGGATGGTTTAGATTCGGTTTCTAACTTATACATAGCACATTATGGGAAGTTTGGATCCGCTGAGCACATCATTGAGAAGTCGATGAGAAACATCAAAGAAGAGGCCGCGTGGTCGACAGAGAACTTCCCAGTTATCAATGATTGGCTCCAAAAATTCCTTGATAATGTGGATCTAAGTAAGGATCAGTCGATATTGTAGATGCTATACTGTTATTTTTTTATATAAAGTTTCTGATAAGCTAGTAACTTATATTGTGTAATTGACGAAAAAAAATTGTGTGGTTTTAAGAAACAACGATGCAAATGAAACCTTTTTCGGATCGTAAGCATTTAACTGAATATTTTCGGAAAATTATTCCATTTAGGGTTTTATTATTGCATTTTTAATCTTAACTTAATAATTAATTGGAAAATGGGAATGATGCTGGGGAATAAATAGTAAACAAGATATCTATAAATCTCAATTTCAACATGCGTATTAGAGTACGGAATACATAATAAATACAATTATTCAGATGGTAGACGTATGTTAAAAACTGAGCCCAATATTAATTTAAATTATTGAATCATTTTGAATTAAGCCATGCGCACCACCATCATGACCTTGGCTGCTCTGCCGAGCGCCTTTTACTTTACCGCTATTCCGCGACCGCGTGCCGGCTGTAATGCGACATGCAATAGATGGACGAAAATATTTAAAGCGCTGGAAAAAAGTTTCCCTTTAATAAAGACCAATAAAGAGGAATACAATATAGAAAGTAATTTGAATTATAAAGACAATTAGAAGTGATTCGCTGTAGAGAGACATAGATCTAAAATAATGACATAATTTCCGTGAGTCTAACGTCTAGTAATAAAATAATATGGGATGAAAACGAAAGAGTTAAGACCAAGGTATGATTAAATGTCATGAATACTTTCAATTTATAATTGATTTAAAAGAATAGAAGACCGTATGAATGTTCTCCCAAAAATAAGACTATTTGTATTGAGTAAGTTAGTCAAGAATTATTATATCTACATTTTCTATGTATAAGGGAATTGTTGTAACTAATTTTAATTGCAATGTATATGTTTAAATCCAAATGTACAATGTAGTATTTATATGTATATAATAAAGGTTTAGTAATTGTAAAATTACAATTCAGCTAAATATTTTAGTAAAATATAATTAGGGTTTATTTATCGTATAACAATAATTATGAAACATTGTAAATACTTGTAATGTAAACTTTTAAATAAATTATTTCTAAAATATGATTATATTATTTTTGAGAGTATTATAAGTATTATAAACCCGGTATTATATTTATGCTAATTTGAATAGTAGAAAGGTGTTTCAAATGCATGTTACTAAAAACATAATTATCACATATTATGGTGACTAGAAGAAAACGAATTTGAAAGCGAGGTTATACACAAATGTTTAAAAAGTAACACAGAGTTTTTATATTTCTAACAGAGTTTGTAGTCCATGAACCGTAAATAAAAAAAAATATTGTGGTACCTCTGTCGGATTTAAAGAAGTGTTACTTCGCAAGTCATATAATTCACACTACAAACCTTAACAATAACGATTTATTATTTTATGAACAATTTATTACATTCTATAATAGTTCCATTGCGTGTTTTGATAACCCTCAAACGCCATATGGTCATATTAGCAATGAATATAATATGTATATATAAATGGGCAGAGGTAAAATAGAATCGAACTTTTCTCTGCTGAGTATGTCAACTAGTTTTCTTACTTTTTTTGCTGTTTATAGGCGAGCTTGAGTGTTATCAATAAAAAAAAAACGTATGTATTTTCCTATCTACGCATAGTTATACTTCCTCTATGTATCTATTTATAACTACATAAGTAGTTATACTTCTTTAGATAAAAAAAAAACATTAGATGCAATTGATAACATTTCATTTAACAAAAATCCGTGAGTGTCACGAAAGAGTTGGATCGAAGTTCCTTTCGTATATTATTATTGAGAAACGTATTATATTATTTATCAACGAATACAAATAAATGAATTACTAAGATTTGAAAGCAATTAAATGAAATGCCGTAATAACTAATGAGTTGAAGGAATGCTAGGAAATTTACGTAATTAATATATTTTTTCGAGTTGTGAAAATAGACATTTTATTGTACATCATTCAATTCATTTCATTCATTATAAACTTCACCAGATAACAAAACGTTACGAAACAGCTGACGCGTATGCGATGTACTAACTGTAACTGCGCGGGCGCAAGACGGGGCGAACTTATTGGCTGCCGTGCAGTTAAATAGTTAAATATTACAAACAATATATTATAACTATGCCAAAGTATTGCTACAAATGCTGCTGCTCACTGCTATTCACTGAATATTGAAGTATTTATATGTATAATATTTTTTTATACTACATAAGAGAATAAATTCAATAGATAAATTTTAAAACTTATGCTGCCTGACCGTCTGTTGACCCGTGCTTCATAAGGTCCACATTCGTTTTATGGTGCTTAAACCATTATAGTTTTAGGTACTTAAGGTAATACGACTAGCTACAACACTCATATACAGCGAGATCCTAGAGCTGCCAGACCTATCTTATTTTTACATAAATAGACGAAATTTTTAGTCACCTTTCTCTCCTGATTGTACATCGCCCCCAGTCTCGAACTATATGAGTGCAAAAGCGTTATAAGTACATAAAAAACTACTCAAAACATAAGGTTTCATCTATTTAAAAATAAGTTAGGTCTGGCAGCTCTGGGATCTTAATCTACTATTATATTAACTTTCAGTTACAATAATTGTACAAACTTTGAACGTTCGAGTTGAAACATAAAACAAGATTGCTTGTAATTCATTTTTATGGTAGAAAAATAATTATAATTATATTTATGATAAGATGTTCTGTTGACAGTACATTATGATTATTAAACCAATATCTTTCTAAGAAGAAATACGTAAATAACTCTGTAACACTGATATATGGCGTTCGATAATTAAACTAAAGCGTATTATTCACGCAGCGACAATTCATACGCACGTATTCGTGATTTCACGATTGTAATACGTTTATCTTGTAAATAGAACACATGAGAAATATTCTTATAATTTTATAACTGAGGATTTTTTATCACAGTTTTTTCACAGGTGATAACAACATGCTATATGAGGTGACAACCACCAAACTTTTTTTTTTTTTTTTTTTTTTTTTTTTTTTTTTTTTTTTTTAACGTGGGGAAATCCCTTATGGATACCCACCCTCCCGGGGGAGAGAGTGGGTTATGTCCGACTCGCACGGACTAAAACCCCACGGTGTACCAACAGACCGTTGTGTGGGGGCGGCAAGGGATCGTTCAAGCTAATCAACCTTGTAGAGCCGCCCCCACGGTCCGCCCGGCGGAAGGTGACCGCCGGGCTCCTACCTATAGAGGGACAGACCGGGTACACACCGGCTGTCCCCCCTCGTCCGCCGGACCTGTGCAATGAGGAGATGGGCCCCCCGGCCCACCCCCTCAGGTCCGGCTACGGTGGCGGGAGGAGTTGGGCGAATCGCCGCCTCCTCCCGCCTGTCCTCCTTTGGCGGAGAGGGCCACTTTGAGGATCTGCCTCGCGGGCCCTCTCCGCCTCCTCCTTCTGCGAGATGACGTCCTCACAGAAGGAGGACATCGCTCGCCACGCCGGTTCGCTGCCGAGCATGGCCGAGACCACGCTCGGCAGCGACAAGTCAGGTCCTACCGCCGCCGCCAGAATGCGGCGCTGCTCCCCCCACGCAGCACACTCAGACAGAGTGTGCTGCGCGGTATCTTCGTCAGCGCCGCACTCATGACAGACGGCGGTCGGCTCCCTGCGTGCGATCCGGTGCAGGTACCACCCGAAACAACCGTGTCCGGTGAGTACCTGCACCAGTCGGAACGTCAGGGAGCCCCACTCCCTATCCAACCACGCCCGCAGGACCGGGCGGACGGCGTCGACAGTGAACCGCCCGAACCGCTCGTCCGCCAGGTCCTGCATCCATCTTTCGACGGCGTCTCCTCGGAGACGCCGTCTCTCCACCTCTATTTCCCTGGGAGCCGGAGGCTCCCCCCTTCGTTTTCTCGCCGCCGTGAATTGGTACACGGCGGCGAGAACTCCTGCCTCCAGCTCCCAGGGCAGGGAGCCGGCGAGCACAAAGGCCGCCGCCGAGGACACCGTGCGGTACGCCCGGATCGCCCTCAGTGCCACCGTGCGCTGCGCATTACGTAGCGCGCGCACGTTGGCGGCACCGAGGGCGTCGGCCCACACCGGTGCCCCGTAGGCGGCCATCGCCCGCACGACTCCCATGTAGAGTCGGCGGCACCCGGCACCCGGCCCCCCTATGTTGGGGAGCAACCGGCCGAGTGCCGCCGCCGCCGCAGCAATTCGCGGTCCGAGCCCCGCAAAGTGGGGCTCGAACCGCCAGCGCCCGTCCAGGGTGAGGCCCAGATATTTCATCTGGGTCCCCACCCTGATCCGGGCGCCCTCCACCACAATGTGGGCCCCAGGTGGTGGCCCCCGCCGAGGCCCATGGAAAAGTAGGGCCTCGGTCTTCTCGAGGGCCACTCTGAGGCCCAACCTCCTTATGCGCCTGACCACGAGGGTTCGAGGGTTGTGGCCATCGTGGCCAGGCGCTCAACCTCCCTCCATTCCCCCCCCCGGGCTACGACTAGGGTGTCGTCCGCGTAACATATGAGGCGTGCCCCATATGGGAGCACGCCGCGGAGCACCCAGTCGTAGCCCATGTTCCACAGGAGCGGCCCCAATGCCGACCCCTGTGGAACCCCTCGCCGTGTGGCCCGCCTGACCATCCGGCCGTCGCCGTCGACATAGGCGACCTCCCTGCCCTCCAGGTACGCCTCCAACACCCGCCGCAGGTACGGGGGCACTCCGAAATACCGGAGCGCCTCCCGTATGACGCCATGCGGCAGGGTGTTGAAGGCGTTGGCGATGTCGAGTGACACCGCCAAAACCCTCTCCCCTTGGGAGGTCGCCTCTGCCGACAACGACTTCAGGAGGCACAGGGCGTCCACTGTCGAACGCCCTGTCCGGAAGCCATACTGCGCGTCCGCCAGGTTCGGCCCCACGCCCTCTAGGTGCTGGACGACCCGGGAGGAGATGATCCTCTCCAGCACCTTCCCAGCGTCGTCCAGCAGGACGAGGGGCCGATACGCGGACGCGCAGTCCGGAGGGCGGCCTGCCTTCGCCATAAGGCAGAGCCGCCCAAGCTTCCAGGGCTTCGGGAACTGCCCGACCGAAAGACACCGGTCGAACAGCTCCCGAAGCCACCCCCCCAAGAGAAATCTATATCTATACTAATACTAGCCGACCCTTCTAACCTAGGCGGACCGTATTTAAGTTGGTAGGTACCTCTTTAGAATACGTGCCGAAAGCATTACTTTATAATCGGGATAAAAGCTTGCTGTAACTCGATGATAAGAAAGCACCAGCTTTCCTGATTATGCTATCTACAAATATCGAAACCGATTGTCGTGCCATGCCGGTATACGAATGATTTTTACTTATGTAATATAATGTGACAAAAAGAATTTGGATTACTCCCCAACCAATTTATAACCGAACACTATATTTATGTTTCTATTTTTATTAGATTAGACTGCGTTAATTACTGACGCTGCGGTGACATTCTAACAAAGTCCCAAAGCACATTACCGATTCGTCGGAGAGTAAGTTCAAGCATCATGCCAAACAGGTTTTAATGTCTAAAGGCTATTATAGGGTGTATCAATATGTGAACGATGGTGACGTCGGATGTCATTTGGTGGAAATGACGCCCTCTCTGTACATCCATCAAAAATGAATGCAACTATGTTTGTAAAAATATGTATCATAAAAAGATAAACCAGATTGAGTTTCTTACCGGATCTTCTCGATGACTCGGTTGTTATCTGGATCGGTGGTAGCTTTGAAATTCATAAGCGCCTTTTCAGGGCCTAAATTTAATAAAATATTTTTTGATTTTGACAAATATGAAGTGTTATTGCGTACTACAGTTTTATTCTATTTCATTTCTCGACCGAATATACCACACAATAATAACAAATGTTATTCATGCTACATAAAAAACCGGTGTGATACAAATTCATTCGGATGACATGAAAAATAGCAGTGAAAGAAATTAATAATAATCATGAGATGCGTGAAATATTCTATGCATATTATAAACAAATGTACCTCCGTCTACAGAGCGTCAGTGCTAGAGCTCCGGCATATAAGACGCAAACATTTACACTGTTATTATAACGGCGACCATTATACACAGTTTCCTTTATATTATTAAACAGTACCTATGTTCATATAATAATAGCATTCTAAATAATTAATTAAATAACTTTTAGATACAGAAGCTTTGATCTTTGTGACAGCAAGAAACAATTTACAACTGTATGTTTGCTTTTTTTGGTAGGATCTAGTCTCTCATGTAGTAGATTTTATATTTTATTCATAATCTTGTGTTATTTGACTCCATAGTTTATAATATTGGTGGTGTTTTACGTAATATACATCGGTTATTGTCCACAACTGAAGTGGATGGGAAATAATACCACGGAGGATGAATTTTGAGATGCCACAAAACCTCCATGGAAAGTTCTACCAAAACAGCCACCATCTTGTTAGAACATTGAAATTATCACAAGATGCTTGTAATATTATTTATTACCTACTCGAATTTCAGTAATAATCTGGAAGATGATTAGCAAAAAAGAAACCTATATGCTTTTAAGTATTAATAAAACCAATAAAAAAAATCTGGTATAAAATCGTATACAATAATATATTATTTATTATGATACATTTTAAAATAAAACAAGTTGCTTTCGTGTCGCTGCCAGACAAAGAAGTGTAGGTACTACATTTAAAGATTCCACGCAACATGCATTTCAATTTTATAAAATCTGTTGCATAAAGTATTAATAATTATTTGAATCTTGCAAGCAACATCCGATAGCAGTGTTATGAATAGACAGCTTTAGTTTGGTTCCAGTGCGGTTTGCTTTGTCGCAAAGTTATCAGTATGACACTAACCTTGGTGACACACGGACTGTTTCGTCGTAAAGCGAAACTGTCATTTTTATTTTTCTTCACATATTCCTCATAATATATCTAGAATTTTTAATTCTGTTTATAAAAACGTATGTAAAATTGATGTATTAAGTCTAGTCGTTGGAATTTGAACTTAAATTTATGATTATCTATCTTTACTTATTTACTAATCCAGAAAATTGGCAAAATTTTAAGTGCATAAATAAACATATTTAAAACTTCCATGCTTAAGGCTAAAGCTATGCAGTAGGACATTCTTAAAAATGATTTTCCCTTCATAATTATTTAAAGTCATACATGACCTAATACCTAAAACAATAAATCATATCTACCATGGTTCTTACAATAAATTCACATAAAACATTTACGTAATTACTTCATAGTTAAAATGATTTTGACTTGTTCTAAAACAAATATAATTAGGCATCAGCGAAAAAGCATATACATATATTTAGTATAAAAATATACTTTAATTTATGATTTAATAATGTTTTTAGTTTTTAATGTTATGAATTAAACTAGTTGGCAATTGAATTTATATTCTCTTCAGTTAATTGTATAGGTATTGTTATTCATAGAAATTTCTTCAACCCTATTCACACACTTACAGATTGGATTTTGAAAAATGCTGTAAGATTTACTTAATTAATCATGGGCGAAATATATATAACCAAATATTATTTCCTATATAAACTTTCTCATCAGCATTCACAACTTCAGGTGTTGAAACCCACCCTTAAACCACTTTAGCAATATAAAGCCAACATTCCTGCAAAATAAATCATGAAAACCATAGTTTATTCTTTTCAGTGTCCGTGTGTCATGTTATTTGTTGTAACATGACCCGTCTCGCAATTATTGGAGTAAACGAGAATTATAAAGCAGTCGCGTTGTACTAACATTGGAGATGTTTAATTATTTTGTGTTGTTATTAATTGGTGAGTTTCATATATTATTTGCAACATAAACTGTTTTATTGAATTAGTTTGTCGTTTACTTTTTTGCTGTTAGAGCTTCTTATCGCAGTATTCAGGTCATCAGGTTAAGTTCTGTTACACTTTATAGAAGGTTCCTAATAAGAGACATAAGTACTTTACTGGTCTGTCTTAGATAATTCTATTGCTGATATATTACATAAAATATGTTCAGAATTTATTCTGATTAAAAAAGTCAACGGACTTATGATTTATTGAAAACCCACACACAGAAAATACACAGTTAAAAACAATTATTCTATTGTCGGTGTAATAATTTAGTACCTAGTGAAAGAGATTGAAGTTTTCTAACTTTATGTTCCTTGTCAATGTTTCGCATATTGTGTTACCTTAGTTACTCTTCTGTAGAGTTTGTCTATATCTAAATAAACTAATTAAATTTCTTTGTTAATAATGCTAAACATTATTACAGGAGGATATAACAGGACGATTATGTTTACAACTGTTTTGTCTCTGTCTATTTATATATTAGTGGCCCCAATGGTCCAAATTCGACCGTAATATAAATTAATACATGAATATTATTATTTATTCTGAGTATTGTACCAATATTGTAGATTGTAGGCGTAAGGAGCATTGAGTATGATGAAATAGAAACTGTAAATAAAGGTTATACACTATTGATTGTGTGAAAAAAAAATAGTTACTAAAGCTCGTTAGTATCTACCATTTAGATAAAAAAAAACAATTGGGAAACAGGGAAGAAAAAGGTATTAAATTGTTTGTCTTCGGTTAGTTATCTACACTAATATTATATAGATGTAAAGTTTTTGAATGCGGATGTTCGGGGTAATCTCTGGTACTACTGATCCGATTTTTATAATTCTGTTACTTTTAGAAAGGTATATTATTTTTGCATGCTATAGTTTTTTCTTTGACATATATGTTTTTCCAATAATTAATCGCAATAAATTTAATCAAAATCGGCAAAAATTATATAATATGGCGTGCGCTGCTTGAATGGTTTGGATGGAGTAGAAACTATAAAAAAAATATTTATTAGTTTTATAAAAAAGTTCGCGACACCATATATCTAAGCTTAATATGTCAGCTCAAAAGATGGTTTGAATGTAAAAAGTAAAACAAATTTTAGAGAATAAGCTTGCATACAGCTTTCATGTATACATTACAAATTATTATGCTTTTGATGGAGTTGGTCAGAAGGTAATGCGAAATAACAACTATAAGTCGGTAAAATTATTACGTTGTCGCTGCTGTTGGCCGTGCTAGATAAGTAGACGAGGTGCAAGCATAGGGGGGGAGGGGGGGGGGCACAGGAGCAACCAACATATTACTGGGAAGACATTTCTCGCCAATATAGGATAGTTTTTATCTCAATTGAACCCGGTAAGTGGTGTTGCAATCGGGTTCTAGGCTTATTTAAGATGATTTTTCGCTTACCGAATAGGCATGTATTGAGTAGTTCCTTGGATAGTTTGAATTTATAATTGGACCCGGTAGGTGTCGCTACATTCGGGTTCTAATTTTTTTTAATGATTTTTCGCATTTGGAAATACAATTGGGTTGATAATAACCTATTGGGCGCAGACGAAGTTGCGTGGGACAGCTTGTATGTAGATAAATTAGATATAATGTAAACTTTGTTGGTATTTTTGACAGCAACGTGTTTGATCCTGGCATCAAAATGCGCATCAGGGTCGTGCCCTCCGACATTGCCGGTGGACTTGTGTGAACCGTCGTGCGGTCCATCGATTCCATGCAATGGGACGAAGCTATGCTGTCCTACTGCTTGCGGCGGAGCGATGTGTGTTGACGCAATGTCGCAACGCCACTTCGTTACTTTAGGTCTGTATTTAAAAATATTATGAATAAAGTATTAAGCTGTAAGAAGACGCTTATGAATTTTAAAACTACCGCCGGGTTTATTTTTTTAACATATGTATTCGTTGAAATTACATTACACGTTATAATTTAGTGAATGCACAAGTTACAATATAATACAAATCTCTCATAAACTCGCCGTAGTGACTCTTTTTATTTGTTACGCTTCGGGATTTGATTCCATAATTCGTATCCTCAGGAACCGTTATTTTGTCCTGTTGCAATAACAAAAAAAAACAAAATCCAGTTGATTATATTTTTCAGTGAAGTCTGGCCGGTGTCCCGAGTATCCCCGTGGACCCTGGATCTGCACACATATGTGTACAGGTGACTCGGATTGCCCGAGAACGCTCAAGTGCTGCCACAACCGCTGCGGAGCCCTGACTTGCCAGAAGCCAGATGCAGACGTTGATGTCGATTCAACACCGCCTGCCGAGTAATTAAACCCGTTAGCCAAAAAGTCATTGGAGAAAGTCACTAAACTGTTCGAAAATAAACAATAATAAAACTATATAGTATTCTACTTGAGATGGGTTTAATTATCAGAAACGAAATGTAAGCGATGCTTCAATATCAATTGTCTAATAATAATTAACGCCCTTATTCAACAAAAAAAAACAAAAATTCGCATCATTTGTGGTGATTGAAAAATGTATCTCCATTTATTTGTTTTAATTATTGTTTTTTTTTAATTAGAGTTACTCATCATAGAATAAGTTTTAATGTATACTGGGACTAAATGTCGCTGCAGGTATGGCCATAAATCCTATTTTCTGTAATCGCACACGGTATACATACTACGGATAGCAATCAAACCGTTCGGTGGAACTGCGTGCTCATTTGTTTGTAAGTCTGTCAACTCGTAATATCTATTCATTATGTACGTCATTAAACACAATATCACAAAATATTATTTTATATTATAGGATAGTGCCACGTTTTTTACTACGAGTGCTTTTCATGTGGTCGAACTTATCTCTTATTGCAACTTATCTCCGAAAAAACTCCGTGTGGATTTATAAATTTTGATTAATACATCTGGATTTATCTAAATTAAAAAAAAATACTATTATCACTAGGGATGTGGTATTAGCAAAATCACGATATACTATCGACAGTTAAAATTAAAATAGCTAATGAATAAAACTAAAAAATCATACAAAGGAATTATAGAAATCTAGTTTTATTAAAGAAAAAGAGTGGGTAATTTAATGATTTTAAACAAAATTCAATATTCTTCTGAGGCATCTTCTTCTATTTCCTCTTCGTGCATTGGTCGCCTTACCTATTACGTTCTTGTTCTATTTTTTTTGCAAACACTAAAGCTCGTCAATGGCTACAAAATAAAAAAAGAATGAAGAAAATCGTCTGAAAAACCGAGAAGGGAGATGTTCTTGACTGTTTTTCCACTGACTATTTATCTACAGATTATTTTAACTATGATATTGAAAGTGTATCAATCATATTCATTATCCGACTGTACAAAATGTGTTTTCGACTGTACCTGATATAAAACAATTGTATTACAAGATAATTACTTTAACATATTTTCTGGGAAAACAATATCTCATATTACTAAGAAGTTATTCAATATTTTCTGTCTTCAGATTTTTCTTATGATTTCTTTTATCATAACATTTTGACGGGCATCTTTACCTAGATCAATTACCTCGGTATCGCATAATTGTTCTAGGAAATTGGTATTTTTTGTGTTCAAAACAAAAATAAGCTATATTACATTACAGATAAAACGGAGGTGGGCCTCCAGCGCTCTCACTAACTGAACGAAACGCAACAATTCAAGTACCGTTACTTCACGTCAGTGTTTCTATGAGAGAGTGGTAGTACCCCGGGTGAACCGACCCATACTGAAACTAGTAATAGCTTCAGCGTGGCTCTACCACTTTAGACTTAAATGTAATGTTATTTAAAAATTATAAGTCCAATGGCTGGGTTAATAATCATACAAGACGCAGAATAACCATATCTGTATAAGTTAATTAATTATACTTATTTTGGTAACCCCACTTAATTATTTCATTGCTTACCTAGATTTGCTTGTCTATTGTTTGAGCTTGGAGAACCTTCAACAGGCAATTATGAAACAAACGATTTTGAGTACGGTAGTTGGAACACGCCACTCTAATCTTCTGAATTGTATTTTTATGCAACGATGCGCGCTTGCTATTTTATTGTTTTATTTTGGGACGTAACAGTATGTATTGTGTTGGGATCAGATTGTTTTCTAGTATTTAAAGCTTCGGCTTTAAAACCACTTACGAAGACCTAGAAAAACTAGAAATTATTAAGCTTTCTACTTTCGATATTGTAATTTAGTTCGCTGATTACTGAAATCGAATATTTATCTAAAAATAATAAAGCCAGGGGAGCCGAGAGCTTCGGTTAATTCACAATTTCCCTTTTGAATATTATTATTTCTCAGGTAAACAGGAAATTTTATTTTTCTGATTGAATTATTTCGCGCTCCAATGAACAAACGATTGGAGAACGGGCCCGTTTATTATGAAATTTGTTTGACGATCTAATAATCCCCGAGGCCTATGTTTACGTAACGTGTTTGTTTGTGAAACGTTACACATTTGAAATAAACTTTAAAGACAATTTACTTCAATGAGAGATCAGTTACGATAGGTTATACCATAAGGCCACTTGGTTGAAACTGCTCGTAAATCAGTATAATGATGGGCCCTGAAACACTGTAGCGCTAGTACTACTGTTTGCGGCACAAATAGTCGTAGATGTGGTTATACTGTAGCCGATCATGCAATGGCTCTAACTGGTTCACGTAAATCTGCTTACAAAATAATGATAATATTGTATGTAAAATATCCTGCAAGATCTCTCATTTTAGACGAATGAGATAAGATATATTCATATGAGGTAATGAGGTAAGATATTCATTTTATGTAGATTTTACTGAAATTCGTTCCAAACATAACAATGATTCGATTCATTCGTTGAAATGACTCGTGCCAGCATTTTCGGGCATTTTCCTGAGCTGATTCGGACTGTGCCTGAAACTTTTGTTAAGATAGATATCGTTATTAAATTAAGATAGGGCTTCTTATCCTATCGTATTTAACTGCTATCGTCAAGTTCAGAACTGCGAAAGGTACCTATTGTAAGCACCTATAAGTGTATTCTGGCAGCTTCACTTCAGAGCCAGTCCTTAACTCCTAGCGCCTTACAAAGGCCTTATTGTCCAATAACACGCTACACACAACTACACTATTGACCTGACCTGATCATAGTTTCACCGGACTAAATAGCTCATGAGAAGCGTGCGATGACGATGACGAGAGTTTCACACTTTTTGTTCACCTAAAACGTACACATATAGACACAGTATACATGTAGCTCATGGAAAGCGTTCGGTGACGATGAGGCGAGTTTCATGATTTTTGATCACTCAAAAAAGTGCTCAAGACATGTCAAGAAGTTTTCACTTCAAAAACAATTACTTCTTGCATAGAAAGTACTGTCACTTCGTTCGAGTGATTCGAGTAACGAACACTAAAAAAAGGTAACACGTTCATATAGAAATAAGAATGCGAAATTATAGAAACCGGTATTAATTCACAGGTGCTCGTTATATACGATTCAATGTAAAAGCTTTAGTTAATGGGACACGCCAGTCGGGAAGATTCAATTTCCACTTTTATCTAATCTCCGCTAAAGGCACCTTCTTATGTTAACAGTTTTTTAACTCGGTTGAGAACTTGAATGGTTTTGATTTTTATTTTATTTTCCATTTTAATAAAAGGTAGATACGGTGGAAAGTATAGGGTATGCTATATTTTTATCCTTTCAAAGCACTTTCTTTTCACTTCATGCATCCGCACTGGTTCTAGCTTCCTATTTTCCTTTCTTCTTGCACTTTACAATTCAGCCTCAGTTCTCCTTGGTTTCAATCTCCAATTATGTTTGCATTAAGCATCTTCTGTAATTTTTTCCAAATATTTCAAATGGGGAGTTTTTGGCGGGATTTTGGAATATCATGTAGTGAATGAAGTTCAAGTGTGTTTAAGTTTAAATGAAGTGTTGTAAGTTAACGGTGCTGGTTGTATTTTTTATATCGACTTAGTTTAATATTACCGCAATTAAATAGTTACAGAATACAGATATTTTACGCTGAAAAATATATATAAAACCTGATCCGAGTATGTGACTACTATAATTTACCTACCACAGGATTTGTCTAGATCATTATTTGTGTTGGAGAATTACAATCACACCGCCTAACAAACAGAGTAATTACATATTTTATAATATATTAGTTTTTTTAACTTGGATATTCTTGCATTAATATGAATTTAACTCATTCTTCGGGAACAGTACTCATTACTGGATGAAAGTTATCATATGATCCTTCTTAGTACCCCTAATAATGACTATTCAAAATTCCATAATGGTCAACCAACCAACCAACAATAAGTCAACAAGGAAGAAGGTTTTGTAGGTGGTAGAGCTACGCTGAAGCTATTACTGTTTTCAGCATGAATGGGTCGGCTCACTCGGGGTAGTACCACCCTCTCACAGAAAACCGACGTAAAGTAACAGTGTTTGCATTGTTGCGTTTCGTTCGGTCAGTGAGAGCGCCGGAGGCCCACTTCCCTTCCCCATTCCCCGTCCCCTCTCCTACTCCTCCCTCCGCCCTCCCCCCAAACACAGGTTGGCAACGCACTTGTGACTCCTCTGGTGTTGCAAGTGTCTATGGACGGTGGTGATCACTTAACATCAGGTGACCCAGCTGTTCGTTTGCCTCCTATAATATAAAAAAAAAAAAAAAAGCATGGAAGGATATGTGTAGGAACCTTAGCACAATCACATTGGAATTGCTTGTGATGATAAGAGATGACAAGTCGCGGCGCCGGGGACTATTATGGGTGCTTAGGCATTTTCCGTCGGGGTCACCAAATGTAGGATCCTCGGCATTATCACGTCAGGATCACCAATTTTGAGGCGCTCAATGTAATTGAAATTGACTTCGCGACGCAAATTTTATTATCGACTCGTCTAGTGTCGAGGAAAAATTGTGACATCGAATATATCTTTCACTTTCAAAAAGGCTCGTGTGCATAGACATTTTTAAATGGCCAGCACGCTACACATGCAAGGAAATAAATAAAATACTCATACACTCTAAATCATTGAGTTTTGCAAATCAAATATTTGTTCGCATTGTATTATAAATGATAGGGATTGTGGTGCACGGCTGAGTGGACGGGAATCCACGCTGGTGTGAATAAGATGAAGTGCCACGATATATCATGTTACCCGCAATTGCCTCGCGAGCCTCACTACAGCTTTCAGGTTTGGGGTTCCTCAGGAACAATTGATGCAAATAAATTAATACGTTTAATGTATGAACATTGGTTCGATCAAATTTCTACGTAAGATATACTTCAGAAATATTCTTGTTACAGTGTATTGAGTTGATATAAAACTGAAGACAAAAACTAACTTAACTAACCAAACCCAAAAAAATAGAGGTAGATATCAGCCCTATTAGTCGTTATTTTAAGTCAACTAGTCAATAGTAAACAACCAATAACAATCAAGTATTGTTAGTATTGGCTATCAGTTATGAGACAATAACAGTTAAATACGGATTAATAGACAGTAGTTGGTCATTAGTACGTTCGCCTAGTTCTTGGCTTGACTTTAATTACACGCGGACGTGTCAAAATAGATATATTTCTACGGAACCGTAAACTTATTTCGTTTACACTTGACCGCTTTAATATCCTACAGGGTGCTCTGTGGTCCGTAGTCAGGGTATAAATATTAGGTAAGTTATTTTATCGCCTCTTACACTGAAGGGTTAGTAAATCATTGGCACACGTCTAAATATAAGGGAACGGATTTTATTAACATATTCAGAAGATAATACGAGTCATTTGAATTGGGGTTTTTTGTTTCTTAAATTTAGTGGCTTTTACGGTAGTTGTTCAATAGGATAGTATATAGGATAGGATATTTGTTGGTAAAACTATATACAATGACCACTCACAGTAGTGTGCTTGGACACTTGGGTCAAGTGCTTCAGTAAATGTGGTCACGAAAGCAGCACATTAGTGAAGCAATTGTTAAGCCTTTAAGCGTCGTAAGGTATTGCCATTCTTATAAGCGGCTTTTAATTAACAATCGTAGAATATTTTAGATCTAATCATCATTTATCGTTATGTAAAGATGTGGTAATGTAACGGATGATGAATAGTGGTTAGCGTGTTTGAATCTTTGCGCCTGAGCTGGAGCTTTTTGGTGACGGAAACATCGTGTTGAAAGTTTAGTATTGTGGTAGAGTAATCTGTCGTCAAGCACCTAAGGATGTGTTCCAGCAGCTGTCAGTCACGCTCTCTAGGCTTAGCGTTTCTACCATTCTGGGCCACACCGTTATTTAATATCAGGTGAGATTTTTTTTTATGTCATAGCAGGCAAACGAACATGTAGGTCACCTGACATTAAGTAATCACCACCCTCCATAGACATTAACAACACCGGGGGAGTCGAAAGTGTGTTGCCAGCCTGTGTTTGGGGGAAAGGGAGGGAGGGAGAGGAGAGGGGAGGTGGGCCTCCGGCACTCACACTGACCAAACTAAACGCAACAATGCAAGTACTGTTACTTCACGTCGATTATCTATGAGAGGGTAGTAATACCCCGAGCGAGCCGACCCATTCATGCTGAAACCAGTAATAGCTTCAGCGTGGCTTTACCACTTAGACTTTGTGGTCAGACTCTAAAACCTATAAAGTGTTAAAAGAAGAAAGTATGGAAGCTAATAAATATTGAGGTGACAACCCGACCACCTACCATTGAGGGAGAGGGTGAAATTGACTGCGCGGGGGTAAATGCAATGGCGTATGAGCTGCGCGGGTGGTTCGGCGCCTCGAACACTGACTGATCTATCACTAGCCGATGAGAACACGTATATCACTACATATTTTTGAGCACTGGATAACCTACCTCCCCTTTCCAGCTTCCCCTCCCCCTCCCCTAAACACAGGGTGGCAACGCACTTGCCGCTCTTCTGGTGTTGCAAGTGTATATGGACGGTGGTGATCACTTAACATCAGATGACCCATCTGTTCGTTTGCCTCTTATGATATATAAAATAAAGTCCTCTGCCACCTCTGTATGTCTCTTCACGGTAAACTCAAAACGGATTTTCATGCGGTTTTCACAGAAAAAAGTAATTCATGAGGATGGTTTTGATATATCATTTGTCAAGGTTTTTTTATTATCAGGGTGATTTAACGTCCGTCGTGCCCGCTAGTATTGTGTAATGTAGACCTACTTTCTTGATTACATTTATCTAAATACACTATATATGTTTCTACAAGCACCTCTACGGCGTCCACAATAAAGGCCTCGTGTAAAAATGAAGTTATGCATCGAGGATCGGGAAGATCAGGTCCAATTCTTTTATTTCAATGAGAAACGTGAGGTTTCCCGTCTAAAGGGAGTAATTAATTTTATACCTGTCGTAGAACCTCGATGTAGGTCACACACAAGGGAACCGATTAGTCGCATGAAAATAATAATAGACGTTCTCGATTCCGGATCGATTGCATTCGGAGTCTATAGGAATCGAAAAGTTGGAGATGGCGCAGTACCGGGTTAATTAATTGCTTATATTATATATACCTATACATCTGTGTGTACAGACAGCAAAATAGATAGATTTTGTTTTAGTAGTAATGAAAATAGTTTTGGAGGGAGTCCAATTTTGTATGACTGGATTACGACTACCATACACTAAATGTAGCACATGTCGGCGTGGCATGCTAAGGTGTATAGTATTCTGGGATGAATAGATGTATAACTAATTGCCAAGAGGATTAGTAGCTATTGACGGCAACAATTACCGTTGGGTTAAAAAAAATTTAAGCGGTTATTTTTTTTCTTAGAATTGGACCGGTATAAGGTACACTACAGTTGTTTTGTCGTGCTGTAATAAAAGAAGAGTGAGGGAAAGTAATGCAGATTACATACTGAAAGATGTGCTTAAAGGTACAATTTTGTTTTCTTTTTTAATTATGTTTCTTTGAACGAATAAGGTGTCAGCAGAATCTACTTTATAAATGTCTAATGAAAATACAGTTATTTGAGGTTCAATCACGTCATAACCACTAAACGCAATGGTATAAGACCTACGTATTCTGTGAGGAATTTTTCGTACATTGTTCTAGAGTATTTTCCTGTTTTTTTTTATATTATCGGCCCTTTCCCATTTTCTTTAATGTTCAACGAAGCGGACGGGGATCTGCCAGTTTTATAATAATGCAATAGCCACAGTTAAGAAAAACATCAAAGTCTGTTATATACCTTCAAGTTTATCATTAACATATAAAATGTTTAGAGTTGATTTAGTCGTAATGTTTTTATTTTTATTTTACAAAAACTCAATATAGATAAAAAACAGACATAATTCTTTAAAACGTACAAAACCAGCACAAACAATGAACAAATCGCTCACATTTCATTGTATTTCAGATACGATTGCAAAAAAAGGAATATACAAAACGCATTGTCAGCAGTGCGGAGTAGCAACTGTGGCTTGCGGTACGGGCGAGGCGATGCCGTCGGCACTCTATTGTCGTGTTTATTGTTCATCGTCCGCCAGTGAATAGCCCGCTTTACGGACATCCCAAGTAATGAAAAATAAAATGTCTAAATAAAGAAATCATTTGTAACATCTTTGTATCACTTTGAATATCACGACTCGAGATACATGCAGAAATCACAGGATTAAAATTGACCGTCGCAATTTGACACAGCTGAAAGTAACATCTTCTATGATTTGTATAAGAATGTAGATATAACTTGTCTGTACTTTTCAGGTACATATATTTCGGGTAGAAACACATTTCGTCTAGTTAGATTTTTTTCTATTATATAGTTCTAATGCAAAAAAAATTACAAATCCGAGAGACTACGTGAATGACCTTTATATTTTCTTTTTTCGGTGGTCACTCTAGACCCTAAAATTAGAAAAAGTTAGTTATGCGAGGGACAGTTCACACGAACGAGCTTTTTATTTGTTATTTCTGAAACTTCGCCCGAAGTACTTGTAAATAAAAACTTTTAAACGTGACCACAACAGTCCAACATTTAATGTTACATATATGTAAAATCGCGGGGTTATGCGATGTTATAGTTGGCCTATGGTATTCACCCACTCTCCCTAGAGGGGTCTACCATCTTGACCCCTCAGACCGCAGTCGGGGCCCCTCGGAGGAGCTAACACCTGTCGGGGGAGCAGACGCAGTGCCAGTTGATAGTCCCTGCTTTCCCGGCTAAAAGGTGTATGGAGGCACCATTAGGGATCTCCCCATGTAAAAAAAGGCCTATGATATTGAAAATTGGTATCCGTTCAAGTGATAGACAGCATGTGATAGATTATTAAAAAAAGAAGTAATAAAAACAATAATAATTACTAAATAAATATGTGTATAAGACTAAATGAGGTATGTTTTGGTTAAGATGGATAGATTTCTGTGAAAATGTACTAGCATTTTAATCAAATCATTACACTGTTTTTAATATGGTAAATAATTTGATAAATAAGTAATATTATGTATAAATTGTAGAAATGATCACTAAGGCTTTCAACAAATATATTAGCAAAGATGCATTTGAAGAGCACTAGTTTTCATTTTACAAAAAAATGTAGTGAGTGATGTTCGTCACTCGCCACTATAAAAGCGCCGCCGCTCGGGTACCATGGTTCGTAGTCCGGTGAAGCTGTTAAGACCTAGCTAGGTCAATAGCGTAGTCAGTTCGAAAAAAAGTACCATGGTTCTGTTCGTTTTCAACTATCGGTCCGAGCGGAGCTCTGGTGTAAAGGGAGAAATAACAAAGCTAAGTAAAATATTATAATTTAATACGTTTGTCGTGGTTAATATGTATTTTCCATGAATTTGATCATTTGTGATCTTTATAATTTTATGTATGTCTTGTAAAAATTGTCACGAAAGATAAACCAGATCGAGTTTCTTGCCGGTTCTTCTCGATGACTCGGTTTTCTGTTGATTGGTTGACTTCGGTTATTTGGCAATTGACTTTTATTTATGCAGAATTATTTTGACTTTCATATATTTCCCATGTAAAATTACATCAAAGTATTCACTACATTGCTTATAGTACTATAGTATTGCTTATAGTACATAAAGTAGCAAAATTTACAATAAAATATGGCCGGAGGAAAAGTTTATGCATTAATAAACCGCATATTGGATAAAAAGTTTCTAGGACATGTCTACCCTAACAGACAGATAGATACTGAACGAACGAACAAATTAGACACGTTTGAAAAAAACAAAAAAAGAGAAATATCAAAGAATTGGCTAACCTATTCAGTAAATATGGGCAGTACAGCATTACTACGACGCTGATTTTCCATGAGAGCCCATATAATGACAAAATCAAAAGAATAAACCTATATTGTATATATACTTATATACACATATATGACAATTCCAAAGAAGGATAATATTTATCGTGTTATAACAACAATATTTTGATATCTCTGTAAACACAGGCTGTAATGTAAACAAGTTTACAAGCTGTCGCCGCTGGCGCCCCGTTCGTTTCCGCTTCCGTTTCAAATAAAATCCTAGCCGTGGTACAACTGAAAGAGGAAATAAGTGTTGCTTCGATTATTTTGTTATACTACAAGTCTTAACTTCTGAAAAGATTTACGGGGCGCTCCACGCTTAATCGGATGGTTTGAGTCTTTTTTTGATTTCCTCAATTTTGTGGTATGCTTTAGTACTCTCTCTTTAGTACCACTCAAACTAGGCCTCCTGGTAAATTATTTACTGTGGTAAAATTATTGTAACCGTCGTTAACTGTTAGAAATATAGGGTTATTCGAATTTATAAATAATAGAAATAATATACACTACACAAAAAAAAGAGTGACGCGAATTTTTGAAGTGACCAGACAGAATTTAAACCATTAAGCTTCAAATAAGGTCAAGTTAAATTAATGGAAGCGTTTTACCTTACAATAAAACGCATTTAAATTTATTATATCGGTTTCCATGACCAATAGTAAAAAGTTAAATTCGAATCAGAAAATGTACGCTGAAAGAGATTCGAGGCATTCAACCATAATGGCTTCGCAAATGTAATGGGTTTAAAAGGTAGAGAATTTTAATTAAAAGCTGCTTTCGTATTTCCAATATTGACAAGCGTACACAGCAACTCACTTAACATAAAGCTAAGTGGTATCGGGTTAGCGGGATTCGTATACGCAGTCGACTAAATGTGGTCATTATTATGTCATTAAAGCAAATCTAATTTTAAATTTAATTTTTGAAGTGAAAACTTCTTTAGGCGCGTTAAGCGGTATGTTTTTGGTAGCAGATAAATTTACAATTTCGCGTCATGACATGTTTGTAAGCGTGACCGATCGTATTGCGTTTGCGCGACTTGTGTCGGACTAGCGACGAGTAGTATAAGAGTCTGTGTACGTGTAATATTGAAATTGTGCAGCCCATCATATGTTTGAAGAATTATTATTCAGAGTGCCAATAGATATGAAAGAAAGGCTAATGATAATAACTACAATTTACAAATTATAAAATTTCAATAATACACACTATAATTAACTTAAAAATATAAAAGAGAACTCAGTTTAAATTCCATTGTTTTTAGTTTTCTCTTCTGTCGGTAGTCCTTATGACTGCCTCTTTTTGACTCACCTTTTCTTTAAGCTAATTGACCCTGTCTTAGCATTTGTCTTAGCTAGATTTAAAATAACATATGGGTGACTTTTATCAAAAAATATATTATAAAATACGAAGAGAACTTTTAAAATTTGAATGGTAGTTAAATTAGCTCGTTGAAACATACAAACATGCGAGCTTTATAACAATATACATACAGAATGTAAGTTGACTAGATTGTTACAATAAAACCCACCTCATTAAGTATTCAATGAGAATTGTTAAAACATCAAAATCGAAAATACTTTATTCAGTTTAGATCCTCAGAAGGCGCTTGTGAATGTCAAAGCTATCGGTTTGGACGAACAACCCAATTGTCGAGAAGAACCGGCATGAAACTTGATCTGGTTTATCTTTTCATGATACATATTTTTATAAAGATAGATAGTTAAGTCACATAATCTATACCCCTGCGTTTTATGACTCGTAAATATATAACATACACGAGTTCATAATCCAATAATCCTATCCTGCGATCGCGTCGCTTGTACATGTTATAATCAAAGCGAAATTTCTATCACGGGATTTGATAATCGAGTACACATCAAAGCTACAAGACGCTGATCCGTTGCTACCGTTTACACAATTCGGTTTAATAAGATCCGGTTATAAACTTAACGAGATACGATGTTTAATTATAAACTTAATTACAGTGTAAGTAGATATTCCAGTCTATATATATCTATCACACAGTATTCGCTAATATTGTATTTCAATTTTCAATTCAATTCAATTCAATTTCAATTTAATATTGATATTCATATTTATTGTCCGAGTTAGAAATAGATGAAGTTGATGCGGATTCTTAAAGTAAACTAGACTGGGAGTTAAAATATGATAGGAATTTCTTTAATTTATTTAAGTAAGACTGATGAATAAGCTATTAAGAACACAGGCAAAATATATAATAAAGGAAGATAAACAATTAATTAGTCTGGCAACGGACAGGACATAACAAACAACAATATACAATGAACAAAAATATTTTGGAATGGTATCCATAGGATGGTAAAAGGAAAAGAGGTAGGCAAGTTAAAAATTGGACATATGATATAAATAAAGGTGATAGTTCAGTTTGGCAAGGAAAAGTAAATAATAGAAAAAAATTCAAACGGCTGGAAGAAAGTTACGCATCTAGAGACATGCTAAAAACTAAAACCGAAAACCTGATTGTGTTGTGTAATAAATGTATCTATTTAGTATCGACAATAAAGGCCGACATATAATAAAATAAAAAAAAAAGGTTTTTTCTTGAAATCAAAAATATTTTTTTCAATATAGGCACTATGATGTTGCTTATAAAAGTCAAAATTCTATCACCGATTAAGAAGACAATCTAGTCATCGAGAAGATCCAGTAAGAGAATCGATCTATTTTACCTTTTTTATTTTTTTACAACAAACCTTTATCAAGCTTACAGTATTTGTTAGTCTGTTTGGGTCAAATCTTGCAAACTGAATTGGCACCAGTTGCACTTTGTAATTTTTCATGTTTATTCATTTGGAATAAACCTGCGAAAAAGAAATAAAAACAAAATGACGAACTTCAAAATGGACGCCGTGCACGATTAAAAAAATCCGGTGAAGCTTTTCAACGCATTTATATGAAAGCTTGTTTAAATTTTTTTTTCTCAAATATTGATTTATTTTAATTATATATTTAGGAATCGGAAACGACTCCCAGCGGCGGTATTTCCAAACAATTATGAATTGTAAACGTTCAAGAAACGAGCGTACACTTCTTTAAAAGACCGGTAATGCACTTGTGACTCCCCTGGTGCTCCTAGTGCCTATGGGTGGCGGTGATCACTTACCATCGGCTGACCCGTCTGTTTGTTTGCCTCCTATAATATAAAAAAAGGATTTTCCAGCAATTGAAATAAAACAAGTCTTTAAAAACTTCTTATCTTCATAATATCAGCGCAACATTTCATTTTTTAATAGAAATCTCTATCTCCGTTTCTATCTTTTAAACATTGACATTATACGTCTATATCTCAAAAAATAATCTATAAAAAAAATAGAATGTACATATCTCATCTTAAATAATCCGAGTGCAATACACACATATATTTAAAATAGCGCATTATAATTACAATCGTTTTTAGGAGATTTATAGAGAGGGATGTCATTTTCAGATATCACTATAGTTCACGTATTCAATATTCATCCACCCAACAATATACTTTTGACGTCGAATTCGTTTGATATGATACTCCAACTGGCAATTCGGCAAATCGGTAATATTTTCTATCGGTAATCGGTTAGTGGAATCTAACACTGCAATTAAAAAAAATTGTTAGTGGTCTTACTGAGAATGAAAAATGGTATGGCGAATTTGTGTTTGTTTCTAGTTTTAAATTCATGCTGTTTTTTTACGAAATCTAGCTTTTTTAATCTTTAACAGACACAGTATATTATTAAGAAGATTAGGAGGGAAAAGTTAAGATACTGAATTCTTGAAAGTTAATTTTTAATTATATGAACCTTAAAGATTGTAATAACTTTTCGCAATCACTTATACGTGCTCTTACAGTCGTACATGTAGGCGCCTCGGCATCCCACCGTTGTTATGACGTCGGAGAGCACCAAATATAGGAGCCACGGGCTTACTACTATAGGAGTCTAGTCTGACTTGGACAGCATAATAATAATTCTCGGAGTGCGTAAAATAGACTGTTTATTTATAACTCCATATATGGTATTTATACAGACACGCGATCGTTCACTTGTTTTAATGACATTCTATTTATCTTAATATATATATTTCTTGTGTGCGTGTGTATGTGACTGAACTCCTCCTAAACGACTGGACCGATTTTGATGAAATTTTTTGTGTGTGTTCGTGGAGATTCGAGAATGGTTTAGATTCACAATTGGACCCGGCAGGTGGCGCTGCGATCGACTTTTAGGATTTTTTTTGTTTTCAAGGCAGGACAACGTCCGCCCGGTCCGCTAGTAATATATACAAAGTTTTAGCCAGTCTGCCAAAGAGGATGATATACTCTGTAGCTACATACATATACTGGTTAAATAAAAATCAATTGTTAAATTTAAGCGCATTGTTTCAGAACTGCTGCACGTATTTGATTAATATTTTTTACTAGTTGTACCCGCAGTTCCGCACGCGTTTTTTTAAATCGTATTAAAGAATTATACAATTGTGAGACTATTATAATTGTCTATGTACAATTATAGAAATGCTCTTTAAAGACAATTGTACGTACGACGCGCACGCCACTGAAAGTAACATGTAGCGTATACATTAGATATATAAACACTAACAGCGTGTCAAATGAGGTTTGTCATTAGGAACATATTTGGAACCTTAACCCACTATATAGCTACCTCAGTGCTCACTTACACTGTATAAGGAACTAATAAAACAATAACTTAAAATATTATTATAAAGATTTACATTTACATTACATTTAATATACATTGCCATTATTATAATTAAGATTTTGTGAAGTTATACAAAAAAATAAAAGCTTGTCTGTTCCGCAAGAAATTGTATTATGGAACTCTTTACGTAATACGTTTATAATCTAAGATCATATTAGGAAGACCTCTATATCATTAAAGTTATTAATAATTATAATGTCGAATTGTAAACAATAAGCTGATAATTATTTCTCTTATTAAAAATAAAGAATCAGTTGAAATCTTGCTATATTTCATGCAGACAAAATCGCAGGTATCAGCTAGTCTAAAATAGAATAACCTCATTTACTTTTTATAAGGTTCGCTATTTACCAGTGAAAGTCCCGTGAAAATCGGTATAACCGTTTTGGTGATAGCACAGCGGGCGAAGCCACGGTTAACAGCTAGTATCAACTAAAATTGCTTAAATTACTTTTTGTAAAATCAGCTATCTGCCAGTGAAAGTCTCGTGAAAATCGGTTTAACCGTTTTGGAGATAGCACAGCGGGTGAAGGCACGGTTCACAGCTAGTGTGAACTAAAATTGCTTGATTACTTTTTATAAAGTCAGCTATCTGTCAGTGAAAGTTTCGTGAAAATCGGTCGAACCGTTTTGGAGATAGTACTGCGGGTGAAGCCACAGTTAACAGCTAGTCTAAATTAAAATAAATAGACTAAATTACTTGCTATGATGTCCGCTATCTGCTGGTGAAAGTTTCATGAAAGTCGGTCCAACCGTTTTGGAGATAGCATTGCAGATAAAGTCACGGTTAATAGCTAGTCTAATTTGAGTAGCCTAAGTAACTCGCTGTAATTTCAGGTATTTGCTAGTGAAATTTTCGTCAAAATCGGTTCAGCGGTTTCGGAGACTACCCGGAACAAACGGACAGATAGACCGACAAAAATTTTTAAAATTGCATTTTTGTTAACAGTAGCGTGTATACTCTCGTACACAATCAGTAAAAAAATATATATATTTTGATATTACATACAGACACTTCATTTTTATTATATGTATAGATGTAATGTATCTCGTCTCGCGTTTTTTTAAAATCATATTCAAGAATTATAAGATTGTGAGATTATGTACATTTATAGAAACCGTTTGTTGTCCGAAGAAATTAATTAGGCACTCTTTGCGTAATCGTTTATAAGCAAAGATCCTATTCGGAAAACCTCTGCATCATTATAGTTATTAAATTATAAGTAATTGTAAAAATAAGCTGATAATTATTTCTCTTATTAAAAATAAAGAATGAGTGAAATCTTGCTAAATTTCATGAGAAAAATCGTGGTGTGGAACAAACAGCCGAAAAATAGAATAACCAAACAAAGGGACACGAAAAGGAAAAAGGAAGGGAAAGAAGGGGGAAGAGGAAAAAAAAAAAAAAAAAAAAAAAAAAGCCAAGGAAGAAAAAGGGAGAAAAGGGGGGAAAAAAAAAAAAAAAAATAAGATGAAACAAGAAAACACCTAAATTACTTTTTATAAGGTCAGCTATCTACCAGTGAATGTCCCGTGGAAATCGGTTCAAACATTTTGGAGATAGCACTGCAGACGAAGCTGCGGTTAACAGCTAGTCTAAATTAGAGTAGCTTAAGTAACCCGCTGTAATTTTAACTACCTCCCAGTGAAATTCCCGTCAAAATCGGTCCAGCCATTTCGGAGATTACCCGGAACAAACAGACAAACAGACAGACCGACAAAAATTTTAAAAATTGCGTTTTTGTTATCAGTAGGGTGTACACTTTCATACCCAATCAGTAAAAAAAGTTTATTTTGATATTATATACATATACTTCATTTTTATTACATGTATAGATGTTATGTTTGTAATTGTTAGTACAAGGTTTATACGAAAGAAAATATTTGCAAAATCATATGGAAAAGTGAACGCTCCCTTGCTAGAACTTTTCATGGAGTTTTTGTAACACCTCAGTGTTCATGCACCGTGATATTATTTCCCATCTACTTCACCAAACTATATTACGTAAAATACCACGAATATTACAAAATATAGAGCCAAATAATACAACATTATGAACAAAATATAAAATCCACTACATGACATTCATAGATACCGCCAAAAACTCTATGCTATTGTTGTTGCTTGAGAACTACGTACCTTAATCAGTTTCAATGTTATTTATTTTATTTAGGAGAGCGGGATTCCTGAGGAAAAATAAGGAAAAGAAAAAAAAAAAAAAAAAAAAAAAAAAAAAAAAAAAAAAAAAAAAAACAAAAAAAAAAAAAAAAAAGGGGGAAGAAAAAAAAAAATAATTTTTAAATTAATATTTATAAAAAAAAAATATAAAATTTTTTTTTTTTTTTTTATTATTTTAAAATCACTGGTCTCATGAAATAGGATTAAATATGAAAATATATACAAACTTTGTAGTTTTTAATCGAAACGTTTTCTGCCAAGAAAAATGTACGATTTTAATTTATTATATTGCACAGATAATGAATTAAAAGAAAACTGTTTGGTAAAAGGAGCTCTCAACGTAAGACTCTCCGGACCGTACAAAGGAGACCGGAAATGGTACGAAACCACAGGAAATGAAGAACCTCCGTAGAAAGTCGGTTAAAATAAATAAATAGAATGGATTTCAGACGCTGTTACCTAATGGACAAACAGAGCGTGTGCACGGATCGTGTTTACTCGAAAAGCTATTGAGAAAGAAAGGAACTCCGGTTCCTGAAGTATATTTTATATACAGAAGAAAAATCATAAAAAAAATTGAAAGCAAACATAAATAAATGTTACCCGTATATATTGTTTCTCTACCCATGCGCAACACACCGTTTGCCCCACTTTACAGATCGCATAGAACGCGTAGTACTTATAAAAGTCGTATATTCTTATAATTTTATGTTAAACTCGCTGTGCCCGCGACTCTGTCCGTGTGGAACCTAATGTAAAAAAAAACAGTGACTAATAAAATTATCTGATTGTATTAAGTCCATTTACTTATCTACTTTTCTCTCGTACTTAAGTCTCGTCGTCATTAAAATTACAATAACTTTTGATGAAGTGAACCGATTTTATTGAAACCAAGAGTAAATGCTACACGAGGATATGCTTTATGATTTTCTTGGTGAGGTTTTTATGAACGCAGTACGTTAGCAGTGATGAATGTGCAAACAAAAAAACAGACAGACATTTCTGAAAATGATTGAAATGTATTATCAAAATCAAAATACTCTTTATTCAATTTAGGCCCTGAGAAGGCACTTATGAACGTCAAAACTGCCACCGGTTCGGAAAACAACCCAGTCATCGAGAAGAACCGGCAAGAAACTCGATCTGGTTTATCTTTTCATAATAAATAACATATATATATTTTTTTATTATTACAACAATAGACACATTCGTTTTTAGTGGTTGCACAGAGAGAGGCGTCACTTCCAGACGTCGCTATCGTTCACATACTGATCCAACCTGTTAACCTTTATGTATTAAGACCCGCTTGACATAACACTTGAACCTACTATCCGGCAAATCGGTAATGTGTTTTGGGACTCTGTTATAAAATCTAACACTATTACCTAAAAAACTGTTACTGGTCTTAGTAAGCCTGAAACATGGAGTGACCAGTTTGTTATGGTTTCTGGTATTTACATTATGTCGGTGTTTTACTAAATCCAGAGTATCTAAGTTTTTCCGGACGTACATCAAATTCTCAAGAATATATTGAGAGGGCAGAGTTAAAATACCGAATTCCTGAAACTTAGTTTTTAATGATTCACGAGGTCCCAAATTATAGATTGCTCGAACTAACGAACTATTTTATTGGTTATTCCAAAATACCTGCAATATTTTTTTTCACAAAATATAAAAATTACAGACACGTTAGATTTACATTCTTATTATATACATAGACAAGCTGTTACCCGCGTCTCTGCACGCGCTTTTTAAAAATATATTAAAGAAATGTAAAATTGTGAGTAGGTGTGTATATTACAGAAATGCTTTTTCAAAAACATTTGTAACTACAACACCCACGCCATCTACTGTAACATGTAACTTGTACATTAGATATGCGAATACGAATAGTATATCGAATGTGATGGGATTTATCATCAGTAACATACCTTGAACTTTAACCTAGTATATACCACTCTCAGTGCTCACTAACACTATATAAGAAAGTAATGACAATTTTAAGCTATACACTATCAAACAGTCTTTTACTATATAAATATAATATGCCCATATTATCGATATAATGAAGTTATTCTATACGTTGCTTATACGTTGCTATAATCACTGAGTTATGTAGACGCAAACGCGGTAAATAAAACAAAATGGCCGCCAAAGTGACCAAAAAGATAATATAATTTAAATTACATACAAATATATGATTTTCTATTATGTATTTCTTGGAGTCCAGTACAGCACACGTCTCACGCGCTTGTTTACAGTAAACAACATATTTTTGATCAATTTTACACGGACGAATGCACAGGAACAGTTCATCACTGCAAAATATAATAAAATAAATATACAGACGAAATATAAAAAAAAATTTTAGTTATTCAAAAAGTTGTTATTTTAATTTTACATACACACACTTTATTTTTATAATACCTAATAGATTACAAATAAAAAAATGGAAACAAAAGTAACGTAGAATAAACTTTTTGAATAGGAACACAAAATAAACTTTGAAAATGTTTGCGATAGAAACTTACCACGTTACCATGGCAACGTATATAATACTAACGCTAACACGCAGCGAAACCTCACAAAAGGAAAAAAATGCCCGATTTTGAAATATTCTTCATTCGTGCTCCGCTCCTATTGGTCTTAGCGTGATGATATATGATATATCCTCAAGTGTTCCTAGATAAATGAGCTATCTAAAACCGAAATATTTTTTCAAATCGGAATGCTACTTCCTGAGATTAGCGCGTTCAACCATACAAACAAACTCTTCAGCTTTATATATTAGTATATATGAAGCTATCGTCATATATAGATAAACACCATGTGTTTAAGACATTATACTTAAACGATGTTATTACAAAAAAAAATTAATAACGCATTGAACTCTTACTTTTAAAAAGTTTGACCACAAAACAGTGTCTTACTCTAGTTTACAGATAGACATTATTTTAATTTAAATATTCTCTAACACTTGTCTAAGTTGACAGTTCTTATTCTATTGTTGTAATTAACTTTTTTATTTTTGCCGGAAAAATAAGTTTTACAGTAAATTATGGATTTCGTGGGTATAATTAATTTGGAAGAAGAAAATAAATTAAGCAATATTAGACTTTCACATGTAAAAACTACTATTTGACACTAATGACATCTGACAGTGTATTTAATCTGTCATTATACTGTTGTTCCACCTTACGCAATTCGTATTTACGAGACGCCATTATAAAAAAATGTTGAAGATACACACTTCGACGTAATATATAAATCTTATAAATTACTTATTTTATTTATTTTTTACATCACTTTCTCTTAACTAAAATACCAATACAATGATAACAAATTTAACTTATAATAAATACATTTCCTTAATGAAGTTCTGAACAAACATATTATTCCTAAATTGAAGTTGATTACAAAATATCTGTATGTAATGGAACGTTCTGAATGATGAGATCGAATTGAACGAATGCTATTCAGATTTGCTTATAAAAAAACTTAAATCAGATGTTTAGCTAGAGACCGCTTGGATATGGTTTTGTAATAAAGTATTTTAAACATGACTTCAACTAGATTTTAAATTTTAGGCACTGCTTAGTGAAACCCGTGTTCATTTTTGTTTTTGTGATAAGACCGAAAATATCTCATCCAGTAGTTTTTTCGTGATGGCAAACAATAGCAATATATAGAATTCATTTGGGATAGAAAATTCATGTCTGTCACGTTTTTCATAGTAACACCGAAATAGTTTTCCAATATTGAACATTGTGTGACACCGCTAGCGTAAAAGCTTGAAAATTGCTTTCTGAACTATCCCTAGTTACAATCCCACTACTGTTTCGAACACATCTCGTCTCTTTATAGGGAACATTTAAGACATCTTTGTGCGCTTATTTGTGTAAAACATTTGAAGTGTTAGGTATAAGTATTAAGATTATCATTACAACGTTTTCCTGCACCGAAAGCCGAACCTATGTCTTTGTTGCAAATAACAAGCCATGCGTTCACGTATAGTATGCTTGAATGCGTTCCCTTACAATAAAATCTTTATAGCTGTCTACCGTCATGGGCTTGAGGCTATCGCGTTCGCTTCACATTCGAAAAATAACTGACAATGGAAAGTGTCTGCAAATTATCATCTGTTACTATCTTTATGAACTTTTTGAATTCTTTAAGACCATGTTCGTCTTTTGTAGTTCATTTAGTGTAATTTGAAAACTGTAAGTTAAATTACAATTATTAGATTATATTAGACAAATACAATTATCGTAATAGGTATAAGTTTTTATTTAAATGAATGTTGACGCCGCTAGGAAAGGATGCGCCAAAAAATATACGGTTTGCGTCACATTCGGTATAATGAAAATATAGCTTCGCACCATACAGTAACAAAGCTGCGATTGAAGTGTAAGCGGTTTCATAACTCTATGCTCGACAAGAAGGAATTCCTACTTGCAACACAGAAACATGTGGGCATTTAGGCCGGTCGTTTAGAAAACACGTATAGTAAGAGAAACGCATCTCGAGAGGTCGCTGTCCAGGCAAACATGTAGAATGCGCGTCACACGCACGGAGCACGCTCATTGGCAGATGGGAACAACGAGGCACGTTGATGAGGAGCGTGACCGGACTTCTAAAAACAGTCACAGACCAGAGTTCGTCAGATACAGATCGAAAGATAGTTCGAAGGACGGTTTGGGAAAGGACATAGGCCACGATTAATATAAAACAAGCTACGATTTTACGACCGACAAGTCATCGAGCCAAAACGATGTATTGTATGACACAAAATTGTATTATACAATAGAACGAATTAAAATATTATTAATAGAACTGCCTTACCTTAATATATCCGCAATAGTCTTAGCACGTTACCAATTTAGAGGTGGTAGAGCCACGCTGAAATTATTACTGGTTTCAGCATGAATGGGTCGGCTCGCTCGGGGTAGTACCACTCTCTCACAGAAAACCGACGTCAAGTGTCAGTGCTTGCATTGTTGCGTTTCGTTTGGTCAGTGATATCGCCTGAGGCCCACCTCCCCGGGGTCCATTCCCTCTTCTCAACCCCTCCCCCAAACACAGGCTGGCAACGCATTAGCAACTCCCCTAGTGTTGTTAGTGTCTATGGACGGCGGTGATCACTTAAAGTCAGGTGACTCGCCTGCTCGTTTGTCTACTATGATATAAAAAAAAGAAATTAGAATTGAACGCTTACGTTTATAAAGTAAACAATTAATAAATTGTATTAACTCTCTTTGTGTACTCAATTGTTTTGTATAAAGACTAGCTGTTCATCCCGACTTCGTACGGGTTTACTAACAATGGAGCTATAGGTTAAAAATGGGAATTTTCTATTGTTAACGCCCCCGCAACCCCCCTTGTGGGTGGAATTTCGTAAAATCCGTTCTTAGCTGACCTCTACTCGGCGAAAGGAATATTCCTACCATATTTCAAGTCGCTACGCCTTATGGTTCCAGAGATATCCTGATGAGTCAATATATAGGTGGGAATCTCTTATATATATACTAGCGGACCGGGCGGACGTTGTCCTGCCTTGAAAAAAAAAAAAAACCAAAAAAATAAATCGAAGGCCCACCTGCGGGGTCAAATTGTAAATTAAAACCATTTTAAAATCCCCACAAAAACAAAAAAAAAAATTAAAAAAAATCGGGCCATTGTTTTGGGGGGGATTCACATACACACGCACACAAGAAATATATATATTAAGATAGATTATCCCATTGGCTGGCTTTTGATGGAAACATCGAAAATCACTCGGACCGGCGTGAATTCTGTGACATCAATACATAGGCGTATATATGATATACAGTTAAAAAATGAATAGTAATAATAACTGAACGGCTATTACATCAGAATGTTTATTTGCTAAAGTTTTTACGGATGATGTTTCTCATTAAAAATATACTAATAACATCTGGTTACCATATTATTAAAATTATAATTACGAGGAGATGAAACAGTATGGTACCATTCTCTTTTGTGTTTGTGAACCGATTTTCTTTATTTCTTTTTCAATTTGTAACTATTGACGCGTTTTAGTTTTATTAAAATCGAGGCAGTCATAAGGACTGACGACAGAAGTGAAAACGCAAAACAAAGAAATAAATGTGTTCTTTTTTGAATTTTCACATTAATTATATTGTGCATGACAGTATTTAAATTTCAGATTTCTTTATTGAAATTATTAACATTAGTGTAGTTTTCATATGTATTGGCACTCGGAGCAATAGTTATATACATTTTTATAAAATCGTAGGATGAGCTACAAAATATCAATATTACATGTATACAGGATCCTGTACTAAGCGTCGCTAGTTTGACACAAGCGGCGCAAACGCAATACGGTAGATCACGCTTACTAGCATGTCATGACTCGAAATTACAAATTTATGGACTACCAAAAATACCGCACATAGCACCTAAAGAAGGTACCACTTCAAAAATTAAATTTAATTACATAATAATGACTGCATTTAGTTAAGTGTATATACGAATGTAACTAAACCGACACTATTTAGCTTTATTTTAAGTGAGTCATTGTGTCGCTTGTCAATATTGGAAATACTAAAATAGCTTTTAATTAAAATTCTCTGCCTTTTAAACTCATTACATTTGCGAGGCCATTATGGTTGAATGCTTTGAATCTTTTTATCAGCGTACATTTTAAAATTCAAATCAACTTTTTAGCGTTGGCCATGGAAATCAATATAGTAAATTAATATGCGTTTTATTGTAAGGTAAATCGCTTCCATTAATTTAACTTGACCTTATTCGAAGCTTAATGTTTTAAATTCTGTCTGATTATTATTCGACTCAATGAAGCAAAAAGAACTTCGCTTGGTACGCGCCACTCTGTCATGGTGGGGCGAGACATGTGAGGTACTTGACCGGAAGTCAATGATATTTACTGTCAAACGTGGGCACGCAGGCGGGAAACGGAAGTGCCTACCACCAACCAATGGGATAATATAGAACGATAGTTATCTGCATTTTAATAGTCAATTAATACATAACAATTGCTAGTAGCTATGTCCGTAAACTAATGTATATTAAAAAACTATGCCAGAATGTATTGCAACATATTTTCGACGCCTATACATTTGAGGTCTAAGCCTTAAGGGTATTAAGTTTGACGTATGCTTTTTCTTACTTTGACCTTATAGGCACGGGTTACAAGAGAAGCACACGTTTCTTTCTAAATCAATCAGAGTTTTACATCATTTGCACGGGCGAAAGGTTTCGCGTTAAAAAAATACATATTTGAAAAGATAACCTGAGATTTCTGTGCTGTGATTACTTTTCAATACGTTTTTTTTTAACTTTAATCAATGGACAGCAAATCGGCAGACAGTCCATTTGATGGTAAATGGTTACCGTCGCCTATAGGACAACTGCAACATCAGAGGTATCACTGTTGTGTTGGCGTCCTTGAAGAGCATGTTTTAGTCCCTTTTTAAAGAGCCCTATGTGATATCCCATGAAGAACAAACCGTATCAGGTAAACCATTCAAAAAAAAATTGTTAGCCGCCGTGGGACGCCTGGTAGATGTGAAACATCGAAATTATTTTGTACAGGTAATATGCATAAAATGATAGTTTACGACAGAAAATAAATATGGCATAATAAAATAAAATATTAAGATTTTTTTCAAGAAAAAGACAAGCGTTTATTTAATAAACATTTATAACCATTAAATATAAAGGTACAAAGTTGAAAATCATATCGCGTGGTGACGCATGCCGTGGCGACGTGTGGCCACGCTAATAATCGACCTGACCTGCCGCTATAGATGTTTCACATCAAAAGTTAGCGTATGCATAATGAAAGTTATAGAATATCTTACGTTCTGTAACAGACTTTTAGACTTAAACTTACTTAGGTATTGAAGATTCAGGCAGTTCAGGTATGCAAGTACTAGGATACTGAAAGTATAAGTAAGCCAACTAATACATAGTTACGAAACAAACTAGTATAGTCAACGTGCCTCGGTTTACAAATACCCAACTGCCCACTACATTATTACATAAAATTCAAAGTATTTTCTGAAAGGACAAAATCAAAGTACAAAGAAATAATACACACCTGTTAACCTAAAAAATATTTTTATTCAAAAACCGTTTGAGAATCCCAAACGAAGTCGTAATTTCTGTCTGCTATAGAATATTCGTCTCTATTATACGTGCATTAGGGAGTTGTATGAAATGCACTTTTTTACATTAAACCGTCGGCGCGGAGATTGCATTTTGTTCATATTCCCTTCATCTCGAGGTCGTCGGGCAAAGCTAAGAGCATTCAGATGCAAGTTGTAGGCATAGCGAGCTAATATTAATATATTTTCATATATGTGTCGAAATGAAATGTAGTAGAAAGAGCTATGTATATATTGTTGTATAAAGATTTTACTTTTTATATATCATAGGTGACAAACGAACAGCCGGATCACCTGATGGTAAGTGATAGCCGCCGTCCATAGACACTAACAACACCAGGGGAGTCGCTGATGCGTTGCCAGCCTGTGTTCGGGGGAGGGGACGAGGAGAGGGTATGGGAGTGGGGGGGGGGGAGGTGGGCCTCCGGTTCTCTCACTGACCGAACGAAACGCAACAATGCAAGCACTGTTACTTCACGTCGGTTTTCTGTGAGAGGGTGGTACTACCCCGAGCGAGCCGACCCATTCATGCTGAAACCAGTAATAGCTTTAGCATGGCTCTACTACCACCTAGATATACTTGAAATGTAAGACGAGGGAGATAAATTCTGAATAATATAAGGTTGTTTTTATTAAAGGTTTTAGCATTTGACAGCAATATCATCTGATGTTAAATGTCGATGTGTTTTAAGATGGTAAACACACCAGACCTAGAGCGGGCTGGATCTTAAGTGCAGCTGTTGAAACTTTCTAACTGGAGGATGGAAGTTAACCGAGCAGACTTAAAGATGGTCCTATCTCCATACTATGGTGTCATTACAATGTTTCCTTCACTAACATCTCCGACTTAATTGTTAAGATCCGAATCTATGCCCATCATCGCCTTGAAAGGCTTTTTATACACACCAATGAGCGCTTAATTATATTATAAATCAAGGCTTGCAAGTCTACGCCTAGTTAGGAAGATATGTCTATTGCGATACAACGATGTGCCTATTACGGAACAGTTGCTCCGATAGAGAGAGGAAGTTTGAAGCACTTAAAAGAAAATAAAAAATATGTAAATGTTATGAAGAACCTATCCGTTCCAGCTTCGCACCGTGTAATAAAACAAAATGGCACCTGGACAATTGAACGTCAGTCTGTCAATATTTAAAAAAAATCTTTCTAGTGTCTTGTTTCATTTAATTTTTATATGAAGACTTTTTGACCCAAAATATTCACCTTTCTTTAGAATTGTTCAAATGTCTTTCATATAAACCATTTTTTAGTTTTATTTTTGGCAACCAATCTTTGAATAGATTGTTACTACCATTGTCGAATAGGTAATGATAGTAAAAGTTTCTTGCGAACATTTCACTGTCCTAACAAGACGGGAGCCCTTTTGTTGTAACTTTCCAAGGAGATTTTGTTGCAATTCAGAATCCATGCTCCGTGGTATAATTCCCCATCCACTTTACTTGTGCAAAATTACCGAACTATATTACGTAAACGTGCCACCAATATTACAAAATACAAACCCAAATAACACAAGATTATGAATAAAACATAAAATCCACTACATGACATTCCAGGAACTCCCACATAAATCATAATTACAAACACAACATAAAAAGGAATTCGTCAAATAGATGTGGCCTTTTTGAAGTGATGTGCTTACATAAATTTGACAATTTATTTTTGTTTATAAGCAATGCATATATACGAGATGAAGTTGATCACTGAAGATTTAAAAAAATCTCTTGCACCTTAAACCATACATAGCTCCCCGTGAATGCGCGGGGCCGTATGAATACGGGAGAGGCCCTTCATTCAGCTACCGAGGAGAGGATCGTTACTGTCTGCAGCTCAAATGAACCTTTTATCGTCAGCCATCTTGCACCAACCGGTCCCGGGGAACGGATGTGGTTTAAAACGATAATAATTACGGACACCTTCATCAAAGATTATTTTAATACGGCAAGTGAAAAAAAAATAATTGCGTGGGTTTATGAAACTACGATGTAAGTGAAAGATTTTATCGGATCGTAGGCATTTGTGGTCGCACGATAAAAAATCTTGGAAAATAATTCGATTTAGGGTATTAAAATAGCGTTTTTAATTGTAACTTAATAATGGGAAAATGGGAATGATAATTTTAATTTCAATCTACGTATTAGAGTACGAAATAAATAATTCAGATGACAGACGCATGTTACAAACAAAGCATAATATTTATTTAAGTCATTGAATTATTTTGAATTGAGCCACGGCCACCGCGATATTAGCCTAAGCTGCTCTGCCAAGCGCATTTTACTTTACCCCTACTCCGTGCCCGCGATCGGTTGTAATACGACATGCAATAGATGGACTAAAAAAATTGAGGTTATGGAAAAAAACGTTTCACTTTAATAAAATTCAGCACACAATTTTTGAAGCCTCTATCTTGGTCGAAGACGGAGGAATATATTACCATAGTGACTAAAATGTATTGCGGACTAGATTAACTGCCCGAGTTAACTAATCTGTTATATACTGTTAGTTTATACAGAGCTATCCAAATCAAATATTTCTGATTTGAGGCTGACTAAATGTGAAATCATATTTTAGGTAATTAACAACAGATACCATATATTTAATGACAATAATTATTGTAAAACTTTATTTTTCTAACCGATGTAAATATGCCTAACGTTATAAGATGTGCATCAGGTATGGACCCGGAACAAATAACAAAGAGATAGTCTTAAGGAGATATCTTGGTCTCAATGTATGCGATCAGGATACGTTTTAGGCAATATTGTCAAAACCTGAGTGCGGTGTCGTAGATCCTGTGTGAAAAATTTAATTGATAAATATAATCCTTGAAAAAAACTTGACCGAAATAATCATAAAGATTAAAGACCAAAAGGATAGAAAGCCAATTTTAACTGTCTATTTTTGACAAAACAACGCGAGACGCTCCAGGCATGTGGCACCCGATTTTTATTCTGTTCTTATAGCTATATTTATTTCGATAGCGGTAAAATTCTATCGTATTGTCCATTGGTCTTGCTATTACGACGAAATTGAAAATCTGTCTCAAGCAAACTCCTGTCACTGACTTCTGTCAGTTGGTTTAGAAAGCCGGACAATGACTAATTTCAACATTTCGCATTATTACTTTCAATCAGATGATCACACAGCCATAAAAATAAATAAATATCCTGTTTATGTACTCGTGATGTATGAAAATAGTTTTCACCTCATTAACTTTGCTAAGAAAATACATAGTTCACTTAGTTAAGTAGTAGGTACGTTGCCTTATATTCGCTAAAACCCAACCCCTTCTTTACCTCGCTTTTATACAATATGCAACTTCCTAATCGGAAGTTCTAATTCACTACTTACTAAGCCATCCCTAGAATTAATTGGAAAACCTTTTAACACATTAATATATCCATAAATTACATTTTAACTAGCGGGCCCGGCAGACGTTGTCCCGCTGATTATAAAGAAATCCTGGACAAATTATATACCAAAATGTTCCTCGTGAATCACTTTATCCACTGGTGAAAACCGCATAAAGATCCGTTCAGTAGTTTTTGAGTTTATCGCAAACAGACAGACAGACAGACGCGATAAACGATTTTGTTTTATACTATGTAATGATGTATGAAATTATATAAATCATTAAGAAATTTAGCATCACTGTTACATAAAATAACCAAAACATCTTCCCTTTCGTGAATTTACTTAAACTTGCTAATAGATGGCGTTATCGCGTGACTATTGTTAAAAGTTGACAACAGATAGCGTATCACACCTATAAAAGCAGTTTTATGTTTGGAATAAACAATTAAATTAAGTACTCGTTCTCATGCCCACATATATTTATTTAGTAATAAGCCATTTTACTTTCAACTTATATTGCCAAAACAAATTAGCACTGGTATTGCAAGGGATCTTTCTGTCTTCTATTACAGAACTATTTGTATTGGACTTCAAGTTATAATTCACGGTAACCATCTCGGCTTAAAGAAAACTTTTGCAATATTATTAATTTAATTTACTGTCTCTCGGAAATTTTGTTATCTGTGTTCTACAACGTCGACTCCTTCAAGCGTAACGTAGAGAGAGAGATCTCTGTAAGCCGTAGAAAAAAAGAATACGGGTCTTTCAATCCTCTTTTATAAAATGTACAAGTTTATCAAATGCTGCGTATAAGACAATTTGTGCACTAATAAGGCCGAGCCCAGTAATGAAATTTGAGTCTAGATCGAACCGCTATTAGGTCGGCTTAATTGATTCTCGACGGGCTATGGTTGACCGCTAACAACAATTATTAAGGAAAAATATAACTTAGATACGTATTACCCGGCATTTTTTTTTTCATGGTAAGGATAAATCACATTTCAAACTCTAATTTAATATTACTTGCGCTGCATTTCGGCGTTAATTGCAGACTGCAGTACATGCAGTAGGTATATATATATGTGGAACGTTAAACTATGTATTATTAGACTGCTACCAATATTTCTTTTGGTTTGCCATATTTCTGAATCAATAACTGGACATCTTGCTATCGAGAGACTTATAACCCACAATAACAATTGCCGATCGATTATATATATCTTTCTAGTTACCACTGTTTCTGATTGCACTCTCTTTGGCATCAAATAAAATTAACGATAAAAAACTTTAAATAAAAGTAAAGGCTTATCTTCTTTTACCTAGTAAACGATATCATTGTCTCCATGTAAGTAAAGTAAATGGCACATTAGGATTTCTTATCTTCCCGGTATTACGAGTTATCGTACAGTAAAGCGCCGTGGCTGTGTTAATCCGCTAAATTAATCTAACTGTAATTTTGTAAGAACTTCTCCCCTCTTCTTAAATCGAGACACTCGGCCTTTCAAAACTGCCAACTAATTGATAATTGCCAACAATTGTTACTGCAACAAATTATTTATTAAATAATTGTAACATTAATATTTTAAAATATTTTTGATAACTGTTACGGTCTGCAAAAAATTATACACTAGTTACTTCTGAATTCTAAACACATATAAAATATTCTGGAATTTTTCTTCGAATGTCTTAAAATCAAAACGACGATTCATCGTTTGAGATCAACGCGTGGGAAAATACATATAATACAGACAGTATATAGGCATATATCAGAATCTTATCCCTCCACCCATTGTAGAAAAGAATAAGGGTTCTAAAAATAGCATCTCGAATTTTCACTCTTCTTTTAAAGCGATATCAGTGTTATTTAAAAAGCCTTCCAGAGAATTAAATTCTCTGTTTTATTATATATGAGTAAGATCACGTCAAGTTGTTCTCTCATTTTCCCCTTGGTCATGGAATTTAAATAAAATTATTTCATTATTAAGTAGTCACCATACATTCTTTAAAATTATCATTTTTACAATAATGTATCTAAAATATTCAGGATTTATTGTTTAGCATTCATACTTCCATACAATATTCTAAAGTAAATGTTAGTTATTTATTATGATATTGTTAAATAAATTTTAGATTTACAAATGGGAATTTAAATTACTTCTCAACCAAATATTTTTTTTTTTCTTTAGCGATTAAAGATTTTATCAATGCATCAAATATCTAAGCTTATTATTTTTAAAGAAAATTTAACAGATCGCTAATAGTTTAAGCAATATAAAATGATTTAACGTCGATTGCTGAGCGGTGCAGTACAGCGCGATCCCGCGTGTCTTTGATGTGGCTTCAACTCTGGTCAGTCGTATCTCATAATAAAATTTATTGGTCAGTTATAAAGATATTTAGACAACAGATATCTTCTAGAAATGGATGTAAATGCGAAGAAAAACAAAAGGAAGACATCAATAAGTGAAATAAAAGCACAAACCAGCATAAATTGTAAGTGAAAGCATAGCGTAATTGTATAATAGTGGTTTTGTTTGACTTTTAACTTTATGAGTACAAATAAATTTATTTCGATTGCTAAGTGTCGGGGTCGTAATAAGTTTAATTAATGGTTTGTTGCTATCTTCTCGACCAATTTACTTTAGTAAAGGGAAGTTCAGGTAAAACGTAATCAGCAGACAAATACCAATTAAGATTCAAATTACGCAAACATAATCGCACACACTCAATCACACGAAGCGTCTGACAAAAACTTTATATATAGCTTAAACCAATAATAATATAAAATCTATTTTTATTGAATAACCAGGGAACCCGTCAGGCAGTTTTTGTCTTGCTACAGACATTAATAAGTAATTAATAGAACGAAAAAAATGAATAAAAAAACGAAAATGCTGTAATGATAAAGGCTCAAGATCATGTTTTTCTCTATAATAAATTAAAATAACATATCAATAATAAAAAAAAATTGTAGATGTCGACAAAAGCGCCACCTTCCGGTTCCAAATATAGCAAAGAAACATCCAGGTGACCCTATAAACACGAAAAAATATCAAGTCCGCCATGATAAGGAAAAGAATTACAAATACACACACATCGTAACTTTATATATAAAGACAGAATTGATATTTTTCTATAGAATTCAAAATATTAATAACTTGCTAGCTGGTTTCAACAACCGTGTGTATTATTATATAGTTTAACACCCGTAAATCGAGCTTTAACGACGCTGTTCTTCATATAATTGTACGTGCAAAACGACTAATCCACGTTAAATAGTGTAGTTCTACTTTTTGAAGTGACAATTTGTTTAGGTGCGTTGAGCGGTATTTTTGGCAGGAGATAAAGTTATGGTTTTGCGTCCTGACATGCTAGTAAAGCGTGACCGAGCGTATTGCGATTGCGCGGCTTGCGTCTGACTAGCGACGCGTTAAGTGGCATGTGTGCATTTAACATTGATATTTTGCTGCCCATCATAGCTTTGATTAATTAATAGACTATATAAAAAATGTACGTAATTATTGCTCCGAGTGCCAATAGATATGAAGACCACAATACTCTTAATAATTTCGTTAAAGAAATTCAAATATTTAAATATTGTCATTCACAGTCCTAATAACTACTTCGACGTTTTTTTTCCCGTAGGCGTCAGGTATGTTGATTGTATTATCTATTCTATTCTAAGAATAATTGTCCAACAACTTGTTTCAACGAAATAATTTATAGTAGGTATTTATGAAGGCATTGCGAAAGTCCATTATAAGTATTTGAATTTGCACTTTCGTTTGGAATTGATTAGCTGCTGCCACGTCTCATTGTAGCAAAAAACGTTTAAATTTTTGCGTGACGTGTAACTGAAAAAAACGGAACGGAACGGTGTAACAGAAGTAGTGATAAAGTAACCGAAATATTAATACATTGTAATTTACCATCTTTTGAGATTGTGATTTTTATGGGTTTTAGTGTTTGGACACCATCTCACCTGATGTTAAATGACGATATGGTTCAAGATAGTAAATACGCTTAATCTAGATGAACTAGTACTCAAATACAACTAACAGAAGACACCAATAGCAGCTTGGTGACAGATTTATAACTTAAAGGAATCACCAGGCGGAATTAGAAAAAGTTCTCCCATAATGGTTTTGTCATTATGTTTTGTTTCACGGAAAGGTCCGCCTTTTTCGTAAGGATTCGAACCTACATCGACTTGTGTAGTATTTGAACACGCTAACCAGTGAGCCATCTATTCGATAAAACCTAAAGGTACTTACGTATTAACGCCACCGCAACCGAGTCTAACCGAACCGAGACGAAACTGTTTTGTTTCAACTTAAAAATCATGAAGTTGCTAATATACACAAGTTACCAATTATTGTTTGTGACCAATGGACAGCGGCCGGCGAGCGCATCTCAGTTTCGGTTGCGTTAACGTAGGTACCAACCTAAATTCTATAAAGAAAAAAACTTTTTTTTTAATATCATGTTAGGCAAACGTACGGGCGTGTCACCTGATGTTAAGTGATCACCACATCATCATCATCACAACATCAGGAGAGTCATAATTTCGTTGCCAGCCTGTGTTTGGGAGGAGGGGGGAGAGGGGACGTGGATGGGGGAAGAGAAGTGGGCCCCCGGCGCTTTCACTGCCCGAACGAAACGCAAAAATGCAAACACTGTTCCTTCACGTCGGTTTTCTGTGGGTCGGGTGGTAGTACCCCGGGCGAGGCGACCCATTCATACTGAAACCAGTAATAGCTTCAGGGTGGCTCTACCACCTACACAACAATAAATACCGTTTCGAAGTTTTCGACGAGATCTTGGAATATCATGTAGTGGATTTCATATTTTATTCATAATCTTGTGTTATTTGACTCTATATTTTATAATATTGATGCTGTTTACGTAACATAGATTGGTTATTGTGTACAAGTGAAGTAAATCGGAAATAATACCACGGAGCATGGATTCTGACATGCCACAAAAACTCCCTGGAAAGTTCTAACAAGATGGCCACCGTCTTGTTAGTTTATTGAAATTTAACAACAAACTTGTAATATCGTTACTCACTTGACAATGGCAGTAAAAGTCTACTAGAGGACTGGTTGCCATAAATAAAGTAGAAGAAGAATTAGGTTTCTTACTTGAATCGTAACAATATCAAAGGAATAACGTGAAATGGTCACGTCCAACAATTAATTGACGAACACATCCAGCGATATCTTCAATTATCTAAAGCCATTGTGATTGGTAACAATATACAAAGGCGAGTGTCGACTGCGGTATTGTTCATTGTACAACCATACGCGTATTGGTTCAAACATCCATTGATATAATGACCTTTAATTAATGTTGCTAGCTGTGAAATAAAATTTTATAAATAGGACGTGATAAGACTTGAAATGTGCTATAAATGTAACTGACGAGGTAAAATTGCTCATAGTCATTAGTAGGTATGCATAATCGTACTCTTTAAAGTTATTCTTGTTAACAACTGAATAGTTTGGTTAAATAAAATTGTAAACATCACTTTTAATTAAATTATAAAAAATAATAATTTTGTTTTTACATTTTACACGCACTTTTACAGTGGCTACCAAACTAGGCAGAGCCTGTACTTTGGAAGACAGAAAACGATTAGACAACGTGTTTTATAAGAAGAACCTGGCGGGCCTTATACATATGCACATTTACATGTTTATTCAATATTTAATTACCAGGATATATTATAATATGGAACATTTATTATTTGTTTGATTGTTACGCGATATTTTACTGCATCGTTTGTAGATAGTGTTACAATTTTTAGTTAGTAAATGTACGCGAATACCGACATATTCGTCGGTACACCCGTTTCGGGCGGGAGTCGAATTGACTTTCCACTGAATATAACACTGGGACTTTTTCACAATTTAATAGAACCACAAATCTATATTTGATATCTAGATTTGCTTAATAACATATATGTTGAAAAAGGCGTTAATATGCGGAAATCCGTCATTAAATATTATAGTGGACGGTACTTGGCACTTCCGCCTGGAATTGATTGATCGGTACCGCGTCTAAAGTAACGTCCATTGTAATATCTGCTTAGTAACATTCTTAAGGACATCATACTCTGACCACACATTTTAACCGGTGGATTTTTAAAGTAATTACAGGTTCTTTGTAGTTCGTACATGAGCACTAGGAAAGGTATTTTGAATATTCGTACCATGGGGTGGTTAAATATAAGGTTTAAAAATAGGATGATTCCTGAGATTTTATCAAGTAATAGCTATGCCCGCGACTTCCTCCACGTAGAATATTATGTAAAAAACAGTGACTAATAAGTCATCTGAATGTATTAAGTCTATTTACTTATCTACTTTTCTCTCGCACTTAAGTCGTGTCGTCATTAAAATTACAATAACTTTTGATAGAGTGACCCGATTTTAATGAAACAAATACTAAATGTTACTCGGATATATGTTTTATGATTTCATTGAAAAGGTTTTATCATGAACGCAGTACTTTGGCAGTGATGCGTGTTCAAACAAACAAAAAGATAGACAGGCAGACGTTTCTACAAATTATTGAAATGTATTTTATTACTTATTACTAGACATCTGCAAACATTTTTTTTACAAAAATCTAAAAAATGCAGACACCTTCGATTTGCATTCTTATTACACATATGTATGTATAGATGTTATCTGATCCTCCGTTACTATCATATATTCTCGTATCTGTCATACAACGGATGTATTTTGTGTCCGTACTTCGTGGTTATTCTGTCTTTGATATGCAAATGGTAGTCAAACGAGCGCTCCCGTCCGCCGCTCATATTCAGATAAATTGGCGGTTAGCGGCGACCGCTCGCTCGGTCACAATAATTATACAATTAATTTTGACACGTGTTTTTGTACCGCATACTCGATTTTCGAGTATTTGGAAATATTAAAAATAGGGTGATTACATTTATTCTGCTGTTGGTAGTTTAAAATTTATATAGATCAATTAGATTAGGCTCTGTTTGTAATATCAAAACCACTTTTAGCTGCAGCTTTTCCGGACTATAACTTATAAACCATCAAGAAACGAGCCTACTCTTTCCTCAATGACTGGTAACGTATCTGTCATGCCCCTCGTGTTGCAGGTGTCCATGGGCGGCAGTGGTTAGTAACCATAAGATGACCCGTCTATACGTTTGCCTGTTCTGTGTTCTGGGGATTCTCCGAAGCAGTTAACCAATTTTGATGGCAATTTTACTGACAGATAGCTTATACTATAAGAAATAACTTAGGGTTATGTGCAAATATAATATAATAAATTAAAGAGGCAGTGTCTAGTACCGCACAAGTCTGATGCCCTTGGTTAACCAAAAAAATCCTGTTAAATTCCAACGTAGGCAACGTCACGGGTAATAGCTAGTCGTTAAATAATTTAATTAACTCGTCGATCTAGTCGATATCATCAACGATCGCCCCAATTTTAAATCAAAGTTAAATAATTAAACTGCATTTAAATCTACAACGCGTATGTTACCGACACTTTCTTTAAAGCTATCTTGTTCTATAATTAATGTTATTGCTTCGCGGAATTCTCCACCGGTATGTACGCATTCTCCCGCTTAACAAGCGCTACCGACGGCTCATTTTGCTTTTGACATGCAAATTGTGGTTAAAGGCATGTTTCATTTGAAGTTTGTGTGTGAATTTATATATTCATATTATTTGGCTAAATTCCGCTAAACAGTATTCTGGTTAGAATCTGGAACGAGGATTATCATTGAAGTTAATTCACTACCGCATCAGTACACATGAAGTTGAGTACAAGAAGCTTAACTGTACAGTTTTATAAGAAGTTTTGATTAAAAACTATGGAGTTCTTTTCAGATGGGGGCTTTTACAGTACGCGTTAGAAAGTATTTTAATTTAACGAATGCGCTTACATATTACAATTTTTCCCATTTGTTCTCTTTGGCAAAATGTAATGCAAAATTACAAAAGGAACTTTTTACGCAAAATCTCAAAAAAATTTCTTGCTACATAATTATTTCAAAATTCTATCTACAAAGTTAAACTACATGATGATGATAGGAATGTAGTATATAGTAGTTGTATGTGATCACCTGTGATATGTTATGTGTGTCTGTGTTATGCGTTATTTTTGTCCTTACAGGTTTGGTTTTTGATTTTAATATTCTTTTAATTTTTTAATTTTGTAACATTAATATGTCGAACTGAACGTACGTTTATCATATGGGCTTCCATTAAAAATCAACGTTGCAGAGTAGCTCGGTAAAGCTGTTAAGGCCTTGCTAGGCCAATAGCGTGGTCCTTTCGAGAAAAAAAACTGCAGTACTGCTGTATTGCACTTACTACTGAATGGGTTTGCCAATTGTTGGTAATTTTTTTCATTCTTTTATCTAATTTGTTTGTTTAATTTAACTTCATTGTATGGTTGTATCAACAATAAATTATTTCTTTCTTTCTTTCTATGTAGATAGCAGTAGAAATGGTAGTCTAGTGGTTTGACCGGTGGTATATCAATCCGATGTCTACAGGTTCGAAACCGGGCATGTACTTTTTTGTTATATTTGGAATCTACTCAAGACTATCTTGAAATTGGAATATACCTTAAATAAAGAACACCCTAAGTTAGTATATATTTAAAATCATCCCAGTGAGTACGTTAATTGAGGTTGTTACCGTCGCGCCGCAACCAGGCCATATCCTGATCGATTTGCTGAAGTTACAGACTACCAATCAACCTGTTGATTGCTCCTTAACTCTATCAGGCCCGTAAGGGGCTCTTTAAACCTTCGTATTACCTATAGATAAAACTTTATTGAATATTTTCCAAGTTATATAAACAGCTTGTAGATTTTCCTCTGGCCAACATTTTCTTAACGCGTTCTGGTCACTTCGACTTAATCATTAACCAATTATTGAAATAAAAAACCAATTCCAATGAAATATAGTTTATTTATTTACAATTGTGTGCAACAGTCAACAGTCCAATCTATACTTAATTTTATAAAGTTGGAGGGTTTGTTTGTTTGTTTGGTTGAACGCGCTAACATCAGGAACTACTGGTCCGATGTCAAAACTTATTTCAGTTTTAATAGCCCATTTATCGAGGGAGGCTATAGAATAAATGTCATAGTACGCTAAGACCAATAGCAGTGGATCACCAATGAAGAATGTTTCAAAATCGGGTTTTTTTCCTTTTGAGAGCTTCCGCTGTGTGTTAGCGTTAGCCCAAAGTAACTATTCCACGCGGACGAAGTCGCGGGCAGAAGCTAGTGAATAATATAATAACAATAGTAAGAAGGAGCATACTAGACTGAAAACCTACAACGCATTATCACATTGATACAACTTAACTAACTTAATTATTAATAATATTGAAAAATTATTTGTGCATGCGACTTCTTCCGCGTGGATTTAAAAAAAAAAGTGATTAATAAAGTCATCAGAAGGTATTGCGAAATAAGAGTCCATTTACTTATCTATCTTTTTCTCGTAGTTAAGTCGCATCGTGGTTAAAAGTACAGTAACTTTTGATAGACCGAACGGATTTTAATGAAGCAAAAACTAAATGTTATTCGAGGACATTGATGGTTTTGTAATTATCTTGAAGAGGTTTTATCAACAAACAGAGACAGATATTCTAAAATTGATTGAAATGTATTTTATTAGTTATTCAAGTTATTACTTAGTTAATTTAGTTACTTATTAAAGTACAGAAGCGTTAAATTTCTTTTCTTATTATATGTATAGATTTCATTATGTGACATTAAATATTTATAAACATTTGAACTAGAAAAAATAGAGCGCATATAAATTAAATATATACGTTAATTATTAACAAAAAATATAATAACATGCTATTAACTAAACTCACCCTCATAAAGAAACGGGATGTTGATAGCTCTGACATAAAATCTGCAATATTAATCGCCACCCGAAGTATTTTATTTGGTGCTATGTGACGATCGCTTTTGGGCGATGTTTACGAGGTCATATTATGTTTCAGCTGACGGTAACAAAATTTATATGGTATACTTAAATTTTGGTATTATAACCGTAAATCGTATTCCAGGAACACTTTTAGACTGCACTAACTCGGCCATGTGGTTTCACTCGCATTAAATTGTTAAAATTCAGATATTTAAAACAATGTAATTAGGTAACATGAAACAAATTTCTTATAAAGAACGACTGCTGCATACGGAATCTATAACTCCATCGACTGACATAGGTATTCACAGTTCAGGCCTTCTCTGAAACGCTAATTTCTTGTTGACAGTTAAAACCCTCTTGGTTACGTACTCCGCGTTGCTTATGATAACGCGGTTAACTAACGTATGCGTTCACAGTTCGGTCCTCACAGTAACGATCTTTTCTCCATACCAGTTATAACTCTCTTGATTCCCAAACCGCACCGAAACATACGCCTCGCATTATTCTATCGTTACTGTTTAGCGTATTTCCTGAATTACATTTTTCAGAGGTAATTACTCGTCTGCTAAGGGTCTTAGCGTGATATTACTTACAATATAAGCTTTCTGAATAGACTAGGGCTACGGGGCAGGAGAAGAAGACAAAGGGGCAGAAGGTAGCAGATCCACAATAGCGTTTCACATGGTATAGTAGCAATATCCAGACATAAACACCTATTCCTACTACCACTACCACCGCCGTGGTACTGCCGCCGCAATCAGTAGGTTCATCCACCAGACCGCTCTGGCGCGGGCCATCGTGGATTATAATTTAAAAAACGCTATATAAAACGAGAATGAAGCTGCTATAAAGGCAATAACCTTAATTAAAAATCCAAAGTATAATAGTTAAGTAAAATAATAATAATAGTTGCACGTAATCTAAACGATTTTTAACATGATTAGTAAAATAAACGAAAGCAAAAAAAGACTGCAGAAATAAAGAAAATAAGCCTTTCTTAATAAATAGGCTACAATATATTTTTGAAATCTAAAGAGAGATCATCGCGTTCAAGCAGACAAATAAATCATCTTTTCAACTGTAAATATTAACAAAGATAATGCTATATTATATGTCGGTCCTATGGGTTAAGACAAGTTGAGGCATAGCCTTATTAAAAGTAACAAATTGTTCTCGGCAGCTGTGTCGTCGCGATGGATCTGTGTTACCGCCAATAAATATGGCGAGGGTTTAATAATAGGTCTTTACCTATGAAATTGCCGTTCTGCAGTACTGGCCATTTTAAATCAAAATAATTTTTGTTCGGCTAAGAATTCTAATTTCAAATTAATTTTATTTTAAAAACATGGAATTCTTTTTCCAAAAGTAGTCATTTGTTTATTCATTAGTGTTACATTTTCATCGCATTTTAATCTTTTTTGTCATCATGGATACGTTAAAAATTCGAGTAATTATGGAATATGAGTACCGTCGTGGCAGCAACGCGGCACAAGCGGCACGCAACATCAACGACGTTTACGGAGCTAACACTACAAACCAACGCACCACCTGTTTTTGGTTTGCTCGCTTCCGTTCTGGGAATTTCGTCCTGAAAAATGAACCTCGCAGTCGTCCGAAGACTTTGATCGACAATGACGAATTAAAGGCGATTGTGGAAGCTGATGAGACACAATCTACGGCTGAATTAGCAGCCGCTTTCGACGTTAGCGTCAAAACAATATTGGTCCATTTGCGTCAAAATGGCAAGGTAAAAAAGCTAGACAAATGGGTGACCCACGAACTCAGTGATCGCCAGCGCGACGTACGCGTCGAAACGTGCCTTGCACTGCTCAACAGACACACAAATGAAGGAATTTTGAACCGCATTGTTACCTGCGATGAAAAATGGATTCTGTTTGATAACCGCAAGTGCTCAGCAAGTTGGTTGGATCCTGGTTCAGCACCTAAACAATGCCCTAAACGAAAACTTACCCCTAGAAAAGTGATGGTCACTGTTTGGTGGTCTAGCACCGGTGTGATTCATCACAGCTTCGTACCAAACGGGGTGAACATTACTGCATATGTGTACTGTGAAGAACTGAACACAATGATGGAGAAGCTGGCACATCTCCAACCAGCATTGGTCAATCGCTCGTCTCCGCTGCTCCTGTACGGCAACGCGCGACCTCATACTGCACAGCAGACGGCCTTCAAGTTGCAAGAACTGGGGTTGGAAGTTCTCCGTCATCCGCCCTACTCACCAGACCTTGCGCCTACAGACTACTACTTTTTACAGAGTTTGGATAACTCCTTAGCGGGAAAAAAATTCAATACCCGAGAGGCAGTACAAAATGCCTTTGAAGAATTTGTTGAGTCCCGTCCAGCTGATTTCTTTAAGAAGGGCATCAATAAACTGCCACTGCGTTGGCAAAGATGCATTGATTGCATGGGTGATTACTTCGAATAATACAAATAAAAAATACATGAAAAAAATTCGTTTAATTTTTTTCATACAAAACGGCAATTTCATAGGTAAAGACCTAATATATTTTGAGGATAACTCCTCTTGATGTACTTTATTTAAGTGGGTAAATCTATGCTAATATTATAAAGCTGACGAGTTTGTTTGCTTGAACGCGCTAATCTTAGGAACTACTGGTTCGATTTGACAAATTCTTTCAGTGTTAGATAGCTCATTTATGGAGGACGTCGCGGGTAATGTCGCTAGTAATGAATAAAATAGCTTTGGCTACTTGAAAGCCGTATTTTATATTTTTACTTGCTATTTTGTGATCAGTATTTAATCCCTACAAACCTTTCATCGATTCCAAGTTATCTCTGTAACTGTTATGATTACTGTTTAATCCCTATGGAAAGTCGTAAAAATTGGTTATCTGCTAGTGAATATTTCATCAAAATTTGTTCAACCCATCTCACAGATAAATTTGGAAAAAACACTTTAATTTATTTAATATGTATATCTTTATATATAAATTTTTTTTGTACGTGTGTACGTCACTGAACTCCTCTTAAACGGCTGGACCGATTTTGGTAAAATTTTGTGTGCGTGTTCCAGTGGATCCGAGAATGGATTAGATTCACAATTGGGCCCGGTAGGTGGCGCTGTGGTTGACTTTTAGGACTTTTTTATTATCAAGTCGGGACAACGTCCACCGGGCCGCTAGTTTAGTAACATTTTTAATTCATTCCTCATATAGGATGTGTTTTATTAAAGTGATAATTGATTTAAAATCATAGTTTACATGAGTGAAACTTAACACATGGTTCAATCTGACTTACATAAGTATGTGAGTATTAACTGAAATAAAACTGATACAATCAAAACAAAAGGGGATATGCGAATATTGAAACCAAGTTATGTAATGTAAGAACGTTAGTCGTTTATTTTCCGTGTTCGTATACCAGTGAGACCTTGACCTGAAGCGATGCCTTATAATGCTTAGTGGCTTTATAGGATAATGTTGATAATACATCGATTTGAGATATTACGTATTATTAGTGGTCGAAAATATCTCTTTTATGTTATTAGAGGCAAATGAACATGTCGGTCACTTGATGGTAAGTAGTCACCATCGGTCATGGACAACTGCGACACGAGGGCATCAGAGGTGGATTGCCAGCTTTTGAAAAAAGAGTAGAGTTGTGTCTTGAATGTTTGTAGGAAACACCACCGCTGAGGATTCATTCCAAAGAACCGACGTACGAGTCACAGAAAGATGACGTGGACGGAATTTCAAATTATTCCTAGTCGTGGAAATACCTGGCACAGATGTCGTTAAGAAAACAAGTTTGTTGTGTGTAAGCACGTGAGAAGTTATAGGCGAAGTACCACTTTAACGTGTATATAAAAAATGATATTTTATATACTTATTAATATTTTAGTGTTCAACACACTCTCATCTGTTATTAAATGACTTCTTCCCTATCATTTCATTGGTAAGTCACCCAAGACTAATCAAGTATGAATAATTAAAGTGTTTTTTTTTTATTCGAACTGGCTACGCTATTGGCCTCGTAAGGCCTTTACAGCTTCACCGGACTACTAAGGCGAGCGTTTAAGGCATTCAGCCGATTTTGTTTAGGCTACTAGCTCAAGGGTGCGCGGCACACCTCCGTTTGGGTGAATCTAACTAAGCAAAACTAAGCAAAACTAAGCTAAGCTATCCATACCTGTAAATGTTTGTGAATTAGATAATTTTAATTGCATATAATTTCATCAACCTTTATGTAATATTTATACTCACAAATATATTTTTATTTTATTTTTTAACTTTATTTTTGGCAACCAATCTTTTAGATTATTACTGCCATTGTCGAGTAGTTAATAGTATTACAAATTCTTCTTCCATTCCATTTTTGGCAACTAGTCTCCTAGTAAACTGTAATAGTTTCAATTGTCAAGTGAGTATCGATATTACAAATTTCTTGATATAATTTCAATGAACTAACAAGATGGTGGCCATCTTGTTAGAACTTTCCAAGGAGTTTTTGTGGCATCTCAGAATTCATGGTCCGTGGTATTATTTTCCATTCACTTCACTTATGCACAATAACCAAACTATATTACATAAAACACCACCAATTTTACACAATATAGAGTCAAGTAACACAAGATTATGAATAAAAAATAAAATCCATTACATGACAGACCAAGATCCCGCAAAAAACTCCCCCTAATTTATTTTTAAGGGACGCCAACACACACGACGTTCATTTATTTACTTTGGCATGGCCATCGAGATTATCAATCCATATCATGGATCCATATCCAAATCCATGAAAGTTTTAAAAAGGCAATACGGAATGTAAACTATTTATATAGAATAAAACTTTATGTTTGTATTGTGTATTTTTATTTTTAGCATTTTATCGGTGAGTTGTCCTCTGCCGTCGACGTTGAGTGATGAGAGCGCCGTAATGAATCGTCCGCCGCGAACGAAAAGTTAACCGACTATGAATAAATGTTTACTTTATGATTTGTTCATGAATAATTTTAAGGGAAAGTAGCATATATTTAAATGTTTCGTTAGCCCTATATATTAATGTAGGAGTGTGTCAAACTAGTTTTGTCTGCGACTTTACACATGTTTGCTACATAGTAATAATTAGATATTTGAGAAATATTTTTTTTGTTATAAATAGAAAGATCATGTATAAGTTTTATAAAAAAACTATTTTTTGTTCGCAATAATTATAAAGTTATATAAAAAAAAAGAAAAACATTTGAATCCAGTACGTAAGAACTCCCGAATGGAGTTTTTGGCGGGATTTTAGTCTGTCATGTAGTGCATTTTATATTTTATTCATAATCTTGTGTTACTTAACTCTATATTGTGTAAAAGTGGTGGTGTTTTATGTAATATAGTTTGTTTATTGTGCGTAAGTGAAGTAAATGGAAGATAATACCACGGACCAAGAATTCTGAGATGCCACTAAAAGTCCCTGGAAAGTTGTAACAAGGGATCCACCATCTTGTTGGAACATAAACATTGAAATTGAAATGATCGCACGACACTAACATGTAATACGATTAACTACTCGACAATGGCAGTAATAATCTAAAAGATTGGTTGCCAAAAATAAAGAAAAAAAAAAACTTTCGAAAGAACCCGAGCGCGTGTGACGTATAAGTTGTTTGTTTGTTCACATAACGATTGCGTTCACCCATTATGGCATACAGATATAATAAGTACAATGTTTTGACTTATGATCTGTTACATTTTGTTGTCATTGTTAAATACTCAAAAATATATTCAAAATGTCGAACCTCAAAAGTTATCGCTCTTGTTTTGTACCATAATGTATGAATGCTACAAAAGCAACTACCGAAAAAATGTTTTTCAATATTCCACAAGACGAAAAACGTCGAAAAAAATGATTTCAAGCAGTGCACCGAAATTATCTCAAAACAAAATCGATTTTTCTTTGTCGTGAAGATCATTTCGATGTAATTACTCCATAATCCTTATTAATTATTATTTGTCTAAGTGTACAAATCAAAGAAGTAGAGTTCAGTAATTAATTTTTAACTGGGCTCCAAATCAAAACCTTGAGAATCGTAGCATTAACAAATTTTATATGGATAATTTAAAGCGATTCAATAATTAATCCGTGTATTTTTATCTACTGATTTATAAATCCTTTATCACACATAGCTAACAAATCGTTTTTTTGTAGTAAATTGGAGATATTTTTGTCACTTCATGCATAATAGCTGTAAACGCTGTACCATTATGGAAATGCTTTAACATTATGACGTCACAAGTATGGTGACTGATCAAGGCGCGTTCACAGACACGTGATTTTTTTTTAATTTTTATCAATTTTTAATTATTGTTTTTTTTTTAAGATTTTCGCATTAAATATCGATAAAATTAATAAAAAAAGTTTCAAAAATAATAAATACAAACTTGTTTTTTTTTTAAATCCCAATTGTATTAATACATTTTTATTATACTATTTCTAAATTAACGACTCATAAATATCTAAACAATTTAGATCCATTTTTATGGTCTATACTGATCCTCCTAAGGCCCAAGTTATAAAAAAGTGTGTGTGTACTTATGTACACGCGTTAGAAGTTATACTTCTTTGGCGTAACAAGATAACAATCTGTTCAAAAATTTTATCTTTCGCCTTAATCTACGTTTGTAGAAAAAAAAAAAAAAAAAAAACGAGCGTACCAACATGCGCGACTAATATCGAGGTTCAATTTCTATTTTGTTGGTAGCTTTTTTTTCGAGACTTAATGAGCGGTTAAGCAGACAGCTTCATACTGTTAATTTTGTGTCACAAAAATTAAAATTTCACTCTCATCATTTTTTCATAACGCGCCTAAAGAAGTATAACTTCAATAATATAATCGAGATGAGTTAAAAACCCACCGTGTTATTACAAAAAAGTAAAACACGCATTGAACTCTTACTTTAAAAAGTTTGATCACAAAAGAGTGTCTTACTCTTGTTTACAGGTGGACATTATTTTAATTTATATATTCTCTAACACTTGTCTAAGTTGACAGTTCTTATGTTATTGTTGTAATTAACTGTATCTCTATTTGCCGGCAAACTAAGCTTCATAGTAGGTTATGGATTTCGTGGATATAATTAATTTGGAAGAAGTAAATCAATCAAACAACTTTAGACATTCACAAGTAAATCATAGCTACTACTATTTGACACTATTAACATTTGACAGTGTATTTAATCTGTCATTATACTGTTGTTCCACCTTACACACTTGACGTAATATATAAATCTTATAAATTGCTTATTTTATTTATTTTCTACATCATTTTCTTTTAACTAAAATATAACAATAATGATAACCAATTTAACGTAACAATAAGTAAATTTTCTTAATGAGATCTGAACGAAAATATTATTCATAAATTGAAATTCTTTGCAAAATATCTGTATGCAATGGAACGTTTTTGAATGATGAGATCGAATTGAACGAATACTATTCAGAGTTGCTTGCATAAAAAACTTAAAGCAGATGTTTAACTAGAGGCCGCTTGGACACGCTTTTGTAATAAAGTATTTTAAACATGACTTCAACTAGATTTAAAATTTTAGGCACTGCTTAGTAAAACTCGTGTTATATCCGTGTTCATTTTTGTTTTTGTAATAAGACCGCCAGTGTTAAATATGATCTTGTGTTCCGGCCCAAGCATTTTAGTCTTTTTTTAATGAAAAACTCAAGCAATACTTTTAATGCCTTGCTCATTTAAATGCACATTGGGCGTTTGGATGATCCTGAGTTTTAAATGAAAGTACGTTTTTAGACAATCTTTTATTGAATAATATAACATTAATCACAATATTAGGTGAAATTATAGTTTGCGAGAAATTTTACAAGCAAATTCCATAAAACTTGTATGCACATCATATTGTATACAGCGTCTAAGCGATGTTTTATTTCAAATTGGTGTTTTTTTTCCTACTGACAAGGTTTCTAACCTACCAAGGTCTTAACAGCTTCACCGGACTACATTCAAACTGGGGCCTGAAAGCTACTTTTTAGTTTGTAGCATAAATTGTATATTAGGTCTTACGAGGTTATTTAAAGTCTTTGTTGCGTGAAATTTGAAATCTGTAATATGTCTTATAGATACTCATTGGAATAGTATGCGGTTACATGAAATTTTAATTTACATTAAATGCCCAACGTTAACAATCCATCTACTTTTTTTAAGTTTTATTTATGGCAACCAATTTTCTAGATTATTACTGCCATTGCCGAGTAGGTAATAGTTATAATCTTTATATATAAATTTCTTCTGTACGTGTGTATGTCACTGAACTCCTCCTAAACGGCTGGACCGATTTTGATGAAATTTTGTATGCATGTACCAGTGGATCCGAGAATGGGTTAGATTCAATTGGACTCGGTAGGTGGCGCTGCGGTTGACTTTTAGGATTTTTTATTATAGTCAAGGCAGGACAACGTCCGCCGGGCCCGCTAGTAATAATAGGTCTTTACCTATGAAATTGCCGTTTTGCAGTACTGGCCATTTCAAATCAAAATAATTTTTGTTTGGCTAAGAATTCTAATTTCAAATTTATTTTATTTTAAAAACAAAAATTTTCCAAAAGTAGTCATTTGTTTATTGATTAGTGTTACATTTTCATCACATTTCAATCTTTTTTGTCATCATGGATATGTTAAAAATTCGAGTAATTATGGAATATGAGTACCATCGTGGCAACAACGCGGCACAAGCGGCACGCAACATCAACGACGTTTACGGAGCTAACACTACAAACCAACGCACCACCTGTTATTGGTTTGCTCGCTTCCGTTCTGGGAATTTCGACCTGAAAAATGAACCTCGCAGTCGTCCGAAGACTTTGGTCGACAATGACGAATTAAAGGCGATTGTGGAAGCTGATGATACACAATCTATGGCTGAATTACCAGCAGCTTTCAACGTTAGCTTCAAAACAATATTGGTCCATTTGCGTCAAATTGGCAAGGTAAAAAAGCTTGACAAATGGGTGCCCCACGAACTCAATGATCACCAGCGCGAAGTACGCGTCGAGACGTGGCTTGCACTGCTCAACAGACACACAAATGAAGGAATTTTGAACCGCATTGTTACCTGCGATGAAAAATGGATTCTGTTTGATAACCACAAGCGCTCAGCAAGTTGGTTGGATCCTGGTTCAGCACCTAAACAATGCCCTAAACGAAAACTAACCCCTAGAAAAGTAATGGTCAGTGTTTGATGGTCTAGCGCTGGTGTGGTTCATCACAGCTTCTTACCAAACGGGGTGAACATTACTGCAGATGTGTACTATGACGAACTGAACACAATGATGGAGAAGCTGGCACATCTCCAACCAGCATTGGTCAATCACTCGTCTCCGCTGCTCCTGCACGACAACGCGCGAACTCATACCGCACAGCAGACGGTCTCCAAGTTGCAAGAACTGGGGTTGGAAGTTCTCCGTCATCCGCCCTACTCACCAGACCTTGCGCCTATATACTACTACTTTTTCCAGAATTTGGATAACTCCTTAGCGGGAAAAAAATTCAATACCCGAGAGGCAGTACAAAATGCCTTTGAAGAATTTGTTGCCTCCCGTCCAGCTGATTTCTTTAAGAAGGGCATCAATAAACTGCCACTGCGTTGGCAAAGATGCATTGATTGCATGGGTGATTACTTCGATTAATACAAATAAAAAATACATGAAAAAAATTCGTTTAAATTTTTTCATACAAAACGGCAATTTCATAGGTAAAGACCTAATATTATAAGTTTCTTGTGATCATTTCAATGTTCTAACAAAATGGTGGCCCCCTTGTTAGAACTTTCCAGTGAATTTTTGTGGCATCTCAGAATTCATGCTCCGTGGTATTATCCTATTCACTACATTTGTATATATAACCGAACTATATTACGTAAAACACCACCAATATTACAAAACACAGAGTCTCATAACACTAGACTTTGAATAAAATATAAAATCCACTACATGACGGATTAAAATGTCGTCAGAAATTCTATCTATTTACTTGGATAAGGCTTAAAACTTAAGAACAAAATAATAATGTAAATAACAAATTATTTTTTAATAATGTGTAAATAGTGCGCTAATGCTAGAATTTATACAACGTTGCCTAACTTCAGTAATCGGACGAGAACTGGTGTTTGCAACACTCTACCCGACACGGTGTTTACCACAACCATTCTCGTCACACAAAAAAGTTGTCGATCAGAATAAAAAAGCCCGCCTATAAGAAGTGCTGTTTGCAAATTTTATACAATTACCATCGTCTCAGTTAGCAATGAGCGATTACAAATTTAGACATGATTCTCTAATAATTTAACTTTACTCGCGGATAAAAAGGATTAAGCTGATTAAATTCCCGAGGGTCTGTTAGTAATGCGTATCAACTTGGACCCAGTTTAATTAACATGACCGCCGTACTATCTAGCGGGTTACACCAATTTCCTAATTGGTGTAACTAACCAATTGGAAGAGACTTGATTAGATTTTCATATAAGTCGTTTATTACCAAAACTTTCTTGATTGACTCATATAATAGCCAATCTCTTCATTCGTAGTAAACTGTAAAATATAAGATACAACATCGTTCTTTTAAACGAAAATTATCAAGCTATTGAAATTGATAATATTTTAAAGTGACCTTATTCACATATTACCAGCTGACATCGCGAATTGGTTTGCAATAGGTCGAACAGCTCACAGTGGTACTGCGCCACCTAGAGGTGAGTTATAGCCAAATGTAAGATATTAAACACTTCATATAAAAATATATGTAGCGACTGTCAATTTTGAAAAACCACGCATTGAAAAATTTAAGGATGTTACTGGACATTGTGGATCTGTAAAAATTGAATTAATGCCGATTCTAATATTTCTATACTGCATGATACTTGATGAAATGAGACCGCTACTGATTAAGACGATACCTGGAACACCCATCAGAAGACAGTTGGGCAATGGTGAAAACCCAAAATCATAATCAAATATACTTTATTCAATTTAGGCCCTGAAAAAGCACTTATGAACGTCAAAACTACCACCGGTTCGGACATGCAGCCCACTCATCGAGAAGAACTGGCAAGAAACTCGATCTGGTTTATCTTTTCATTCTACATAACATAGCACAATATATTTTTATACAATATATATTTAAGAACATAGATAGTTATGGCCTGTAAGAAAGCCACTGTTGAGCTGCTTCCCGAAGGAAGGTATGGGCGTAATCACCACGCCAGCTCACGACGTATTGGTGATTTCAAACTTTGAGATATCTACATTTCGATATTTTCCCAGAACACTTCTCAGGTTCAGGTTTCCTGACGATGTTTTCCTTCATCGTCAGCCGATAGTGTTACCAATTTAAATTAGTATATATACTCGAATTCCGAAAAATTCATAGGTACGTGCCGGCTTCGAACCTACGAACAACGGAATGATATTCCACCAGTCAAACCACCATTACTTGGTAGTTAGTATAAATAGTTATAAACATATACAGTTACATTCGTTTTTGGGAGATGCACAGAGAGCGGCGTCATTCCTAACTCCTTCCTCCCTCCATTTCCTAATATAACCCCTAACCTACAATGAAATTTATCAAGCGAATAGATAAGGAGCCTAAAAGGTAATTACCGTTGGAGTGTTCTCTGACATTTAAGGGCACGCTGATAAATACTGAAGTATCACTTCATCAAAGGTCACGATACAAAACAGTTGACCTTTATGTTGATACACTGTTAAATCTATTATTATATTCGTTATTATTTAGTCCGTCTATACGTACAATTATTGGTTTTAATTTATAAAGTATTTCGTTAAAGTTTCCTTAAATCAAGATTGTTTTAAGATTTTCTTTTGGACAGTGAACCATAAATTTAAATAGTATTATTGGTGAATCTATATAAAGTGATTCTTAATTGTTTAAACTAAAAGATAATACAATTATTAAATCATTTTTTAAATGGAAAGTTATATGTTGAAAGAATTGGGAAGTTGAGTGTATGATATGAGTTACGAATGAGGTAGGTTGTAAATAAGGTGAGTTGGGAATTAAATTAGATGTATCTGAGACTAGATCTCAATGATACGAGTTGTAAATGAAACCACTCGTCAATGAGACGAGAAGCGATTAAAGCGAATTCCAAATGGGACAAGTGGTGGAACAAACACTTTGCGAATTCGCAATTTAAAGTTAAAAAGTTAAAGGACTCATTACAGTATTTTGTTCGGTTTATCAAGAATCACATTATTTATCAATAAGTTACTTTAGATTCTATAAAGAAGCTATTGTTTCTAACAACTTTGAGAGATGTGTTTTGATTTTGCTTCGCACTGTTTAATATTACTTCATCTTGCAAGTTTAATATCGGTCCAAAGCATAACCAAACATGTCTGCTTTGTCTCCACAGTCTGTGGTTTTGGCTACCGTTACACTTCCACTCAACTCTACATGTATTACTGTACCAGTATTTACTGACCCACCTCGGTTCTCTCGGTTTTAAAATAACACATATGTAGAGGGACCTAACAAGATATCTGTATAGCTCCTCTGAAAATGGTCGTACCAGTCGCCAGCTTGCAACGAAATCACTCTCTGTAGAGTAAATTATACTTAACATCCAAGTGTTAGAGATGAATTTTAATCAACGCACAGTAGAAAGTGGAATTGTTATCTTTAATCCACTAGACAACATCGTCTAGGGATTACATTACCGTGGAAAGTTGTCTACGGAATGGATTCTACAGTATTTTGTGTGAACCGTTTTGTTAATGAGATGGGATTAATTGTTCCCAAGTGGTATTCGAGTATTATATTTTACTGAATTTCTTCCACTGTTCCTAAGGCCTAGTAGGCACTTACAATAATTGCGCTTAGTTAAGAATTATTCCTATACATCTTTTTTATACTTTTTACTTTATTCTTATACTTATTACATTTTTGTAAAAAAGATTATTGCAGGTGTCTAAAATCCAAGTAATAAAATCCATTTGAATCAATCTTAGAAATGTCTGTCTGTCTGTTTGTACGAACACGCATCACTGTTAAAATACCGTGTTCATGATGAATCCTCTTCCAAAAAATCATAATCATATCTTCATATAAAAGATATATATATAAAATCATAAATCATATCTTCGAGTAACATTTAGTCTTTGTTTCATTAAACTCGGTTCGGTATATCAAAAGTTACTGTAATTTTAATGACGACGCGACTTAAGTACGAGAGAAAAGTAGATGGACTTAATACATTGATTGATTAAGATGATTTTATTAGTCACTGTATTTTTATATTAGGTTCCATGCGGACAGAGTCGCGGGCACAGCTAGTTTACCGCATAGTTATTCATTATTTTTCTTCATACTTAGGTTTTTGCTTTTGACCACGATCCAATTAATGTCAAATGATGGAGTGACCCAAGATGACAAATACCCTAAACGTAGAGCGACTGGCTTTCATGTTTAACTATCGAAAAACATCTAAGTGCTTGGCGATAGGTTTTTAAATCAGGTGTGGTAGCCAGGCGGTTTAAAAAAATACTGCTGTTTATATAGTTTCATCGCGATATTTTCATTCACCGAAAGCTGCGGTGTCCAAACATTCTACCCACTGAACCACCGTCGCTTCAAATGTTATCTTTATTGCGGTATATAAGATAGTCTCAGACATTGTCTTATAATAGGATCCTGTTATAACTACATGGAACTCAGTAATTAGCATCATGTGAGAATAAGTTTTCCACAAGTGAATTCCAAAATCATAAACCGTCCCGTGATATTTAAATCATAAGCTTTGTGATTTGGGCTGGTATCCGAAACAATCAAACGTCCTCTTGTCTCTTCGTTGTCTTGTTGTTGTTTCATCGTCCAAGTCGCGTTGCTGAAAAAACAAAGTGTTGGGTCGACAATATTGTCGTAAACACTAGGTTTACATATTCCTTATGCTCGGAGTACGTACGTGTTTACTTTAGCCCGGTGAAGCTATGAAGGCTCGTTAGGCCAATAGCGTAGTCAGTTCGTAAAAAATAAAACCAAAAGCTTTAAGCTTAAGAGTCTTCCATTAGTGAGCTATGAGAGTTGTTTTTGTTTCAGGCGAATTAAAAATAAACTTGGAAATTACGCTGCCTTACGTTAGCGAAGTTTAGAAAACACCGATGTTTATGTTCAATAGAATGAATATGCAGTTATTTAATGAATGAGCTACATTCCAAATTCAGCATTCATTCCATAATGATACTTCTGCGGTTCCGTTGAGAGCGCACGCCTGCATTCGTAATTGAATTTTATCACTAAGCAGATTAAGCTCTGACAGCGTTCAGGCTTGAAACAAGTTGACGAGGTAAAACGAACGATATTTCCAAACTCATAAGGGCTACTGCGGATTTATTATAATTTCTTGAGAAATAAAATTGTATACTATGGTGATTGTATATTACAACATTTAATATTGAATAATTATATTTAATTGTAATTGGAGCACAAGTACAAAGGCTTTGTAAGAGATACTTTGTATCATCAGCGGCAGGCATAATTAGTAATGATTTTAGTTCCTGGCAGTAAAAATGATACATATGCCGTCACAGCAAACGACATGACGCTCTCTTATGCCATCACACCCCCTCTACAACAACGCTCTCGATTCCCGTTGTATATGTGGGCGTATACAATATATTCCGCTGGTTCTCTGTATGAGTTGCGAAATATTTTTTTCCGGTTATAGTATATTTTTACGCGTTATCGCTTATTTGCACTTGTTTTTTTAAAATATTATTATATAAGTATATTCTGTTATTATTATTGTAATTAAAATAATAACTAAACTGTATTTTATTTTATTCTATATTTTCTTTATTGGTTATAAATTCTATTGTTAACTTAATTTTTTTTTTTAAATCAAAGTACGAAAATGTCACTGTACTTTACCTGATGGTCAGTACAGTGTAATCTAAAAACAATGGCGACCATCAGAGGACTATAATCCATCGCCAATAGCCGCTATCGTGTCGGCCTACAGGCCTCTCGGTAGCTACTTATACAGTTGTCTAATTCATAACTAAATTAAGTAATGCAAAAGAGTAGACTCATTGGCTTATCACTGTGTATGATGGTCGGGATTTAGTCCTATACAGATCCTTACTAACCTTTTTGATAATTAAACACGCTGGCAGTTCTCGGAATGTGATATGCTTAATATGCCACTACGAAAAGTATAACGTTTAGTATATGGTAATTGCAATACTCTCGAAGACAATTGTCTTGTCTTACGACTCCCTAAAAGTTGTACAACGGCCTGAGCAAAGGGCAAATTCAATAAGTAATCCTACAATGGAATCTTCATTACGTATAGATGGATTCTAATCTCAAAGACGCAACATCGTTTTATTGTAACTTAGTTATATATTTACCAGCTCTTACTCGCGGCTTCGTCCACTTTAATATAGATGTAATTTCCCTCTGGTATAATACTTTTTTTCTGGATGAAAGGCACCCTATGCCCTTTTATAACGTGTATGCAAAAGTTCATGGCTATTGGTTGAGTAGCTAAGGCATAAAATCATAACAAACAATCGAACTTATGTTCGCATTTATAATATTAGTCAGAGTTAGCATTAGGGTATCTTGTGTTAACAAAATAAACGTCTCTATTTCATTACGCTAGTTAGTCCAAAATAGGAATGAAATATTCCCATTCGAGAATTGTTTACAAAACCAATCCCGTTAGTAAAACTGAATCTAAAAGTCGATATTCAACATATCGGTACTTTGTTTTTCGATACAACAGCGAGAAAAGCTTCAACGCTTTTGTCTAACAGGAATTTGGACTCGTATGTTAGTGATAAATGAGCTGTTGCTATTAAAAATCCTCAAATTGGAAGTCATTCAGAAGAATAAACATACTTAAATCTATATATTTTCTTCTATATGCGAATAAGCAGAGACAAAATGACTCAGTACATATCACTACTCTGTTTCTCAACCAATTTTCCTTATTATGTTTTTATTCAGCGTATGTTCAAAAGGTATTATGTCATGAAGAAGAAAAGCAATGAAACTTAAAAAAATAATAAATTATGGTCTTTAACCACTAGGCTACAGCAGTTGACTAGTAGTATTATTAATTGAATAAATTTTCTCAAATAGTTATTTTTCTTCGAAACTGCTCTAATAATTTGGATAACATTTCGAATTTTCGTTGTATTTCTTAGACACGTAGTAAAACTTAAATAAAATAAATAATACAATAGCTGAATTTAACTTGAAGCTATTAAAGTTTTAGGAAACTACGATTTTTATAAGCACTACGCGTTCAGCGATGTGCGTTTTTTTTGTCGTGGTGTTTAAGTTTTTACTTATTTATATAAAAAAAGGATTGTGTGGTTTTATGAAACCACGGTAAAAGTGAAATTTTTTTTCACACTATAGACATTTAACTAATAATAGTCTATACACTACACGGTCAGCTACTGCGAACTATACGCGCCGCCATATTGGCCCTGGCTGCTCTGACGAGCGCTTTCACTTTCCCTCCGCGGCCGACCATCACGCGACATGCAACACACAGATAAAAAAGTTTGAGACGATGTAATAAAAGTTTCACTTTAAAATACTAGGTGACCCGGCCACGCCTTGCTGTGACTCAGTAATTATATTATAATAAATAATAAGAATTAAATCTCAGAATTAAAATTATAATAAAGTGTTTGGGCTAACGAGTCTGCTTAAAAAATGTCGGGGTAAAGAACGGCAACGTGGCGCCATCTATGAGATATAACAGTCGGTCCTACAGTTTTCTGGCAACAAACTCATTTAAAGCGCCGTCTGTTCGAGTCTAATGAAACTTACAATTAATAACAGTAATCAATATTGACAATCATTTAATTTGTAATTAAAAAATATTGAGGCCATTAATAGAAATATAAATTATCGTATCTCTCAAGTTGGACCAAATTATACATAAATGCCAACTTTCATGAAGGTCAGTTGAGTAGTTTCAGAGTTCACCGTGGACAAAGATCATTACACTGGGTTTTTATATATATAGATATAGTTAATGACGAAAATCTGAAAAATGACGCAGATAAAGTCGTGGGTGTCACCTTGTTTGACACAAATTAACGATTTTATTAATCTGTACAAACAATATAGCGTGTTCCGACGTCCGGGCGTTTCTCGTTCATTACATTAATCTACGCTCTCGTTTGAAACCTGTCAGTGAATTTAACACCATCTGAAAATTCATTTCGATCCATTTATATCTTCTGTTATAGTGACACACTCACATTATTTATCTGATGCTGTAACTGATGAGGATATGAGAGAAGACAATTTTTTGTTTATATTGCTTTTAGGGTCGATTACTAGATGTTATCTAAGATAGCAACAAGATAAACATAGGAAGGGTCTGTGACCTCTAAAACAAGCAAGAATATACCTAAAGGTAATGTGCGGAATGATTTCAATTAGGTTTCTAAATTAAATAATTAACGTGAAGAATTTTAAGAGATTATGGCTGAGTTGATAGCTCGTCGGACACCAAGTCGATGGATGCAGGTTCCAATCCTTGCCAATGTGTTGGAGCTTCCGGCGAAGGAAACCATCGTGATGGAACCATACCATGGTGGTAGGACTTTTGAGAAGTCCGCCTGGCTAGCTACCATTCGCGAATTGAAAATCTGTCGCCATGCACCGGTTGGTGTGTTATTGCAGTTGGACTTGCGACGTAGACCCTCTCTAGGTTTAGCGTGACTACCATTTTGGACCACACCGTCTTTTGTCACAGATGGGATTATGGTCAAACGCTAAGACCTTTGAAGTATAAAAAAGGTGTTACCTAGCCATCTATCTAAAATAACCACCATCGTAAATATATCGAACTTAACGTTCACAATTATAGCGCGCCTCGCTGAACAAACAATGAGACATGTTAATACTTCGATTCATCGAATTGGAACAGAACAAAATACATTTATTATTGTGCCGGTTTTCGAAACCAGTAATAGTGTATGCGGTTACATAATATTGTCTTGGTCTTTTATCTTTCCATCTTAAGAAAGTTTGGTATAAAATATTTATCTCTTCGAATTTAGACTCCAAACTGCTACCTCAGTATTCTTACCTTTTATACGTACATCGTGTCTCACTACACACAATAATCCTTGCATACCTCCTTCGTCTTCTTTTATACTCATCCATCCATTTATTTATATGACTTCTATATCTATGGTTTATATTTCTATCATATGATTTATATGATTATATAACTTCCATTAACCTTATGACGTACTTACATGACGCTAATTTTTAACTTATCAATTTCTCTATCTCTTGCTGATGCTTTCCTACTTCTTTTGAGGTAATCATTACTAGTCTTACTCATTCTGGTATCGTCGTAGTATATATATATATATGCAAGCATGGTAGCAGTCTCTATGGTTGATATTGTTCAGCGGCTACATATTAGTATTGGGAATACTGGTGGTATAAAAAACTCACCCATCCAGTTATATGTCTTCCATTGTCTTCATGAAATGCTTATATTACGCTAACTTATATCTTTTCAACTTCTTTATTCCTTGGTGCTATTTTCTTACTTCCCCTGAGGTAATCATGCCTTATCTTACCCATTCTGGTATCGTCCTGGTATATACCAGGTGAATGGTCAGAGACTCGCAGTATTCTAGGATATGACACTTAATGACCACATTTAACACATAAAATAATAATATCAAAACAAATACTAATAGACAACAAAGGAAAACCTTAGGTAAAGTTTGTTCTAAAAATTTTAAAAGTATGGATAACTTAAACAAACCTATGTTGAACGTCCGGTGATAAAACCTTCGGGGTGGTAGGGTGTCTGTACCCGACTGGATCGCGACCACCGTACACCAGGTGGAACACCCGCTATAGTGGCACGTTTGGGCGTGTCGCGTTCCGGGATCAGCCGGTGTATATCCAGCAACCGGGGGGGGGGAGGGGGGCTGTCCCTGACTGGGTCGCTTTCAGGCCGGCATGACAGCGGCGACCGGCGATGGATAGTATGTCTTTCGGTGGTCGTCATTGTTTTTGGATTGTACTGTGCTTACCATCAGGCACAGTACAGTAACTTTGCCGAGCTACAATAAAAAAAAAAAACCTGCGAGCGGCGACCCGGCGTTAATAACTTTCGATAATAAAACAGATAATAAACCGTTTTGTTTGTTCAAACTTCGAAAAATTATCCTTTGTTAGTTGATTGGCTTCACTTTCACTTCACCCGACGGTCGTTGACACTGTGCTTTAAAATAGACGCTTAGAGGATTGAGTACATCTTTTGTATGTTTCTAAATATTTAGGTCAAATATTAAGCACCTATTTTTTTTATTGATTTAGAACGAAAATCGAGTGCTCTATGTTCTCCATAAATACTGTCTAAACATTCCCCTAGTATATGCAAGCATGGTAGCAGTCTCTATGGACGATATTACTCACCATTGTAAAAAGTGGTAATATAAGAAGATAATCGTAGCTACATCAGAAATTCCGTGAAACAAAGGCTGATATATAATCATATTGTTATGAAAATATATGGATGATATGTAACTGTGACGCACCGGCTGAGACGAAAGCCTCGATTAAAACTTAAAGCGAAGTTTTCCGACAACGAACGAATGGCAGATTTGTGAAACTAACTTTGAATGTTGCGGTTTCTGCGGTGAGTACCACAATACTATTAAAGTTTAACTCGATTCTGGTATAAGTTATAAACTTTAAGGTGGCTGAAAATTTATGTTATTTTTACTTTAAGATTATACATTTAAATTTTTTTAGATGAATTATCATCAAGAAGCTTATATTGGTGTTTATGGAATATTTAGAAATAGCTGTCATCTGACAGTAGTGGCTAGATAGCTGCTTATAAACATAGATATGTTTATAAAAATATTTATCATGAAAAGATAAACCAGGTCGTGTTTTTTGCCGGTTTTCTTTATCACTGGGTTGTTTTCAGAACCGGTGGTAGCTTTGATATTCCTAAATATTTGTCAAGGCCTAAATTGAATAAAGTATTTATGATTTTGATTTTTACCAAATGTTAGTTGTTTCTCTTTACCATGTTATCTCATTTTTAGTACCTCGCTTTCGTGTTTGTTTATTCTTGTGTTTGGGCTTTAATTTGTAATGCCTGTAATGTAATGTAATGTAATCAGCTAGAGAATGTCTATTTCGGGTAGGTATAATTACATGATAAGAGACTGAAATAAATTTCAAAGTTCACACAAGATTTTTTTACTTTGTTTTGTAAAAAGTGCTATACATTATAATGTTTGATAATTTATATACTCACCCGTGTTCATTTTAGAAGTTACTAGTTTCTCTAAAAAGAAAACAAAAACAATACACACACAGTCATTTTTGTACACGTTCACAAATACACATACACAAAATATTTACATTTGTAAATCCTTGATAAATGGCTTACTTTATTTGGATTTAAATACTTGGATCAGGCATGTAATTTTATTTATATTAAACATGATATGATATGTCAATTTCTTGAAAAGACCTTTAAAATAAAAATCATGTGTCGAATGTATGTAAGTGCTTCACTTTAAAAAGGGTGCACCAATTTGGCAAATGCTTAGGAAAAGATTTATATAAGAGAAGCTATGCCCAGACCACAGCGTCTACGCACGTTTGAGTAGTGTAATAATACGTTCTCTAACATTTCATCAACTGTATTATGCACAATTTACCTTGTTGTGTCGGTTTTGCCCCACCGGTGATGTAGCCCGGTAACGTATATGGCCGCCGGACACTGTCCCACCTAATTCGGGTGTTATAGAACGCGGCACACTCACAATTTCCTTTTGTAAAGAACATTTGTTATGCGACGATGTTCATTGTGGGGTCTCAAACAATAATAATTTGTCCGCTAGATGACGCAAGCAAAAATGCAGCAATCACAGGAAGCTATGCATGGATTGGTTTAAAAACGAACCCCTGTGATTGGTGCAGCGAACGTAAGCGATATGAGCTTCTCAAGAAAAGATTTGATATTGACGATGTTCGCACGGAAACTGTTAAATCATACGGAAATGTGAAAATGGGGGTTAAAAATCTAAATATATCAAAATCCAGTATTATGATGTTCAACTTCTTTTTTAATTATAAGTTATAATGTACTTTCGTGTACTCCAAACTGAGTCACAACGACTTGCCTTTTTAATCCAATTTTCACCGCTTTTAATTTATCATCGTATATTAATGTTGTTAATTTTTGTGTTAACAACTTAACTTGTAAACACAAGCAACTAAAAAACTTTTTGTTTTGTACATTAGTTCGAAATGACTCATTGGCAGACAGTTTATGTTACAGAGTTCACGAAACATTTGTTTAAGTTACTGAGGGCTAATACTGAACTTATTTCTTTAAGTTATAAAGAGTGCGTATTTTAAGTAATAGAGGTTTTTGGCTCTGAGGGGAAAGGAACAGATTATTTTTTGAAGTTATAGAGGTTTTTATCTTATCGAGGTTTGTCATATCGAGGTTCTACTGTAGTAAGATATATTTAAAATATTTTCAATATGCTGTTACGCAGCCGCTTATAGTTTAATCCACGGTATAAAGTTTTATTCGCAGTCAGTATTACACTGCTTTGTAGCTACAGCTTCGACTCGTTCTGATTCCGTAATGCTTTCTGTCATTTCACTGGTTTTTTTATTGTCTCGTTCATTGTTATTTGTGACTTAAGTTGTCTGTGAATTTCCAATTTATTTTAATCAAATACTCAAATTTATTCTTATTGTACTTTTTATACGTTTCAACTTCATAGTGTTCTTTTTTTAATAGAAGGAAACTAAAAAGAAACAAATCCTCTTTTTATATTCAAATGAAATTAAATCTTATGATTTAGTTTTTATTTTATTCAAGTATAGTTTATTTACTTTATTCAATTTAGGCCCTAATAACGCCAACCCCTACCAAAAACCGGTCAACACGACTGAAGAAATGTTCATTTCAAAAATAATATCTTCTTATAATTAATATCTTCAAGTAAGGATTTTTTTAATACTAACGGGCTACTTATTATATTTTTAAATAGCCAGTTATTTCTCGTTATTTTATTTAAAATGTTATCTTTAATGTTATGTGATTTGATACATTTAGAAATATTAGCCTTAGGTTTTGCAGTTGTGAATGTTTTATATCACAGGAAGACGTATTCCCTATCTCTACCATCATGTAATTTTTTTAGTACTACATTATATTCTATACTAGCGGGCCCGGCAGACGCTGTCCTGCCCTGATTATAAAAAAATCATTGAAAAATTATATACGAAAGCCTTCCTCACGAATCACTTTATCCACTGGTGAAAACCACATGAAAATCCGTTCAGTTGTTTTTGAGTTTATCGCGAACAGACAGACAGACAGACGCGGTAAGCGACTTTGTTTTATACTATGTAATGATTATAGACTACAACACTAAACTATAACATATACTGTACTAAGGTTCTGCACTATACTGAGTTATAATTATATTTTACAGTGTTGATTTGGATTTACTTGAAAAAAAGCAAAGCCCTAATTACTCGTTACTAATGTAGCTAGCTTTCTAAGTGTCATAACTTAGTACTTTTTGAGTTTACCCATTACAAAGAAAATATCAAATCTTTTCTCTTTATAATATAAGCTTAGATATATTTATTTATACATGGTGTTAGAAGACCGCTTCCGAAAACGAAGACAGACGACAGTACTAATGATACCTTTGATGATGGGACGGAAAAAAATCGATCCTGATTAAAAAAAAATCATATTAAAAAAAGCAATGTAACAAAATAAAAAAAACAGCTGATTTCGGGTCATCGACAGCTAGCGATCGTGCACGATCCCGAATCCCGCCAAAACAACCGCTCCTTTTGCGCGCCGCAGTTGACGGCACTTTGATCATTTCCACAGATCAATAAAGCGTTAGACATTCTTAAATTTTATATTATATTAAGCATAGTTATCCCTACTGACTAGTCTTTTTATGGAATTTAGAAGTTATAACTCTAATTATTTAATACAACTATACAATTAATTGTACCCTGACGTAACAAGAAGCTCGTTACTACAAAAATGATATTAGAATATTAAATTAATCTAATTACATACTCACGTACACAGTTATAAAAACTATTAAATCTTTATCTTTGATTTTGTACAAGAAATTAAATATAAAATAGTACAGAATAATTTCATAGTTAAAATGAATTACATTTATGATCGACAGTTAATTAATCTATCAGAATGAATTTAAAATAATATTCTTATACTTTACGTTATCATTCAGTTTTTAGTCCGTCCAATACCATAATTTGAAAACAGATATGCCCGTCACAACTATCTAAAATTACTTGTAATTTTTAATGTGAACGATGCCTCTAATTCTTTTATGGCGTCTGCAAAATTTATACCGACAAAGTTGTAAATTTTGGGGGCGCGGTAACAGCGCCGCGCCGGTGTGCGTGTAAAAGAAACGATTAAATGTTGTAAATAAGTATTTGCACGATCGCTAGCTGACGTTCGTAGACCCAAGTATCAGCTGTTTTTTGTTTTTGTTATACATTGCTGTTTTTTTTAGTAAAGCAATGTATTTTTTATGAAACTATCGTTTCTTTAGCTGTACTATCATGATGGAGAGTAAATAATGCTTGGTGACGCCGCGATTGTTGACATCACCGTAGGCGTGCGATGCGGGGATTTCTATGTTAATTTTAACTGGACTGTATTTGCGAAGGTGCTATATTTGATATTCAACTATTGCGATCAGCTACGAAGAGGGAGACAAGGGTAGGAAGGAAACTTGGCACATACCTCGCGGCGCTGCAGTCTCCACGTGGCTAGCCGGCTAGGTGATTCTCGTTTCTTTCCACTGGGTTTCCTCCCACACAACACTTATTGTTTATAATATATGTCGGTACGTATGTAGCGATGCGTTTATTTCTCACTCGACCATGCGAAAACTCAAAATGTTAGCATGTGGCGCGGCTCGGCGGACACAACAACACTGACGATAGCAAACGAAACACAACTGGCCGCCCCGCGTCCATCGCGTGCGGCGCGGCCCACAACACTCACGGCCGCAATCGAACTGGTGGCGCGGGCGTCGCGCTACCAAATAAGCATGTGCCAGGAAAGGATGATTAGGCTAGAAAGGTGGCGTGACCTGATCGCAATTAATTGGTCGGGCTTCAAAGTGGCGTGACCTAATCCATAATGCGGGAATTTTCAAATATACATAAAGCGGCGCAACCAATGCTAATAAAATGTTTTCAAAATATGTTTTTTTTTAAATCAGGATCGATTTTTTTCCATCCCATCATCAAAGGTATCATTAGTACTATCGTCTTCGTTTTCGTAAGCGGTCTCCTAACACCCTGTATATATACATGCATGGTCATCATCATCAAATAAGATCAACATCAACCTTGCAAATAAAAACTCGAGAATCGAGCCTGATTAAACAGATTCTAACTCCACAGCTATTAAAAAATGCCCAGTCGTACGATGATTCATTATTACCCGCCTAAATAAACAACGTCGTATTGGCGCGAGCTTATTGAGTCACTCGTAAAATAGACACTTTTATGGCTATAAAGTAAATACTCCCGGATTCGACCCCAAAGGGCTAATATTCGGCCGCAGTAATTTTATTACTCTACCCGCAAATAGAATTGTTCTGGCGTCGACGTTTATATTTAGATTAACGAAAAATGTATCTTTGCAGTTCAACAAAAAAAAACACCGGTTTATTTTGAACGTTGGCAACATTTGGAAATCAATAATGATCTTATTTTAGCGAATCCATTTTTTTTTAAACTAAAATTATTGTGATGTTTAACATTGTTATATTCTACTTTAAAGTTATAAATTCTGATATGTCTTTTTAAGAAATTATACGATAATAAGTTATGCTGTAAGGACATGTATCCAATGGCTTTAACAAAATAAAAAAAGAAGGATAGTCATCTTTTAATAACAATAATTTTTAATTTCCAATGGTTACCTATCGTAAATGTTATCTATTTTTTTTATACGAAAGAAAACTTCGTTATGACACCTGATCATAGTGATAGGGTGCTTTCTAATGCCGGTTTGGGTAGTTACAACCTTCAAGTTAAAGATCCGTCCAATGGGTGTATTCCGGCAGTTCCACTTGAGAGCCAGTTCTTTAGTATGTTATAAATAAAGCCACACAATCGCACAAATTACAACATCGTGTCAAAAACTTTATAGTTTTATTTAAAATTATCTGACTCCCACCCGCTTCCTTAGGCATTAAAAAAAAGGGAATGGGTTATAGGAATCCATAAATACGTGGTCTAGTACCATGTACGAAAAATTCCACAATCAATGGTCATATTTCTACGCAGATACGGTTAGTAGTTTTGACATGACTCTGCCTCACTGAACTGTATTGTCAGTACAGTGTAACGTTTGTATTGTAACGTTAATATAACGAGCCTCAACATATCGAATTCTTCGATTTTTTTCGAAATTCCCAAGTAAGAATTAATGCAAAATATAGCTTTACATTACGAATATATTTATTAAAAAAAATCTTTGTAACGATTTTTTAATCATTGCAGAATATAGATAGAAAGTATTACTGACCCAGATATGACATCTTTTTTCACCTTATAATCTTAAGTAACGTATCCTTACTTATCAACTATTCCGACTAAATTCCACACTAATTCACGTCTCGACAGGTTCAGACACGTTAAATTCTTCGTAAGATTAGTTGTTGGTTGATACTAAGTAATGTAAACATTGATGTTTGTAATTATTGTTGGTTTTAGTTGCGACAGATGATATACGAGAAATGTGTTTCTTCAGTCGTTTGCTATAACAGGGTAAGCAGATGAGTATCTACGTAATATTGAGGTTAATAAACTGGTTTTATTACCTTGTTAAAACGAATCGTAGTCCAGCCTAACCTCAACATAACAAATGTCATTGTAACAAATTACTCAGTATAACAAATATCATCTAATTCATTTTATTTTTGTTATATATCGAGGTTACACTATATTTATCTATTTACATATAATAAGAATGTAAATTTAACGTGTTTGTAGTTTCTAAACTATATCGGTGTTATTACAAAAAAGTTAAATACGTATTGAATACTTGCTTTAAAAAGGTTTCGAATTAAATGCACCGTTGTCGCTGAATGTTCGCCTCGCCATCTTGCTCTTTTGTCTCGCTTCGGTTACGTTAGGTTAGACTTGCGAAAAAGGATAACGCGAACTTGCCTCGGGTGATCGCGGTGCATTTCATTCGAAACTTTTTAAAGCAAGTATTCAATACGTATTTAACTTTTTGTAATAACACCGTATAGTTTTTAAATAGATTTTTGCAGGTTTTAGGGATAAGTAATAAAATACATTTCAATCATTTTTAGAAATGTCTATCGGTCTGTCTTAATGGCAACTCGACTTAAGTACGAGAAAAAAGTAGATAGTAATTAGACTTAATACATTCAGATTACTCTATTAGTCACTGTTTTATACATCAGGTTTCAGGCGGACGAAGTCGCGGGCACGTCTTGTATAAAATATAGAAGAAGAGAAAGCGACATATAATTAGGTACCTTTCCATCTATATAGAAGATAGCTTAATGGTAATAGGTCTACTTTGAAATAAGAAGGTAATACAAAAAAGAAAATAGATGCCATAATTTTTCCAACATGTATTTATTTATCATATTTCAAATGTGACGAGTATTGATATTTGCCACTAGAACGATTCCCCATTTCGCCAACCCGACGCGAGATCCTCAGATAAGATTGTTTACACTAAATCCTATTTACATATTATTATTAGAAATATATATTAAAATTCACGTATCTCGTCGAGATACTAGCGAATTTGTCGGCATTCAATTTAAAATGGAGAATTTAATAACACTATACATATATCGCCACCTAGTGTAGAATTATTGTAAATTATCATGGAAAAATACAATGAAGAGTGCAAATTTTCGTAGTGATATCGATACCATCATCTATTTATATAGATCTTCTGATAATATAAAAAAAATATAGATGTCTACCGTTTTGCGCGCATCACTCAAGAACTACTGGATATATGTGGATCAAGTGAAATGGCAACTTCTTCAGGCGCGTTGAGCGGTATTTTTGACAGGAGATAAATTTATAATTTCGCGTCATGACATGACGACCGTACTGCGCTTGCGAGGCTTGCGTTAGACCAGCGATGCGTACGTAGTATAGGGGCCTGTGTACATTTAATATTGGTGTTTTGTGTTGAGATTGTGCCTATCATATGTTTGATGAATTAATAAAGTATACAAAAAGGTATATAATTATTATTCAGAGTGCCAATAGATGTGAAAGAATTTCAAATAAAAAATTATGAAATTTAAATAATTTATACTAAAATTAATTTAAAAATTCAAAGGAGAACAGTTTAAATTCCGTTGTTTTGAGTTTTCACTTCTGTCGGCAGTCCTTATGACGCTTTGACTTTTACTTCTTAGACACTTGTTCGTTATTTAAGAAAACGATTACCATAACAGGATACTTTAACTTAATTTAGTGTAAAGTTCTAAGAAGCTGAGATCTTTGCGACGGTGGTACTCAAGGTTTTTCGTCTGTACAAAAAAAAATGTTTATTGTTATTTCTCTATTCTATTTCACTATATTGTATTATTCTATTCTATTTATTTATTAATCTACTATTAAAAATGTTGAAGGTCATTTTTTTGTTAAGAAACATTCGAAAATTAAGTTAGTTTTAATATTATATTTCAGTAAATATGAGATTTCGATTCTTATAACTGATAACATTGTTTGACTCGGTCAAGGTTAGTAATGACTATAAATGGTTAATTCCTACAGGCCTTCAATTAATGAGAAGTTCAAGGAACAGTACCATCGTCAGGTGATAAGGGGTGTCAATTACGATGATTGAAGTCTGACAAAAATTATGATTTTTTTTTGGTTCTTAACAATAAATTAAGATTTAAGATAAAATAGTAATACATTTGGTAAACAAGTAATTTGGAATCAAATGTCTGTTAACATTTTAAAAGTTTCCGCTGATGTGCGAATTATGGAGGACGCTTACTACAAAATATACTTTGTAGTACTAACTATGCTCTAGAATGATATAAATATGATATATTAATATATAATTAATATATATTAAGATATGCTCACATTTATATTCTTAACTAGCTTTACTCGCAGCTCCGCACGCGTTTTTTTTTTATTGGGTTAAAAAAATTTAAAATTGGGAGACCATGTAAAATATATAAAGTATAAATATAAATGCTCTTTAAAAATAATTGTAAGTACGCAACACGCACACTATTTACAGTAACATGTAACGTATACATTAGGTATATAAATACTAACAGTGTGTCAAATGAGGTTTATCATCAGCAACATATTTGGAACCTTAACCCACGATATTACTACCTCAGTGGTCACTTACACTATGTAAGGAACTAATGAAATAATGAATTAAAGATGTTATTATAATGATATAATATGCCCATATTGTCAATAAGTAATGCGTTTATGGTATAATATATTTTTAGAAAGACCCCTTCTATCTTCAATTTTACTATTAATAAATATAATGTAGAATTGTATGCAATGAATGAACTGACGTCATGAAATCTTGCATAAATATAAAACTTTATATCTGTCTAAGCAGATTTTAATGTTTGACAATTTAAATAGTGCTCATTGAACTCGATACAATATTCTTATATGTTACTATGGATACTGGGTTATGTAAACGAAAGCGCGATAAATAAAACAAAATGGCCGCCAAAATGACCAAAAAGACAATATAATTCAGAATATATATATAGATACACATATATGAATTTCAATTATATTTATTTCTGGAGTCCAGTACAACGCACGTCTTACGCATATGTTTACAGTAAACAACATATTGCTTAATTTCATGCGGACGAAGTCGCGGTTGACAGCTTGACTAAATTAAAATAGACAAAATTATTTTTTATAATGTCCGCTATCTGCCGGGGAAACTCCCGTAATAATCGGTCGATCCGTTTTGGAGATAGCATCGCGGGAAAAGCTATAGTTAACAGCTAGTATAAACTAAAATTACCTACATTACTTTTTATAAGGTTAGCTATATGCCAGTGAAAATCTCGTGAAGATCGGTGAAACTGTTTTGGAGATAGCACTGCGGGCGAAGCCACGGTTAATAGCCAGTATAATTTAAAATTGCCTAAATTACTTTTTATAAGGTCAGCTATCTGCCAATGAAAGTCCCGTGGAAATCGGTTCAACCGTATTGGAGACAGCACTGCATACGAAGCCTCGGTTAACAGCTAGTCTAAATCAAAGTGGCCTAAGTAACCCGCTGTAATTTTAACTGCATCCCAGTGAAATTACCGTTAAAATCGGTCCAGCCGTTTAGGAGATTACCCGGAACAAACAGACAGACAAACAGACAAAATTTTTAAAAATTGCATTTTTATTATCAGTATCGTTAATATACTGTTAATAATACTTTCATATTTAATCAGAAAAAAAAAATTTTTTCTTATTACATACAGACACTTCATTTTTATTATATGTATAGAAGAAGAAAAAGATAAATATTGTTACATAAGAAAAGGTAAAAGAAATGTAGTGAGACTATTAATTTTTTGGAAAGAGTGAATTTAGGAGGACAGAATAACACAGAGAGTATAAATTATAAAGATTTAACGATTGGCAAACACAATAAGATGTTTCAAGTAGATCACAATACATAGAATCTCGCTTGTCATATAAGTCAGCTCCATATTTATTTTATACCTGTACTATGCTAAGTAGCATAGGCTATATGTTATTATTATTTGTTATTAACACAAACAGAGTTGCGAGCAAATATACGTGTGCAATAAAATCGTTCATTTTTGCACGATTAACTGCACAAAACTTGAAAACAACGATATCTGTTTAGTGTAGTTTTAAGTATAAAATAGGACTGAACCCGAAGAAAGATTACAGCTACAAATCATTAAGCTTTCACACACGGACTAAGCAGTAATGATAAAACAGCCCATGTTTAATCCAGACGAAATATAAGTTCCATGAAACTTCAAAAGTATTTTTGTGTGAATAGATTTAGGGCTAGAAGTATAATTTATTAAATTTCAGTCTGTCTCCGCAAGTCCCCATAAAGTATATTTAGCTAGTGTTTATTTTTAATTTGGTAACCCTAATTACTATACAGAATGACCTTTATTCGAAATGTCAGTGCACCTAGGTTCTGTTGGCGTTAGGCTTTACACGCGATATGTCTTTTCGAAGGACGACCTAGAATATTTAATATCATAAGGTCGCATTGGTCAAGTTTTCTTAGTCTTCGCGAATTATTAATTTATATATTCTTATGCCAAAGCTAGGAAGCTATTAGTCCGCCTGATAGAGATTAGTTAATGCATTTAATAGACACGGATGCTTGAATTACTAGAAACATAACTTAAGAAACGTATATCCCTCTTTTAAGAACAGCATACTACAGTTACCTGGCATAACCTCGCTAGTGAGCTTTTTCGATAATTCGAGTAATCCCTAAATTAACTTTGAAACCTGACTGTCCAAGATCATTTAGGTTCCAAGGTATGAGAAAGAACTCCCTTCAGATGGCCACCGGTGCAATGATGAAAAGTATCCACAGGTATCATTATGAGTGCGTTCCACTAAGCGCTTACAACGCTCACGCTCACGACCGCGAGTTTTCCCGTTCCACTTACTCTCGAGCGTTACAATCGTAAACCCAAGTGGAACGCATTATGGGGCGTTTGGAGCGTTCAGGTACATAATACAAATGGCGATTTAGAAAAAAAAAGAAAAAGCTTTAATAGGTTAAGTTACAATTTGTAACTCTTAACAGTAAATTATAATTATTATTGAATTGGTTTAAGTATATTGAAAAAAATATATAATTCAATTTTTATATTGAATTTTAGTGATTTAATTAATATGCATTCAAATAAAATGAAAATGTCTTGTTCGGCAACGGTAATAAGGTATTTGATGAAAATCGTATATATTATTGAATGAACTATGCTATAAAATTGTACAAAGCCTTTTGGTTACTCAATTTTGTTTATATACTAAACTTTAATTACCATAAAAACATAAAAATGACCGTTTTGGGCTAATAAAGAACATTAAATGATTCTAAATTAATATCTACATAGAATTTAACGATTCATTACATTTTTAAATAGAATTTAAAATTATCAAAACGTAATCAACATATTTCATGTCAAATATATTAATAAATATAATTAATCCGTTAAATACAATATTTTATTTAATATAAATATTCTTTACCGCATTAAATAGTGATATTTTTACGGTCACCATCTTTATTGAAAACCCCGCCAATTTTGTCAACGCTCACATCAACCCACCTCCAGATATGGGACGTCGTGAGCTTCGCGTGAGCGTATGTAAAACATGTAGAACGCGCACTATATCGAACAATTTTGGGTAAAAATAGATAGCAAGTAATAATTAGGACATTATTTGACTTATAACCTTCGATCAACAATAACTAGATGAAGGGTCGGCGCGAAAAATACGTCTCGGTAAATAATAGCTCACTTGAAATGTGAGCTTTTATTTTGTTTAGTTTGTTTGAAACACAGCCAATGTAAGCACGTTTCACATGCCGCAGTGTATTCAAAAGATGCAAAAATAATACCCGAAAAAGCAATTTAACGGCCGGAGCATCTTCCTTTCGCTAAATACATGTTGAATAAGTTATATTTTAAGCTTTAAACTAGCAAATAATATCAAATTTTGAACAAAATTACCGATTTTAAACCAGTGGTACAAATGTTTGGCCTAGGCTCTCCAACCACGCACAAACACGCACAATAACGGGAAAACGTACTTTATTCATTACGTGTTAAGGTTGAATTCACACTAAATGTTGTTTATGTTGTCTTTTCATTTGTGAGGGGAGTAATTTATTGCTTTGCTCGTTTTATCGTAAGTATTAGATAATATTTTGAACATTTGTGACTTTATTACTAGTTGTCATGGTTGTAATTAGTGTGAACTTAAAACTGTTTTAAAACTTTTTTTTCTCCCTTTCTTAGTAAACAAATAGCTACACATAAGTATATATTTACGCGGACAGCTTTTAGTTTCGATTTTGTACGTGACCCTTTATCTAGTTATTGTTGATCGAAGCTTATAACATATATAAATTTCTCTTTGTTTTACCGGAAATCCGTTGTACGACACATCCTGACACTATTGAAATAATGATTACTTCTAGCATATATCATATTATAGATACACAATAATTGTAATTGAATTTATTAATATAATTAACGATTGTAAAAGAGCCGTTATTGCAGAGAAATGTTTTATTAATATTATACAATTAGTCTATTGACTTACTGCACTGATTGGTGCAAGCAGTAAAATGAAAAAAGTAGTACTTGACGCTTTTTGACGGGATCTTAGTTAGTCATAGCTTTTATATTTTATTTATAATTATGTATTAATTGAGTCTATATTTTGTAATATTGGTGGCAATTTACGTAATATAATTCGCTTATCGTGCACAAGTGAAGTGAATGAGAAATAACACTACGGGGAATAAATTCTGACTTTTAACAAAAATTCGCTGGAAAATTCTAAGAAGTTGGCTACCGTCTTGTCAGAACATTGAAATTATCTCAAAACACTTGTAATATTATTAACTACTCGACAATGGCAGTAATAAACTACTAGAAGACTGATTACTAAAAATAAAACAAAAAAAATGTCTGGGAAATGTATGCTTCCTCTAAATATTCCTCTCAATGTAAGACGAAATTTGGATAAAGATATATACAGAGACAAGCCTACAGATTTTTTAACGTGCATGCATACCTGGAAAACACATGACTTTAAATTGCATCAGACAGATTGATTATTTTATCGTGCACAAGTGAAGTGAATGAAAAATAACAGCACGGGGTGTGAATTCGAAGAAGCAACAAAAATTCCCCTAAATTTGTAATATGTGGGCCACCATCTTGTTAGAGCATTGAAATAATTATAAGACAATGCCAGTAATAACCTGAAAGATTGGTTGCCAAGCCACAATGGTAATTCCTTGTAATCAATTACAATTCAATTACGTTGGCTTCATTACTATGAATACAATAAGAAATAATAAATGCACGCAAAGTCGCTGGCACGCCTTGCACTGTATATCTTACTAAATAAAATTAATTAAAAGCTTTTAATTAATAAATTTAATACAAAGTTCCTATCGTAAATGCTTTCGTATCATGTTCTTTCTTACAACTATTTCGTTATTAAAACTTTCACGAGGTAAAGTTTCATTTGCATTATAGGGTCGCGATCAAAAGGAACAATTTTAATTTCCCAAATATTTAGTTACTAATAGAAAACTGAAACCTTTTTGAAGGATCCTTTGAATAGATTATGTGAATGTTAATATTAAATTTGTTAGCCTGTACTTGATCTTATTTATTCAAGAGTGATAAAACCTGTAGAAGGTTTGAGTGTGAGTAGCAACGTAACATCAGAGCGGATATGGTGCAAGTCATCTCACCCGTTCAAATTCCTGTCACGGGACCATTAGATCATATGGAAAATGCTATACTCGAGTTCAAAGTCATACTCGAGGCCACAATTAAAGTCAACACACTGACGTGTACACAAATCCTAGAGGCCCATCATCTAGGAATCGTGGACTTGAGAGATGCTAGACTAGAGAAAGCAGAAGCGGCTATCTACAACAACGACACTGCCCAAGTCATAGCAGGACTAATGACGGGCAGCTACATGCCCGCTTACAATTCCACCAGTGGTTTCGTACTAGGGAAAGAGAACGAGACACGGGAAGCAACTCAGCCTCAGGAGTTTGAAGTGCCACTGGAGGATTCAATCGTAGTAGTTGCTTGGTGCACAAGAATCATGCTGAAGGAAAAGATGTTCGCATGGGTAAAAACCACCTCGAGGGTTCTAAATCCAGTAGTGGTGGAAAGCACCAAAACGACACCCGAGATCAGATGGACGAACGGGGTCCCCGGCTGTGGAAATACTACGTGGTTGATTAGAAACTTCGATGTGGAGAGGGACGCTGTGGTGACTACCACAACCGAAGCGGCAAAATACTTACAAGATAAACTGGTGCAGGCGCACGGCAAAAAAGCCGAATAGCGGCTGGCTTCAGAGAGCATGATAAACGTCCAAGGTTAATCGTGAATGAGGCTCTCATGAACCATTTCGGGGCCATCCTGACTGCCGGCCGGGTGGCGGAATCATGCGAGATTTCACTCATCGGAGACTTTAACCAACTACCCTACATTGACCGGGAAAACTTATTTCGGGTAGCTTACAGCAGACTAAGGGCCGTAGCCGGTATTGACCAACAGCTCACTTGAATCGAACAGGAACCCGATGGATGTAGTCTATGGACTGAGTCAAGTATACGACGTTACCTAAAAAAGTAGAGGATTCTAAAGGCGTCTACGAATAGCGCTTGACTCCTTTGCAACAAAGGATTCTTTGATGAGAATAAGCACTACTTATTAAATTCTACGAAGTTAAATAAGAACTTTTCCCTACTGTATTATATTTCTAAGTAAATAAAATCCATCGTCTTATCTTTTTTTTTCAGACAATTTTTAAATATTCAGCTGTACTTTTAATTAGTTCTTAGGCTAAAAATATTGGTTGTATGTAAAGTCGGTTTACAGATGATAATTTTATGTGATAACGACTCGGACGCCTCGGCCGATGGAGTGGACGAGAGATAGATGCGTCACAAGCCGAACGCTTTGGCCGAACGTGCATCTCTATGGCTTGTTCCGCGCTCTCGCTTGCACCGAGCACTCAGGCGAAACATGATAATGAGTCTTTGCGGTGCGTGTAGCCAGCGTTCATGGATTTATAAGACGTTATCTCGTCAAAAGCATTGAGTATTAGTTTTAAAGTATACATTTAATAAATTGAAATAATATAATTAAAAATATCTGCTAAATATTTCAAATTACAAGATAATCGCATCTGCACCAATTTCTGACACAACTTGTCGAAAGGATATAGCAGTATGAGCAGTGCAAAATTCATAACTCATATTAAATTACTATAATAGAATAAATAATAGTTTAAAACAACTAAAAAACACGCTTTTATAGAAAACCAAACTAAAAAAATTGAAAATAAATTTGAATAAAGGATAATGTATTTTTTTAATTAATAAATATAAATTAATCTATATATATAAGAGATTTCCACGTATATAGTCACTCATCACGATATCGCTGGAACCATTAGAGCCAAAGACTTGAAATTTGGTAGGAATATTCTTTTCACCGAGTAGAGGTCAGCTAAGAACGGATTTTACGAAATTCAACCCCCAAGAGGGGTTGCGGGGCGTTAATTAAAAAAAATTCACATTTTAAAACTACAGCTCTTATAGGTATGAAACTTAGTCAGGATATTCTTTTTGGCATGTTTGAATTTACTAAAAAATAATTTTATGATATTCCACCCCCAGAGGGCTGTGCAGGGGCGTTAAAAATTAAAAAAAAATTGTTTTTTCCAATCTATAGCTTTTGTAACTCTGAAACTTGGCCAGAATATTTCTTTTGGCATGTTTGAATTTACTAAGAACTAATTTTATGATATTCAGCCCTAAGAGAGTTGTGCGGGGGCGTTAAAAATATTAAAAATTTGTATCTTCCACTCTATTGCTATTAGAACATTGAAACATCGCCAAAATATTTTTTTTGGTATGTTTGAGTTTATCAAGAACTAATTTTATGATATGCAACTCCAAGAGGGTTGTGCGGGGGCGTTAAAAATTTAAAAAAATTGTATCTTTTAATCTGTAGATTTAAAACTTAGAAACTTGACCTGAATATTTTTTTTGGTATGTTTGAATTTACTACACAGTACCTCCATGGTGATGTGGAAAGCTGTGTTATTTATTATTTTAACTCGTATAAATCGATAAGACCCTAAGTAGTTAAGGGTGTGTTAATTTCGTAAAATCCGTTCATGATAAATAATTAGGCAGCTAGATAACACAATTTAATATTTCTTTCACTTGGCATGTATTTTATGCCAAGCGAAGCGGGCGGGTAACGGCTAGTGTTAGTATAAATAAGTAAAAACTGTGTTTTATTTATAAAAAAAACGTGGATTGCATTGTTGTAACGTTACACAGTAGAAGAATTGTCATTTGCATAAAATCTCAAAAAGCACCTCACGCTTTAAAAGAAATATTTTGTTTTAATTTAATATTTTACACTATTATTAAATTTTTTTAAACTATTCTTAAAAACTTATTAAAATTTATTTTCTATTTTTTTAGTTTGGTTTTCTATATAAGCGTGTTTTTTAGTTGTTTTAATCTATTATTGCCAACGGTTCGACTGCCTCCTATGATACAAAAAAAATCTCTTTGGTATTCGCAAATTTGTTAATATGGATAAATCGGTTAAAGATAATGATTGTAAATTTAAATTAACATCAATTCCTGCCTTGTCGACTATAGATGAAAGTTATATAAATTAACAAATCTTATTTTGCAAATTGAACAAATATTACAAAATACTTATAGTCAGCCAATTGGCCAGAGAAACCAATAACACTCATTAGGCACTGTGACTATTTATCAGGGCAGATATTCGCCTTACAACAACTTCCATATAGAAAGGCGTGTAGATCAACGACATCTTGCCCTTTATATGCCGAACTCCGACCAATGACGTCTCACACCGGTGTGAATAATGAACAGCCGATAACTTCAACGAATAGCGTTTGAGGTCATATGTAACACCCCCGATATAGTCAATAGCGCGGTATCGCAGGTCAATAGTAGCTCCCCCGACATATCTCTAATATGGTGATGCTGGTAATGTTCCCTTGGCGTTGTAGTCTCGCCTCTCGGGTGTATCGTAGCGGTACCGGACGTAGTCACTATAATAATGGAATAATCTTATAAAATTAGTGTATTGTCATCAGTCCTCGATAAATCTATAAAGTTTGAATGAAATTTGACCGTTAAAAGTGGGTCAAAATCGCACCCAAAGGAGTACAAACAAACAAACATACAGGTAAAGCTAATAAAAAGCGTGTAAAACTATGTCGGTATATATTAAAAATTAAAACGCTCAATTATTACATACATACCAGCTTTTATATTTGCGAATGATTTCAATTGGCGAAATCCCGGCTATGTTTACAGTAGATACTATTTTAATTAGCGGCAGTAATTTTGTGTCAATTATACTTTAGTGTTAATAAAAATATGAGCTCTGCATTTTATATTTTTATGTCCGGTCACGTGATCTAAAGTATAATTTGTACATTCTATTGTTTATGAAATTTGTACCGAAGTTGCATGAAAAAAATGTGAAACAAGATGCCGGTGACACAGTTATCTTCTTATTGGAAACGTGTTAGTTTATAATAATTGACTTCTAAGCCGAACTTCATTATAATCTGCTAAGCTGTATTAATGGAGAAACGCGTAAACAAGGGTAGGTATAAAATATAAACTAATAGAAGATATTGTAAAAAGTTCAAAGGTACAGTCGTATATGTTGACTTCAACAACAAAAGAAGTGAGATACACATGGGTGGCAAGTTCAATGGTCAGTCCTGAAATGTATTTATAACAGCATGAAATATTATATGTTATAACTACTTAAAATATCATTTCTGACTATAACTTGGGACAATATTAAAGCGCAAGGTCTGACTTGGCTAGTTCGAACATACGAATTGTAGTATCTATTAAAACAGTCATGGAAGAGCCCTATGTTCGATGGCTAGTTTCTATGATATTCTATAAGTAAGTATTCCTAACAGAATCAACAAACTGAAAAATTACAATAAAATGAAAAAAAAAAAATTACTAGTTTTATTTTTTCCTTTTACCCAACTACTTATCTGGATGCCAAATTTGAACTTTCTACGTCATTTGGAACTGTGTTAGAAATTAGGTCTATAGGTCAGTCACTGATAAAAATGATGATTTTTGGAGGTTAATATTTAAATAACTATTTGATGTGTGTTTATAAAATTTAAAGCACATATATATCTCGTAAATATCAATACATGAGTCAAATTTGCCATGTTTATGTGAAATAGTTTTTGAGATATGGGGTAGTGAAAAGTGGCTCCAAATGGTTCGTGTAATGTTACACACGGTAACGCGCGCTTGCCATTCTGTTAGCTTGAACTTGGCTTGACACATTGCCACGTGTCTAGATGCCAATTTTAGGTTCTTATAATTTTAACATTGTTTTGTATTAAATTCGTGACTATTTTACGTATAAGCCAAAACTTAGGGCTATATTCAGAGCTGCCAAAAAGATTGACGTGAATTGTATCATTATAACATAAAATCTATTTTGCCAAGTCACCTGCTGACTTTCAAATCTTAGTCAATTAGCAGTATCGAGACGCCAACTTTTTGACATGCACGGCAACGTCAATAAAAAAGAAAAAGTGACAGGTTTACTCGGCTTTTGGAATCGCACGATCGAGACGTACGCACATCGTAATCAATCAACAGCTGCAGCAGGTTCTCGTAAGACCACTTGAGTCTTCCCAGAGTTGCAAAAAGACACCATATGCTATTTCGGCAATGCGCATGCTTCAGTAAATATATAATTTCAGTAAAGAATATATTATTATATTATTGATATAAGCAAATGGAAAACCACATTTAACTCGAAATCTAGACAAAAGATAAACAATAACTTTCTTTAATTAAGGTGTGAAACTTGATCCAATCAACCTTAATAACAATATTTAGTTACATAATTCTACAGAGACTTTAAATTTAAGCTTAAAACCCTTATTTCATCTCTAACAACTGTTTTTGCCCATTCTATTTAATACTCAAAACTTTGTTCTCGTGAATGTGGTTCTCTGATTTCATAGTACTTATTTGTTTTAACTTGATTAATTCTGTTTCTAATTAAACCTTTTTTTTCTTCTACTTGAACCCCTACAATCTTATTAGCGACTTTAATTTGCCTTTTGATTAATTTTATTATTACTGCTTTGGCTCTAAGAAAAACGTTAACTTCTTCCCTAAGTTCGTAGCTTAGATAATTGTCAGAACTGTTCACTACCTGCCAGTAAATGTTTCATTGAAATAGATTAAGCCATTTACGAGATCAGTTCGAACTAACAACGGACTAAACAATTAAACAATTTAATTCATGTTATAGATCAAAGTATAAAATATTAATATTATTCAAGGAAGTAATCCTTGTCTCTTCACATGTTATTTAACATAAATAATCTTACGAATGAAACTGGGTGTAATCGTTGCATTATGTGGATGTTTGATTTCGGAATACGGATTCGGATTTCGGAATACGGCGCAGGTGTACTAATGTTTGCTTCGAGTGTAGATCATATTTACACATACTTCTCCAATATAAGACGAATGTATCGGAACGTTAAAGATAGATATAGATTTATTTAAAGCTAGCTGTGCCCGCGACTCTGTTCGCGTGGAACCTAATGTAAAAAAATAGGGACTAATAAAATCCTATGAAAGTCCATTTACTTATCTACTTTTTTCTCGTATTTAAATTATAATAACTTTTGATAGAGTGAACCGATTTTAATGAAACTAAGACTAAATGTTCGTTGATGAGTAGTATGAAAAGTAGTTGCCAGAACATAGATATTTGTCACAACATCTTGGCTGAATTCTGTTCGGGTGAAGCTAAGATGCTGTATGACCTGGTAATGACACCTCAACTGCGACTCACATGACAGGCTAGAAGGATTTGGGACCAATGGGGCTGATATGTTCGGTGGAATAGAAGCCCCTAAATTCATATATATATAAAAAGCCTAATGTTACTCGAGGATATTATTGATGGTTTTGAGGTATTATCGTGAATGCAGTAGTTTAGCAGTGATGCGTGTTCAAACAAACAGACAGACAGACATTTATAGAAATGATTGAAATGTATTTTATTACTTATTCCAAGACATCTATGTATAGAAGAGCGTTATTATTGTGGTATAATATACATTGGTGGAGTTATTGATGGTGGTAGAGCCACGCTGAAGTTATTACTGGTTTCAGCATGAATGGATCGGCTCGTCCGGAGTACTACTTCTCTCAGAAACAACCACGTGAAGTAACAGTGCTTGCATTGTTGCATTTCGTTCGGTCTGTGAGAGAGCCGGAAGCCCACCTACCCTCCTTTTTCCTCTCTTCCCCTGGCGTTGTTAATGTCTATAGACGGTGGTGATCACTAAACATCAGATGAACCACATGTTTGTTTGCTTGCTATGACATAAAAAATACATACAGAGTTATTGGTTATATTTAATAATCAATAACAATTACTGGGTCTTACTTTACGTAGTAATTATAAACTATCCCGAGGGAGCAAAACATGACAAACATAAAATTTAATACGACTTATTGGAAAGTTATATAACGAACAAGAAACGAAATGTACCGAGAACCAGCAATTGTAATTGTTGATATTCGTACTACTATTAAACTGTATCACAGATGACAACGCCCTTCGTATGAACGATAAATGTTTAAACTTCAGTTTGTTAAAGTGCACTCGCGCAAGAAAAATAATTGAGTCTTCTCATCATTTTTTTTAATATATTTATTTTACAAACTTTAAATCACAAAGGTTACTCTATATATTAACATTACTCATATAACACATTCCATAAAATATGCGACATTTTCTCAAATAAACGAAATCATTTCAAAACAGCGATAGAGACATGTCAGTCTGTTCACAAAATACAGTCTTAATTGGTTCAGTACTTCTTTTTTTTCTCTCTTTCTGTTGCTTTCCTTATATTTTAAAAATATTGTTTTAGAGTATCAATTAGTTTTAGTATTTTATTTCTCTTTCTGTTTCAATTTCCTTGTTTTTGTATGAGACGAACTTCTTAGCCTTCCATGGATTCACCATGCGGGTGCCGGGTCCATCGTGTGGCAGAGGGAGAAACTCAGAGCAGTTCCCAGGACTTGCGACCCAGGTGTAGGTTTAAGGAGCCAAATTTGGTAGGAACCTGTTAGTGCAGCCTTTGATACTCGTTCTAAAATAGAACTTACTGCAGTTCTCGACAGGCCAAGGTCCTTCAGAAGGAAACATTAATTGTTATGTTAAATTTTTAAATATGTAAAATAGTTTAATATTTAGTTTTATTAATATTTAGTTTATTGTTGGAGCATGCAGTGGTTGTCTCTAAATATGACTATATCTACAATATATCACGATACTCCTACTTTTTAAATATTTACTAGTGTATTGTTATGTTGACGATCCTAAAATAAATAAATATTAGTGTTTCCTAACCAATGATTCTTAATAATATAATCCTTAATCTAATCTAATCATTGGGGTTCAGTACGCAACCGTATTTATAATGTTGGTGCAGACAACGTGGGCAAAGAACCTTCTGGACGAATGCCGCAGTGTTTACATGTGACGTAGCGGACTTACTGACACTACTTCCAGGGATTGGCGTCCCAACATTTACCTATTTACGTCGTAGATGACCAATGTTATGACTTGGGCTTGATGTCGTAGACCAAACAATATACTTGTTTATTATTGAAGTCATACTACTTTTGGCGCTTTAGAGAAAAATGATGAGTGTAAATTTTTACGATGCGCGAGTACACTGTCACGAAAAACTGACACCCTGAAGTTATTACGATGCGTGCGCACACCGTCACGAAACCGATACCCTGAAATTAGCTATAGTCAACATTTTGATTCTTTGTATGTTTTTGTATTAAAACTCTCAATGTATTAAATATCTTTTTTCTATTGTTAGTGTCGTTTTTTCTACAAACGTAGAATAAGGCGAAAGATAAAATTTTTGAAAAGATATATACCTTCTTTTTTTTTTCGAACTGACTACGCTATTGACCAAGCAAGGTCTTAACAGCTTCACCGGACTACCATATATACCTTGTTACGCCAAAGAAGTATAACTTCTAACGCGTGTACATAAGTACACACACACTTTTTGTCACTTGTACACCTGACGATCTGCGTAGTGGTTTGTTTATAAAAATATATATAATATAACTCCGAGAACACTTGAGAACATTCGAAGGTATGTTTGTCTTGTGTTTCGGGGATCCGTTTGGGTTTCCAGGGCTATATGCTGTCCCTTTCTCGTGCTAGTGTATGTTGAGTATCTGTGTGTGAGTGAGTGTATTCGGGTGTAAGCGTATTTGAGTGTACAAAAGCATTAACGTAATATATGTTATGTTTTAAGAAGTTTTTCAGTGTATGTGTATTACAGGCCACAAAGTCGCATAATAATTAAATGTTTTTATCATATACCTCAGACGACGAAAATGATCAATCTCTTTATTAATCTTATTGTAGATTAGTTTTTTTTGCCTTTGCTTACAAAATTGCTTACTAAACAATGTTATCCTTTTACTTCCTCTCTCCTGCCCATGTACTCTTCACTGCTTACCCCACTTCGCACATTGCTCAATGCGTAGTGCTTATAAAGTTCTTAGTTTTAATCTGTTAACCGGGGAATTACCTTTTTAATTACGCAGCATTAACGGGTGCGAACTCTTTCACTAGGACGTGTCAGTACGTCACTCCCGGTGTGTCGATGGCTAATACCACAATATAAATATAAGAGACAGTATAAAAACTACCTACAAACGCTCATTAACGGCACACTTACACAAACATGCGCATCGACGAGAGGTTTTAAAAGGTACTCTATGGACAGCACCGCGAAAACCGTTTAGGGGTCTATCTATCTAATCTATACTGTGCTAATACCCTTGTTGTACAAAACTATACGTTTCACTTGTTCCAATGCGCTATATATATTTCAAGGACGTAATCATATGTCCTACCCGTACACGCTATTGTTTACGTTTGACGTATACATACGTCCCGCTCGGTTAAGCATGCACATCACACCGCTTGTCCCATTTCATACATTGCTCAAAACGTGGTGCCCATAACAATCGTAATTGCTTTAAACTTTAATACATTCATTTTATACTAGCGGGCTCGGCGAACGTTGTCCCGCTATGGTAATAAAAGAAAACCTTGGCTAATTATATACCTAAACCAGAAGGTTTAGGTATATAATTCAGGTCATGAAGAATCATGACTCACTTTATCTACTGGTGAAAACCGCATAAAAATCCGTTTAGTAGTTTTTGAGTTTTTCGCGAACAGACAGACAGACGTGGCAGAGGACTTTGTTTTATAATATGTAAAATGATAGTGAGTAAAATATCGTGATAATTTCTTTAGATAAGAACCAAGTGTCTAAAAATAAACTAAAACGAATAATAAACTAAAAAGAAACCTATTTTTTTTATTCGATATTAATCCCGTAGCCGTAGGTGATGCGCGCATACTCCACTTCTGCTACTCCCATACCTGCGTGTATCGGCACGAAGTTTGGTCTATGGTCACACTAAATGCAGATGTGGAGAGACATTATTGTTATGCGTTGCGAGCTATCGTACTGAGTGACGATAGACGCATTTACACACATCAAAGGAGTTTAGGAGACGCTAATGTCGAATCATTGGAGAGGCACAGGTGTGGCAACGTATAATCTGTGCCTTTATCGAAATTATTTTTGTCGTCAATTTTAACGCGACAACTAGTCGAAGCTTCGTTTCGTAGATATGGGAGTGTCAATAAAGTGAACCATTTGAATGAAACAAAAATTGAATGTTAGTAGAGGACATGCTTTATGATTTTCTTGGTGATGTTTTATTATAAACATTGCAATTTAGTAGCAATGCGTGCATAAACAAACAGACAGACATTTCTAAAAACGACTTAATTGTATTTAATAATTTATTTTTGGTCACCTTCAATAAAAAAAATCAGAAAGTACAGACACGTTAAAATGACATTCTCTTTATATGCGACATATAGATTCGAAAATTCAGAACACGATAATTCTGTGCTGCAGTTACATTATTATATGTTGACTAAAGCAAGCTCATTCGACTGTAGATGCATTATTTTTGAACTGTGAATGTAGTCTTTGCGCCGACACATAAATATCACATAACTTAGCCCAGTCAGTTACTTCTCCATAGAAGGGAAGGATGCTGTATATCATTTTGAGAGTTCCGTTGAACGCGACACCGATGTTGCCTCTATGATATTGTACAGTTAGAATAAACCGTTCTGCTGGCGCTTAAACGTTTTAAAAATCGCTGAAGTGTCTTGAAGTATATAATCTGTTGTATATAATTTCCCTGAACTTTTGAACATTGCTTTGGGAATGTATCAGATTTGATATGAAAAAATTAGGGTATTTTATACTTTTTAAAACGTTCGCAAATTTCCAATCGATCTTTTAAAGTTAATGAATAAGGAGTTGACCATCAAATCATTTGATGATAGCATATAGTGATGAAACTCGAGGTATTTAAAGTTCTTTGAAATTACTGTAACGTTCTTAGTTGTATTTCAATCATTATATGATTAATCAACATTATCAATACATATCATAAATTGCGGCCACCTCTCTCTGCCGATGGACATGCTATTTTTTCGGAATATAAAGATTCAACCAAAAAAACAAAGTTAAATACACTGTAATATTATGCTGATCGAATTTTAAGCAATATACACGTCAGTTCTTCATTTCAGGTGATAGAATATAGCAATTGTTTCCAAAGAGATCGCGATTACTATATGCTAAATGTAATGGCCAGGGTAGTAATGCGATTAGGCTAGTGATCGGCAGAATGGTCATCCCAAAGAGCCAAATATAAACAATACCAAACTGTAATTTATTCAAAAAGCCTTTTTTAAGTTACGCTTTACTTTAGTAAACACATTTTTATCAAAACAATTAGGATTAAAAGTACACTCTTAACCTTGCCTTTGCTCAATATATATTTTTTGCGAGCGACTAGCTGTGCTATTGTTTCTTTCTAAAAACATACCTCCTTTTTGTAGGCTTATATTTAAAAAAATGTTTACCCGTCCCTTACAAGGCAAATTAATAGATAATAAATCCGTGTATGCACTAAACGCTTTGTGGAAGGGTCGCAACGAATGAACAACTAAGGAGTGAATGAGCCGAACGCGGCCCGCGAGCAGCGGTTTGTCGACCATAGCTTAGGTGTATATTAGGATTACTTAGTATATATTTGACAATTAAGCGTGCTGGTAGAATAACTGTACGTCGTTGAATTACTACCACTATACACGATGCTAAATCCATAACAATACTCTCCTTTAATTTGTCATGTTTCGGGAATAGCTAGCCGAGAGCTGTCGATTTGCTTGCAGACCAGTATGGTAACGGTGATAGCAATTGTTTTTGCATTATACTGTACTTAGCATCAGGCACAACGGTGTAGTCACTTTTTTGTGGTATAATAAAATACAACTCTCCCACGGCGAAACACCAGCGTTTCGTATCGCTAATAAATTACTCTTATAACAAACTCGTTACCAGAATAAACGTACAAACTCAACATTTCAAACTCTAATGGATTCATTGCAGTGACTCTCATCTCGTTTACTCGCTATTGTGTCGAGTTCTACTGGGTTTAACGGCGTGCCTTTACTTGGTATCATAGCGGTACTTATTACGTTTTCTTGTTCCTTTATTGTCAGTTTATCGTTGAGTAATGTTTTACGATTTAAGTGAATTAATCTCGAAAAAGAAAATGTTTATTTAAAAATATTTTTTTACTTGGATCATTTCATTGTTAAATTTGTAAACTTACTATACCTAGAGAAAAGAAAGAAAGATACATTTATTCAGCAAATACAACACATATTTAGAAGTATATACACAAAATATTTCAAGCGAGATAAATGTTGTATGAAGTGAAAGAGGTCTTTGTCTCAGTATAAACTGCAGGTTTGCAATTGCAAGCGTTTGCAGCACTGGATTTCGGACAAAATCTGCTGTATTTCAAGCACATGGACGAAATTTTAAGCACTCGGACGAACTTGCCCATAATATGCCTATAATAAGGTAATCAAGTTATTCCTACATACAATCCATAATTTACGAAGATACGTATGACATTTCACGAAATTGCAAAATTAGATGTCATTTTCAAAAGACTGTGCATTGGTTCAAAGATCACACTGATGAAACCAATTGCTTGAGTTTATTAATTTTTACCACGATGTAGATTCTGATAACTCTAGATATTTAGATTTCACGTCGGTCAATGGTATCATCGTCTGGATATATCGTTCGTATCTTTGCAACCGAGTTGAGAGTCAATACTCTTCTAAGTTTTGCGTGTTTCCTATCTTAAACCGCAACGTCATTTAACAACAGAAGAGATTGTGTTCAAACACTAGAACCCTATAAAGTTTAAATAAAATATCCACGATAACTACATATCTACAGAATATTCCCAAAACGCGATGCTTTAAAGTGTTTTACTATGAATTATTATAATGTATTCTTTATCACAAAAGGAGCTTGTTAAATAATTATTTATGCCCAAATCAATGCTATTAACCAAAAAGAAAACAGTCAATTATCTTAATAAACACTTCAGTGATTATCCCAGTGATTCTTGTAATCTTCGAGCGAGCACTTCAAAGAGACACGAATTAGTATTAAGCCGTCTGAATTAACATAATATAATCAAAATGACAGAAGTGGACTGCATTAGTCCTCATTCTTGTTTCTGTCAACCTAATTCGTTTGAATACGCTTTCGGCTTTTCCTTATTAGCATATTTACTGGCATTTTATTTAGAAATATTCGTAATTGTTTCTTTTTGTTCATATGATATTCGTTTTGCATTTCATTATTTTGCTAAACTAGCACCATCAATACAAAGAAAGGAAGTAAAGTTTATTTTTAGGATACATCATGGTTACAAGTTTAATTAAAACATAAATACTATGTATATGTAATTGAAAATGCCCAACAATAACACCTCCCATTCAGCTACATGCTGCAGTATTGCATAGCTGCCTTTCAAAAGGGGAAGCGGATAGTAATGGATGTACGTCCAGATGATAGTTTAACTAAAATAATACATACATACATGAACATCAGACGAACCAACAATCTCAACAAGGTATATTAATGTAAGAGTGAAAGACATGTGTATTAGGTAAATGTAAGAAATTGCCATTTTGTACTGATCTGTTGAAATTATGAAATTATGAAATAACTGCATGCATCGATTGCTACGCCTGAAGACAGAGTTGAATTAGTTCCTGTGACAGTATATGTCACCAATGACACACAACAGCAATGCAAATAATGATCTTTACCGCTGAAATAGATGTAGCAGTCATGCTTCCGCAGCTTTGCTTTACACGAGCTCTTTCACTCTTTCCATCAAAATAATTGTGACTGGAAAGAAAATCTAGGTCTTGAACACTCTGTATTTTGAATATTTGAGTCATATCGTAAGAAGAAGGTTGGATAATTTGGAAAAGCACCTATTCAGTTGAAGGAAAACGGCTAAGAGGAAGTTGCAAGACAAGTAAACCTACCACCACAACTGTCAATATAACCAAAAATTAGTGGAAGGCACAAATAAACCGGAGTCACGATCTTCGACATTGAAGTTTTCAACTGGGAGGGAATGAGAAAGATTGCATTTAAATCTATCGCTTTCAGTGAACTATTTCTAGCGTAGATCCATATATTTACTAACAACTGCTACATCATAGTAACAACTCGAAACTGAACACCTGAGCACTGATCACTTTGACGTAAGCTTTCAGCGGTATTCGCAAACACGATTTGCTGTGAGAGCTTAGATAATTTAAGTTCCGTAGATCCATTACCGGAGCCAGACCTGGCTAATGAAATAATGGACCGGCTAACCGAGCGATGTGAAACGAACAAATTTTGTTTGTAGTGCCCAGGAAATTAAGTTAGAAGCCGTTTCCTGCTGTATGGAAGAGGGGTTTTGTTTTCGAAATTTCTCGGCTGCACGTTTAAAGTTGTTTATTCATTGCAGTTTATTCATCTCCTTGTCTCTCGGAATTCCTGAGGGAGCTTTTCGGTTTGTTTTAATTACGGTAAATGTTGGTAAAAACTTTTTCTTTTACGGTAGTACAAATAAATGAGTTGTTTACAACTGTCTGACCCAATTACATTATTTCTGTAGGTGCAATATTTTTACATTACTTAGCTATGGCCGCGGCTCCGCACGCGTTAGGTAGTCATTATTTTCGTCTCGTCATAGTTTCCGATTCTTGAAAAAAAATATTGATACTTTTTACAGCTTATCAATTTCTAAATTTCACATACTAAAATAGTATTTCATTAACACCAATTGATAATAAATAAGGCTATCTCTTTCCAAATTATTTTATTTAATTATTCATGTGTCTGTTATTGATCTTTTTTATGTTCTATTCATTTCTGATTGACATATATGTCATTCTATGTAAAAGTATACTTTTTGTGCATGAAATTTCATTAAAAGCGTTAGATTATAAATTATATTTTTTGGGATTCTTACAATTGTTATCTATACATACAACAATAACGTAAATCTAACGTGTATGTACTTTTTAGATTTTTGTGAAAAAAATATTGCAGATTTCTTAGAATAAGTAATACAATACATTTCAATCATTTTTAGAAATGTCTGTCTGTCTGTTTTATGAGCACGCATCACTGCTGAAGTATTGCGTTCACGATAAAACCTCACAAAAAGTCATAAAGCATACATATCCTGGAGTAACATTTAGTCTTGGTTTCATTAAAATTGGTTCACTCTATCAAATGTTTTTGTAATTTTAATGACGCCGCGACTTAAGTACGAGGGAAAAGTAGATAAGTAACTGGACTTAATACATTCAAATGATTTTATTAGTCACCGTTTCTTTTTACATTAGGTCCCTCGCAGGCAGACTTGCGGGAATAGCTAGTTGATAATATTCACTCAATAGTCCATTAATTTCAAAATGGCATATAACAACCGCCTACAAACTAATAGCAATAAGTTGGCAATATATTATATTCACGGAATTAAAAAGAATTATTGATATTTTTTAATATAATATAAATAGTAACTTCTTATACTCTATATTTAATTAAAATCGGTCAAGCCATTTTTGAGTTCAATTCAGAACTATACGTGTTATAAAAATATTATTTACCACAAAATTTGAAATAAAAACATGTGTACAGACAGAACTAGTTTTAATGATATAAATACAATTATTATCTATGTATTTTGTAGTCCGGTGAAGCTGTAAAAGCCTTGCAAGGCCAATAACATAGTTCGACTAAAAAAAATCTATATGTTTTTACTCTATTGTCACGTATCGTTCAATCGATTTAATTGGAATTTACTAAAATTGTGGTTGGCACTAGCGAGTAGTTTTCTAACACAGTACTATTAACGAAACATAGATGGCGTGCAAGTCGTTAAAAAAATAGTAGTCTTCGTATAGTTTTGCAACAATTGTTTGTTTTCGAAGTAATGTAAGGCTAAAAGCTAGGACGGTCTTATGCTATATGTGATTATTTTCCATATGGGTTAAGCAATAACAAGAATTACCTTCGATTAAGTAAGCAATAGCATTTCTAAGCGAAAAAAGGACGAATATAAGTTACTTGTATAGAAAATCCATGTTTTGGTATTAGTAATAACCAGATAAAAATATTCACTATATTATTGTATTACATTGACGATGAGTTCCATCTTCTTTTTCCACATATTATAAAGAATTGGTTATATTCAAAGATGTTTTGACGTAAAATAATGTTGATTCTTGTCCAATAAAATAAATTGCTTACGTTAGACATTTAAAGTGGATTAAAATTGCTTTTTAGACTGTACTATTTCAATGAATATAAGAAATAATGTAATGTTTAATGTTGTATTTAGTACTTGATGTTGACTTATTATACTTTTTGGAATTCGCGTATATTTACTAATTTAAATTAATAACACTTTCAACTGACGGTGAGTGAAAACATCGTGAGGATACCTGAACCTGACGACCGTTCTTGTAGTACTACTCTAATTGGGAAAATATAGATCTATGCATTTCTCAGAGTTTGAAATCTCCAATACGTCGTGGGCTGGCGTCATGATTATGCCCATATATTCCTTAAGGAAGAGGTCTATGGAACTGCATAGGGGTCTCTGACAGGCTGATGATGATGGTGATTTAGTTCAATGTAAAAAATACACTCTTTAACTACATAAAAATCCGAATAGAGAAGTGAATATGAAATAAAATGAAATTTATTTTAAAACCATTTTTTTTTCCTTTTCATCATTAGATAGTATAAAACAAAGTCCCCTACCGCGTCTGTCTGTCTGTCTGTTCGCGATAAACTCAAAAACTACTGAACGGATTTACATGCGGTTTTCACCAGTGGTTAAAGTGATTCATGAAGAAGGTTTTGGTATGTAATTTGTTAAGGTTTTTTTTATAATCAGGGCGGGACAACGTCTGCCGGGCCCGCTAGTTTTATATAAAGTCTATCTTATTAGGATACAAAACAATAGACCATATATAGTTTGTAGTAATAATAGCTCAGAGAATGTGTATTTAGGCGTTGAATGAACTTGAGCTTCGAAGCTATTTTGAATATTGCTTTTAAATTGAAAGTCTTGTAAAAATTCTAAACCTATAGACCGTATAGAAAGAATTTCTACTCCTCGAAGTAGCAACTCCTGATAAAAGAGCGTCTTCCACTTTGAATTAGGTGTTATGGTTACCTATTAGGTGTTATTGGTACCAATAAGGTGTTATTTTTACCTATTAGATTTTATTGTTACCTATTATTAAGTGATATTATCAGTATTTATCAATATAATCACTACATTTTTTGTCTTTTTGAAGTAAAAACTTCTTTAGGCGCGTTGAGTGGTATTTTTGGTATGAGATACATTTGTATTTCGCATGATGACATGCTAGTAAGCGTGACCAGCTGTATTGCGAATGCGCGTCTTTCGTCAGATTAGCCACGCGTAGTATAGGGGCCTGTGTCCATGGTATATTGATATTTTGTAGCTATTCATACGTTTGATTGATTAATAGACTTTATAAAAATGTATATAATTATTACTCCAAGTGCCAATAGATATGAAAAACACACTAGTGTTAATAATTTCAGTAAAAAAATTCTAAAATTTAAATATTGTCATTCACACTATAATTAAATTAAAAATTCAAAAAGAACACAGTTATTTCATTGTTTTGTGTTTTTACTTTTTCGGCATTCCGTATTATGACTGCCTCGAATTTTTTTGTTTTATTCTATTACTTTCCTTTCTTATATGACTGGTTGGACGGAATTATGTCATTCATTTTTAACTAACTGCCTGATGAGTAGAGACATGAACTATTAAATAGCCCAGAGTTGGATGAAAATGCAGGAAGATAGGGCTATGTTATACTGTTTAGTTTGTTTTGAAAACATCTTATACAAAAGTGATATTATGGACCTTTATATATTATTTCTTATGCTTCACATATTTTATGGGCTAGTAGGTGTCTTTGCCTGATCGAAATATAAAAGACAACCTTTGTTAAAATCTTAAAAAGGTGTTTCAATATACAGTGACAATAATCATACATAAGTCTTTTTACGAGTTATCGTATTACCCCACGCCAGCATGATGAAGAAACCTGACAATATGTGGCCGATTAAAAATAAATCTTCGCCGGGAAAAGTAATGAAATTTTTATACAAAAAGAAAACATTGAAGCCATAAAGTCACTAAAAGTTACTAGTTCTTGTGAAATTTCTATGATATCTCGTTCTGTTGAATTAATATACATAAGTACTAGAAACGTCAAGTACTTTTGTTAACCTTAGAAACTGAAAAGCACGATATAGTATGTATCGCATTTGATTGATCTATATATGTCGAAAAACTCGCTGTTCGCACCCCGAGCTTATCTATACTACGACTTCTATTAGAATAGCCGTTCTAGTAGGTTAATATTTTATACTTCAATGGTTACATCGGAGTCGGCGAAAGTATTGCGATAAGGTTCTCGCAGACGACGTAAGTAAGATAGCGCCGAGACAGCGGTAAAGTTCTTCGCCTGGAAGTAATTGTTTTACTCATATAGAATTCTATAGAATGCTACTAATACAATAGTAACTGTAAACTCAGACTCAGTAAAACCAGTAATAGTGTTAGGTTTTACAACAAAGTCCCAAAGCATATTACGGATTTGTCGGACTGTAAGTTTAAGCATTATGTCAAGAGGGTTTTGGTGTCAAAAGGATAGTATAGAGTGGATCAATATGTGAACGACGGTAATGCCTGGAATTGACTCTTTTCTTTCTGCATTGACTAAAACGATTATAACATGTAATGCATTTTAAATAATATATATATATATATATATATCTTAATATATATATTTCTTGTGTGCGTGTGTATGTGACTGAACTCCTCCTAAACGACTGGACCGATTTTGATGAAATTTTTTGTGTGTGTTCGTGGAGATTCGAGAATGGTTTAGATTCACAATTGGACCCGGCAGGTGGCGCTGCGATCGACTTTTAGGATTTTTTTTGTTTTCAAGGCAGGACAACGTCCGCCCGGTCCGCTAGTATATATATATATATATATATATATATATATATATATATATATATATATATATATATATATATATTTATATTAAGAATATAAACCAGATCGAGTTTCTTGTCGGTTCTTCTCGATGACTGGGCTGTTTGTCCGAACCGGTGGTAGTTTTGATATTCATAAGTGCCTTCTCAGGGCCTAAATTGAATAAAGTATATTTGATTTTGATTTTTAACTGTGTTCGGGGCTATTATTGTTTGTTGTGATTAACAGTTGATCCATAGCAAAATTGGGAGCCTCTCGTGTTAAATTTTTAAAACGTTAATTATTATCAACATAGCATTAAAGAAATTCAACATCATTGTAGGAGCTAATCCCACGATTGAGCTACGCGATATGGTATCTCGCTGACATAGGTGTTCACAGTTCGGAGCTTTCCTGTCAACTGGAATTTGTAAGGGTTGTAGCGTTATGTTACACAAAAAACCTTACTCAATAAAAGGCTATAAAATACAATAATAAATGTTCCGATCTGACTAGCTTTAGAGATTTGCGCGTTCAAACAGACAAAAATTCTCTTGAGATATATAGTCTGGGATGAATCAGTTCAGTACCTTTTCCTTTTTTCTTAGCCATTTTTCTATATTTTTTGTTTCGTAAATATCGAAGAGCTTTAGTGTTACCAAGAAAAAAAAAGGTGATTAGTTTTCTACAGTCGAAACCTTTATTTATATATCTTTACTAGCTGTGCATGCGTCTACATCGGAGTGAAATTAAATGCACAAGACGGAGATTAATAAAATCATCTGAATGTATATACCCGACTCTCGGGATACGGTATGGTACATAAAACAACAGTTACCAGTGTCTCAGACACGTGCTTATTTTTATATAATCGACATGCAGTTCTTCGAAATTATGAATTTAAACTAATAAATAGGCCGTTTCTCATGTAACTATTCATTTTTCTATGGAAACTTAAACAGCGCCACGTGAGCGTATTTAGAACTAAAGTTCGGCAGCCTAAACGTCCTGTAGTTAATTTTAGTTTCCAGTTGCGTAGTTTGCGTATAGTAAACGGCACAAATGTATGGAAGTCGGCAGCCCGAACACTTTTTGACGTCCCGTAGCGATACGTAGCTAACGAGTTGACAAGTTGTTGTAATAGTATGACATATAGTTGTCACGAGGCGATTAGTTAAAGTAAACAATTATTGTTCCGGCTCGCGATACAGACAGTCACATTCGATAGGGAGTCTCACTGGACCGTTTTACTGTTAGGTACATAATCTCATCTCAGAAATACTTGTTTTTTAATTTACTACTAGACTTTTCTTGCTGATGTCTTATCTTAAGCCTAGTACTTTAACAGTGACGCATGCACACACAAACAGACATTTCTAAAAGTAATTACAATGTATCCCTTTACTTATTCCTAGACGCTTCCAACAATTTTCACAAAAGTCCAAAAAGTACAGACACGTTGGATTTACATTCTTACTATGTGTATAGATTTGTTGTACTACACGCTCTTTATGTCTATAAACTATAGACTATGTAAACTACTCAATATAGTTTATATCGTTTAGAAAAAGATCCATATACTAGCTTTTGATCAGTGGCTTCGCTTGCATTAATGGAGATTTGATCTATCTCTCGGGGACATTCAAGGTTTTTCTGAATGATAGGTATCCTCTATCCTTCTCTATACCTATGACATGTATACAACATTTCGAAATAACCAATTGAGTAGTTAGATATGAAAGCGTAACAAACGAACAAAGCCACATTTTATAATCTTATTATGGATTAACATTTGAAGAAACAACTCTGTACCGGTATTTCTTTGTGATTTATATTATTCTTATTAGAGTTTTGTGGATGAGTTTTGCCTAGAGAATATGAATAGCTTATACATACCTTTTTATCCTGATAAGAGGACTGGCGGTGGCGTTTTTACCGCTGGGCCACCCGCCGGGACGACACGATGAAGTCTATAGAGATCTCGTATCGTCCCAACTATATCGGCAGATGTATACCGTGGGGTTTTAGTCCGTGCGAACCGGACATAACCCACTCATTCTCCGGGAGGGTATGTATCCATAAGGGATTGCCCCATATTAAAAAAAAAGCTTATACATACCTACGATTTTATATTTCAAAATTATTGTATGTAGATTTTAATGGATAAAGTTAAAAATAAAATAAAGTCCTGATATTGTACTGTAGCGAAAAGTGTTCACAAGGCTTGGTGCATTGATAGTTGCACCTCATCAACGCACGTACATTATGCAGGCCGAATTGAATTATGCCAACGACGCTCGCTATCTCTCACCTACGCTCATACTACACCTACTATGACCTATTACCGTTAAATTAGATACAAAATAAAGCGATGTGTTAATAATTATAATTTCCATCGGCTCTTTTTATCGTCTCGTCCGTGTTTTGAATTCCACTACATATGTACCATCAGCATTTATCAATAACAGTTTTTTAGGTAATAGTGTTAGATTTTACAACGAAGTCCCAAAGCACATTACCGATTGTCCAATTATAGGTTCAAACAGCATATCAAATCGGGTTTTAATGTCTAAAGGTTGTTACAGGATGCGTCAATATGTGAATTATGTTGACGTATGGAAATAGCGCTCCTCTTTGCGCATTCATTATAACAGTATAATTCACTATCCATAATTCCTACAAAGGTTCTCCTTAAACACACCACATACATTCCCAAGGCACCCCATCAAGTTACTTACACTCTAACTATAAAAACTAATATCGGATTAAATGCACCTGTCTCAACACTTAGTAATCTGTACGATAAATTAGGAAATGAATTGAACATTTTTGGTGATCCCTTGTACACCTTCAAGAATAAAGCATCATCGTTGCTGAGAGACACGTTTTAGTTCCTAATAGTTTATAAATAATACTCTATTGCATTTTCCGCCTTTTTCTTGTACTTCCTATTCTAGATACTTAATATTTTCATTGAGTGATATGTCTTTAGTATTAACTATTCAGGATTATTTGTTATTATTTTTATCTTTATAAAGTTTAGATTTTAATTTGTCGACCATGTAGTGCATGCTGTGGCAGCTTTTAAAGGCCAATGTGCCTATAAATTGTTCATACGTTGTGTCGATTCATGTGTGGTATATTGTTCACTAGCTGTCCTTAAATAAATAAATAGATAGATACATTAAAAATTGATGTAACTAGTATGTTTGTAAATATATGTGTGATAAAAAGATAAACCAGATCGAGTTTCTTTCCGGTTCTTCTAGAAAACCGGTGGTAGTATTCAAATTCATAAGCGCCTTCTTAGGGTCTAAATTGAGTAAAGCGTTTTTGATTTTGAATTTATTCTAGTCTCGATACGACCAATGCGTTTCTTAGTAAATTGTGGCAAGTTCTACAGTGACATTCTAAAGCACGTTTTTTTTTCTATTTCATAGAAGGTAAGCGAACCGGTGGGTCACCTGATGTTAAGTGATCACCACCGTCCATAGATACTTGCAACATCAGGGGAGTCGCAAGTGCGCTGCCAGTCTGTGTTTGGGGGAGGGGAGGGGAGGTGTGGGTCAGGTGGGCTTCCGGAGCTCTCACTTACCTAACGAAACGCAACAATGCAAACACTGTTACTTCACGTGGGTGTTTCTGTGGGTCGGGTGGTAGAACCCCGGGCGAGCCGACTCATTCATACTGAAACCAGTAATAGCTTTAGCGTGGCTCTACCACTTACAGAACGTTACACGTTACCGATTTACCGGACAATAAATACAGTCAATCCGTCGAGTAGGTTTTACTGTGAAAAGATTATTAAAGGGCATAAAATTACGTGACTGATAGTGGTTTTCAGACATAACACTGTCCGTTTTTGTACAATACTTACTAACTAATATTATAAATACGATTTTAGAGTAACTACTCAACTCATCATCATAAAATTATATACACGTTGCAAAGAGTATAGAAGAAGAAGTGGGGCACTGTCCCCGAGGGATAAGTTAAATCTGCATTAACGCAAGCAAAGCCGCGAGCAAAAGCTAGTAAAAAATAAAAGATTATGAATAATTAACGATTTTGAAACATTTTTCATTGGTGCTCCGCTCCTATTGCTCTTAGCGTGATGATATATAGCCTATAACCTCCCTTAGTAAATGAGCTACCTAACAGTGAAAGGATTGTTCAAATCGGACCAGTAATTCCTAATATTACCGCGTTCAACCAAACAAACAAACCCTCCAGCTTTATAATAATATAATAATAATATTTTAATGTTCCAAGTCAATGTGTACATAATTAACAGTAATATTCGTATCTGCACTGGTTACAAACCGTATCGGAGATATCACAATTTCATATAATGAGAACTAAAATAAACAGTGACTTAAACATATGTAATAAATAAAAACTTAATTTGAATTAACTAAATATGTGAGATTATTGTGTAACACGGTATTCTGAGTGAGACATGAGTGTTTTATGATAGTAATGAGTGAATTGTCTATACTATAATAAAACTGTAGCAAGGTCAAATCTGTACATTAAATATTTTTTGAAAATTTTGATCGGGGTAGACTTTGTTATCAATATAGAAGCCAAAAATAATATTTTTACAATTTTTGTCTGTCTGTCTGTCTGTCTGTCTGTCTGTCTGTCTTTCTTTCCCTGTGAACACGCATCACGCTGAAAGTACTGAACCGATTTTAACGAAACTTGACACAATAATAACTAATATTCCAAGGTTACATTTAGGATACTTTTTGTCCCATAAAACGCAAGGGGTTCTCCAGGATAACGAAAGACAAAAAATCGTAGTTAATGTAACTAGACTTTTTTGCGACACCTTAGTAGAAGAGCCAGCAATGTTGGAAGAACGAGAATTTTAGAACAGCTGGTTCTTTAAAATGAAGATATATTATGCCCTTCCAAACAGAATTCAGAATACCTGGTAGCCGGTTAACGTTGTGTTTTTTAAGCGCATCACACCTTTACAGGTTAAAATTTTGGGTTATAAATAATTTAAGGAACATTTTTTTTCAGTAACTTTTAAACGCTATTAAAAACATGAATTTATCACTGCCAGACAATTTTGTTATTGACAATAATGTGCCCGATGATATTCTTTATAAATAAAATAATTCATTTCAAACCATTTTATTTTTTCCATTGCAAAGAACATATTTCATTTTATTAACCATTATGATATTGAGATTTCACCGTAAACACCGTAAACGAAAAACAACGATAAACGTAGACATATGACTCGAGACTGACGTCATCTTGAATACATGCGTCTATAACAGGCGCTTCCACAATTATCGCTATCTTTATCATACATAAAATGGGGTAAAAACGAAAAACAACGATAAACGTAGACATATGACTCGAGACTGACGTCATCTTGAATACATGCGTCTATAACAGGCGCTTCCACAATTATCGCTATCTTTATCATACATAAAATGGGGTAAACATATCAATGCAGTTGCAGTATCTAGCTCTAAGTTTCTAAACGTTTTCAAAGTATTAGCCGGTTTTAATTGGGGTGTTCATCCATAATATTTAGTTCGTTTATACTTCAATATTACACGCAGTCGAATTGACTATGCCAGCTTTCCTTATGATAGTAGTGCTCAGGTTAACCTCTATAAACTTGAAAAAGTCCAAACCCAGGCCATGAGAATTATCGGGTGTTTCATTAAAAGTATTCCAATCAATGTTATGGAAAGCGAATTGAGCATATGTCCGTTACATCTTAGGAGACAATATTAAGCTGAAAAATTATATTTAAATTTAAGTCATTCGAAAAGAACGAACTAACTAATGTATCAGAAATGTATAACTAATGTAACTATCCACCTCTTTCCAATCACTATTGGCGTAAAAGAAAAAGACCACTATTTTTTCTCAATATAAAAATACTCCAATTCAAACAAGTATAAAACATGAAATGTTCACTTTACACACCTGGGTCGATAACATTGATTTGCACAATATAATTAAAATAAATGTAGATGGTATTTGGAAGCCAAAGCGTCAATATGATGTTGTTAAAATAAAAGATATTTGTCTTCAATATATTAATAAACATTATCAAAATTTTGTTAAAATATACACTGACGGATCTAAAACTGGTAATTATTTAGGAGTTGCATTTTTTGAGTCAAATTCCAAAACTTTTTTGAAATTTCAAATTGATGAAAATATTTCAATTATGCACACTGAATTAATAGCAATTGCAGAGGCCTTATCATTTGCATAATCAACTGAGTCCATTAAGATTGTTATTTTATCCGATTCAAAAAGTGTTCTTCAACACGTAGTGCGATGTACCTCGACTTTTCGAGAAATACCGATAGCCTACAAACACTATTTTGAAGCAATTACTAGATTTCAAAGCAAAGAACAAAGTAATTGTTTTACAATGGATCTCTTCTCATATAGGTATAACTGGGAATGAAAGAGCTGATCTTTTAGCTAGAGAAGGATCCTCCGAAGGTGCTCCTATTAATATTTTACCAACTTACTTGGATGTATGCTCAGTATTTAAAAATAGCTGTTACTCGCATTGGAAGGAATACTTTGATGAGCATTCTAAAACAAAACGAATATGGTACAGAACGATTCAGCCACGCCCCTTAAGGTCACCATGGATTGATGACAGTACGATTTGCCACCGGGAAGCAATCACAGGAATAAGATTACGCTCAGAACACATCCCATGTAAAAAGTTCGCCTACCTGATGCGTAAAATACTATCACCACTCTGCCAGAGTTGTGAACTCATCGATGATGTGCACCACATCCTGGCAGAATGTGTTCGAAATGAAGATATTAGATCTCGGCTTAATGCTTCTGGTTCGTTCCACACTGTTTTGTACAATTCGTTATTGTCTGACCCCACTTCGAAAGATGCTCAAGAATTGTACAAAATTAATATAAGCTATTGTTAAGTGTATTGTCATTCTTATTGTTATATAGTTGTATGTCACATAGGCGATATAGCCGAGAAGGCGACTAAGCCTTCATTAAAAAATAAATAATAATAATATTAAAATTACAGCTATCTTCACATGGTTTGGACATACTTTATTTTATTTACAAAAAAAATAGCATCGGGCACATTATTGTTAATAACAAAAATGTCTGGCAATGATAATTTCATGTTTTAGTGGCGTTTCAAAGTTAGTAAACAAAACATTCAAAAATGTTGTACCTGTAAGGTAAAGTAAAGGTAAAGTACCTGTAAAGGTGCGATATGCACTAATAAACGCAACGTTTACCGGTAGCCAGGTAGCCCGCACTCTGTTCGGAAGAACATAAAGATATATAAAAACTGGCTTATTTTCTTTTTCGAAACAGTTGCTAGCTCTTAGACAAATAGTTACAGGCAAGTGACATTTGACGCGTCGTGCTCATATCTTTTTAATATTTATATTTTTCTTCAATACAATGGAGTGTGAAAAAGTTTTAATAGAAGTTGAAAATAATTATGATATTATTCAGTGTTTCATTTATCATTATTTTATTTTATGAATACATTTTATCGTTTCATTTACAATTTAACTCTATCAACTTGATATTTTATAATGTAAAACTCTACTGACTGTATAGTAAACGTCTACAAAAAAGGGAAAGGAACTTCGTTAGAAACTGGGGGTCCATAGACCTTTAAAGCTTTTTCCACATTACCACCAATATATGTTGGTTGCTACGAATGGGTTGTAGGCTTATTTTAAAAGATTTCTCACATACCATCTGCGTATATGTTTGATTGAGTCCCTTGATAGTTTGGATTCACAATTGGAAACCGATGGTGTGGCTGCAATAAAGTTTTAGTTATATTAAAATTTTTCGCGTTTAAAAATACAATTGGCACCAGTGATAACCGATTTGGTGCAGACGAAGTTGCACGGGTCAGCTAGTACTATAATAAAACTGTAGCAAGGTCAAATCTGTACATTAAATATTTTTTGAAAATTTTTATCGGGGTAGACTTCGTTATCGATATAGAAGCCAAAAATAATCTTTTTACAATTTTTGTCTGTCTGTCTGTCTGTCTGTCCCTATGAACACGCATCACTCTGAAAGTACTGAACCGATTTTGACGAAACTTGGCACAGTGATAACTAATATTACGAGATTACATCTAGGATACTTTTTATCTCATAAAACGCAAGGGATTCTACAGGATCTGCCTGTTTGTCTGTCCCTTTGAACACGTACCACTCTGAAAGTACTGAACCAATTTTGACGAAATTTGGCACAGTGATAACTAATATTACAAGGTTACATCTAGAATACTTTTTATCTCATAAAACGCAAGGGATTCTCCAGGATAACGGACGAAAGTCAAAAATTTGTAGTTAATGAAATTTTTGACGGATTTTGGTAAATTTTCATTGTGCTATATATAGCAGACAGATTAGCTAAAAAGATAAGCTATATTTACCTAAGTTACTTAAAAAAAAAATACCAAAGAAAAAGATCGCCAGTATTCGAACCGTCGGCTCCGGCGGACCATATAATGTCCAGTACGTTATAACTGAGCTACGGCTGTATGACATTTCTATGCGTAATTATCAACCTCATATGAAAAAAATATGTGTAAACGAAACTGTCACTTATATGTTGTTACATTTATTTTATTGTATAAAAAATTTTTGCTAAACAAAGGTGACAAGATTTTTTCCTAAAACATAAACCTAGATAATAGTTACATTGCATTGTAGAAGATGAATCTCAACTAGAGTTCTATCAGTACGTGTGTTGTTTCGATATTAGATAAAATTAGTTTTCTAAATGTTGTTGAGTCTTGAAGTAGTTGGGTTCAGGTTTGTGAATCTAAGATTAAAATAAATCAGTTGAGATGTATGCAGATATTTTTTTTTTCTCGAACTGACCACACTATTGACCTAGCAAGGTCTTAACAGCTTCACCGGACTACTGTTTGCAGTTACTATGTTGTATTTATACTAATATATAATGAGTGGTAAAGTTTTGTTTTCGAGGAATGCTTGGTACCTACTACTGGTCCGATTTAAAAAATTTTTTCACTGTTAGAAAGGTATATTATGCCAAGTTCAGTATCTCAGTAAAAAAGGTGGTTTGTATGTCAAAAGTAAAATAAATGTGACCAAATTAAAATTGAATGCAGATTTCACGTATACTTTACAAATTCTTATAAAACAAACAACTAAAACAAAATGGAAATTTAATGTAGATAAAGTTCAACTTTTACAGTATGTTACGTGATGAAGTTACAAGGGGTACTGGGAAGACATTTATCGGCAATATTTGTAAGTTAGTTTTGATCTTCACTTTGATGACACTACTTTAGGTAATGCTGCGAACAGATTCTAGGCTTATTTTAAAAGATTTCTCACAACTGGGTATATGCTTGAGTGAGTCCCTGGATAGTTTGGATTCACGATTGGAAGTGCTGGATAACGCTGCAATAGGGTTTTAGGTTTTTTAAGATTATTTGCGTTTAAAAATACAATTGAAACCGGTAATAACCGATTTGGTGCAGACGAAGTTGCACGGGTCAGCTAGTTTATTAAATAAAAGTGTATGATTTGAACTACCGAATTTATAATTATAATTTAAATTGTGGTAATAATAATTTTTCTGTATTTGTGTAATTTTGTGATAATAATAATATTTTAATAATAATAATATTAGTATAGATTAATTAAACATTAATTTAATTTCACAAAGAGTGAAATCCTCATAGCATATAAAAGTGGGCTCGAGGACGAATGATGCGAATGTTTTTTGAGTCAGAAGTAATTTATTTAGTACTCATTCAAAAAGAGATCAAGTGGATTCATTGTCATACAATTACAATACAATTTTATTTACAATTTAAAATCATCTAGTTGCAGCCCAATTGAAGATTTCTTCCTTTTAGTTTATCTTCGTAGTCGCTCCGATGTTCAGAACAGAACATAACTCGGACGCACTGCGACGCGCTTATATATATCTTTCAATAAATGTGGGTGGAAAACTCTGGAAAATTGACGCCATTAGTCGAATTATTCGACAAAGTTTGAGACGGGCTATGGACATTAAAAGTATTTAGAACTCCTTTGATTTTGGTTCCTACAATTGATCAGCATTCTTTGTTTATTCCTTACGAGTTTACATACAGAAATAACCATGTCTAATTTCCCTCGTCGGACACAAAGACAAACGGATGTAACATAAAATTCTCATTGAATAACATACGATGGAGAAAGTTAGGAAGTACAAATCCAATTTCAGTAGCAGTTCAAGTATTCTTAAAGTATAAATCAAAGGAACGAAAGGGCTCGTGAGGTCTCACGAGAGCTTTCGAGTTTTCAACTGAGTCCGGGCAAACGGACCCGTAAAAATGGGATTAACCTTGTTGAGTCGTCTTAAAACAATGTCGTGTTAAAGTTGACGCATATTTGAATTTAAGAACACGCAAAAAACCATCGCTTGAAAGAAAATCTAAATGTTTTCTAATTTGATAAACTAGTCGCTTATAATTATTTTCTATTAATAAAATTCTTCATTTAATTTAGGCCCTGAGAAGGCACTTATGCATGTCAAAACTACCACCGGTTTGGAAAACAACCCAGTCATCTAGAAGAACCGGCAAGAAACTCGATCTGTTTTATCTTTTCACTATACATGACATATATGTATACACATATACAGATACATTCGTTTTTGGCGGATGCACAGAGATTGGCGTCATTTCCAGACGTCACCATCGTTCACATATTAATCTACCCTATAATAAATAGCCTTTATGCATTAAGGCCCGCTTGACGTGGTATTTGAACTTACTATCTGGCAAATCGGTAATGTGCTTTCGGACTTTGTTATAAAATCTAACACTATAACAAAATAATCAATAATCAATCCATCAAAGTCCATAAGATATTTTACTTTTGTATTTAAAGGTAAATTATAAAAGGAGAAGCTTCACTATGTATTTCACAAATAAAGTTGGTTTAAATGATGTTTTTAAGCTTTTGCAAAAATCCTTATATATAATATGTATTTTAGAATCGATTTAAAAACTAACATATTCAATTACAGAATTTGGAATCTACAATTGGCTTCAATGAAGAAAAACTCTTATAAAACAAAATCATTATTTTTATTATTTCATGTTGAAAATCAGTCACCAAAAACCCAAAATTGTGTTCCGGCAGCTGTACTTGCGAGCCAGCCCTCCTCTAAATTCAGCGTGTTAGTGTCTCAGTCAACATCTTTGTTTAACATCAGGTAAGAATGAGATCAAACGCTAACCTCGAAATAAAAAAAGAAATTATTATGTAGGTGGTAGAGCTACGCTGAAGCATGGATGGGTCGATTCGCCCGGGGTAGTACCACCCTCTCACAGAAAACCGACGTGAAGTAACAGTGCTTGCATTGTTGCGTTTCGTTCGGTCAGTGAGAGCGCCGCAGGCCCACCTCCCCTCCCCTTCCCCCTTCCCTTACTCGACCTCTCCCCCAAAACAGGTTGGCGACGCACTTGCGACTTCCCTGGTGTTGCAAGTGTCTATGGACGGTGGTGATCACTTAACATCAGGTGACCCACTTGTCCGTTTGCCTTTTATGATATAAAAAAAAATAGTTTCAACTACATTCAGTTGCACAGCATCTATTACCAGTAGCAGCACTTGAAAGTCATTATTTAAGCGTATCATGTCTCCTAATTATTTACTAGCTTTTGTGCACGGACTCGCTACCTATCCCTCGAAAATACTGTATCTTTTCTGAATAACAGTTATCCTATGTCCTCTTCTGTATCTTATATATACTTATATTACTTATATATATATAATAACTTGTATCCAATTCTTGAAGACCAGCTTATTTATTATTGGCCACGAACATGACAATACATTTGTAAATACAGTAATAGTAACAATTTTGTTATTAAATCTAAATGTATATAAACAACTACGGCATGCTGGTAGTTGAGTAGTTACCATTTAAAAGCACAACAAACAGACACTCACATTCGTATTTACTATTTATAATATCTAGTTAGTACTGGGAAATTGATTTTAGAATACCAAAATTATTGGATTTTTTTGAAATGAAAACTTCTTTTGGCGTGTTGAACGGTATTTTTGGCAAGACATACACTTATGATTTCGCGTCATGATATGTTAGTAAGCGTGACGTGCAGTATAGCGGCCTGTGTTCAGGTAATATTGATAAGTGTTGCTCTGAGTGCCAATAGATGTGAAAACTGGATTAATGTTATGTTACAATATACAAATTGAAGTTATACTTCTTTTGGCGCGTTAGGGAAAAATGATGTGAGTAAATTTTTACGATGCGCGCGCACACCGTCACGAAAAACCGACACCTTGAAGTTATTACGATGCGCGCGCACACCGTCACGAAAAACCGACACCCTGAAGTTAGCTATAGTCAATATTTTGTTTCTTTGTATTTGTTGTTTGTATTTTATTGTATTAAAACTTTCAATGTATTAAATACCATTTTTCTATTCTGTTAGTGTCGTTTTTTCTACAAACGTAGAATAAGGCGAAAGATAAAATTTTTGAAAAGATTTTTATCTTGTTACGCCAAAGATGTATAACTTCTAGCGCGTGTACATAAGTACACACACTTTTTTTTATGAAACATAAATAATTTACACTATAATACATTTTAAAAGACAAAAAAAACAGCACAACTATTCCATGGTTTTGTGTTTTCACTTCTGTGATCTGTCGGCAGTACTTATGACTGTCTCACTTCTTTTTAATAAAAATGGTGAGAATCTGTGAGTTCTCCCGAATGTCCAATATATATAAATATTAGAGAGTTATTGCTCCGTGATGCAACACGCTTTCAGGTAATAAAAGGATATGTTGAAAGTATCATGTGTTGTATCTATTTGCGGCCGGAGCACGTTTACATATTGCGGCCTGGAATGGCTCCCGCGGACGTGCTTTCATGCAGTTTTTTTTTCATTTTTGTATCACTCTCTTCTGTATATATATATATATATATATATATATATTTATATTTCTCGGTTCATTTGGAAATTACACTAGCTAGCACGTTTCTAGCTTACGTGCTTTCGAGTTCTTTTTGCTTTACTACCCATTATTTTCTAGTTTATTATTAACTTCGCTGACGACATATTAATTACCAACGAATTTGTATCGGATGTCCGTGTACGTCACATCCTGCCAGTTCTAACGTCATTATAATTATCGAGTAACTTTTATAGTGATTATTTATTTAAGTATTGTATTTAATGAACGATAATTTTAATTAATTATTAAATAAATTTATCATTTATATAAGAACTGCGACAGGTAGTAATTGTGGAACCTATGGTTAATAATTAGTATATTTTTATACCTACTTTACGTTTAAAGCGTAACATAACACGTGACGAAAATTTTTCTCTATCGTGCCATAAGAATTTTCACTTCAATAATTATTCGTCTTAAAATACAATATTTGAGTCAATTCTTATGGCACGGTAAGGAAAAATTTCGTTGTACGTTACGCGTTAAACATAAGGTAGGTGTGTATTTATGTGTATGTAAATATACGTATGTAGCTAGCAGTATACAAAAATGAGTAAATATATTGTTAAGTATTTATACTACTAGACTTCATATAGTATATAGTTTATGAGCATTCTTATGTATATATATATCTTATACATGTAAACCAAAGAAGTTTCACTTCCTCTGCGTGTACACACTAGTACACGTAATGTTTAATTTTTTTACAGTTTACAAGCTTTAACACTAACCGCAATTGCACTTGATGTTAAATGACGAAGTGCTCTAGTAAATATGCAGAATCTATAGGGGACTGGTTCTCAAGTGCAATTGGTAACAGATGAAGACAGATTTTTATAAAAAATAGTAGATTTTAATCCCGTCTTCATTTCCTAAGCATTTTCAATCAACATCCCTGTTTTTTCCATCAACACGTCATAAATTTTCCTTTCAAAAATTTCTTTCACTCACACTCATTGCTGTTTTATAATGAAAATTATATAAATTTATTCTAATGAAAGCTTTTAATCTACCAACAAATGTAACATTATGTAAACAAACAACATTCAATTTAGTAAAGAGAATAATTCAAAATATACAATTTGCTTATTCCTCATTTTATGTTCGGAGTTGAAGTTACTGGAGCGCGAATCTCGATATATTTCGATGTATTACTAAATTGAAAGTGGTATATCGGGTTTATTCGGTTGCGCTAAGTCAGGGTTTCTCAAAATGTGATACGCAAACCCCCTGGGGTTCGCCATTCGAATGTAGGGTGTTCGCGACAAGATCTTACGTAATTACAGATACAGATATTGATAATGCTAATGACGGTTAGATTCCTAACCCATTTGTGGTCACGAACAAGACTATAAACTCTAGTTTGACTATTAAACAACAGGAGTTATTATTAGAAATGCCCGTAGATAAAACTCTTCAAGCTGATTTAAAAAGAGTGTTTCTGATAGATTTTTGTTTCGGGGATTTTTTAATTAGTTAGTTAAAGTGTCCGCTGTCATCTGATAACTTTTACAGGGGTTCGTGCAGCCAAAAGTTTGAGAAACCCTGCGCTATGTTATTGGGTCATGCGTCGTCACAAGAGTAACATGATTTTTAATTTAACTCTTAACACTAGCGAGCACTTTCATAAAACGAACGATTTATACGGAAATATATCTGCTAGTATGACATCAGAGTTCGTTTTCATCTGAGTTTGAAGTGAAAGCTTCTTTAGCCGCGTTGAGCGATTCTCGGTAGGAGAAAAACTCACGGATTCCTATCAGCGACATGCTAGTGAAGCTCACCGCCATGCTCGTGACGTATTGCGCTTACGTCATACTAGCGACACGTAGTATAGCGGCCTGTGTACATATAATATTGATATTTTATATTGAGCTTGTGCCGCCCATTATACTTTTGGTGAATTAATAATTTGCATAAAAAAGTATATGATTATTATTCAGAGTGCTAATGGATGTGAAAGAGAGAATAACGATAATAGATTCAATTTACAAATTATGAAATTTAAACAATTCACACTATAATTAATTTGAAAATTCAAGATATTAAAAAATAAAATTTCATTGTTTTGAGTTTTCACTTCTATTAGCAGTCCTTATGTCTACCTCGATATTTTGTTTGTTGTATTTTTATTCATAAGGCCTACCCAATAACATAAAGTGGTGAGAGACCGTCATAAACAGGCGGCAACAAGAAATCGAATCACTCGACAGAAGCCCCAGCGAGTAAATGAGATTCATACAAGAATATTCAAACACGATAAAGGCGCGGTAAATATTTTCCAATATTTTTCTTGGCGTAACACAGTTCAGGAGGTATGGAGTAGGTCAATGTAAATATTGAATGTAGGTCTATATAAATGAAAAAATATTTGCGGAGTGTATGTACGCGCATCACACCAGAATAAGGCCACAATATATAATCTATTTTATTATACTTAATATTATAGTATATATTTTTTATTAACGTAGGGAAATGCTCACGGACATGTCACCTTCCAGGGGGTAAAAGTGGGTAGTGTGAAACTCGTACTCACTAAAACCCCAAGGTGTACCGGCCGCCGCTTTTAGCAGGGTGGCATGGAACCGTACATTACTATCGCCCCAGGCACATTATAGTATATATTAATAATAAAACAAAGCCCCTACCGGCGCGCTGTCTGTTCGGAAAAAAACAAAAACTACGAAGGAATTTTAGGGGTTTACCAAGGAAAAAGGAATCAAAGGAAGTTTGGATATAATTGTAGGAATTTTTAAAGGGGGGAAGCGGTATAGCTATATAGTATAAAGGCTTATCAGGCCAGTATCAGTTATACCAGAGGTCCTCAAACTATTTACCTCGTAGATCACTAGCCATGTTTTTTGATTATGTGTAGACCCCACTGTTTACCTGATAATGATTTTTTTGCAGATTCCTTAACTTTTTTGTAAAATGTAGTTTAATTTATGCAAATGGATATATTTTTCTAGGTCATCGGGGATCGATATAGACTATATTGAGAATCACAGGGTTCTCGAAAAAAAGAGCAAGAGGCATAATCGCTTAGGTCTTTTTTTATATCATAGCGGGCAAACGAACAGGTGGCTCACCTGATGTTAAGTGATCACCACCGTCCATACACACTAACAACACCCGGGGAGGCGAAAGTGCGTTGCCAGCCTGTGTTTGGGGAAAAGGGAAAGTGGAGAGGGGAGGGGAGGTGGGTTCTCAGGCGTTGGACGGTAAATGTTTCAGGTTCAAATTTTGGTCACTACTCGTTTTACAATAAAATAATAGATTTGTAATATTAAAGACGTTTACTCTTTTGCACTTTTTTACAAAACTGATATAGAATATTCTTTTTTGTTTAAAATATATATTTCAATAACAATTCAAGGAAGTTTTTACCTGACGGTTTACATCTACACAATTGCTCTATTGTTTCCCAATTAGGTATAGTTACTATAGTCCCGATTCTTATGAGGTTGGGAATCGGTGACATCAATACCTATTCACTATTGTACAAGCTCAACGTCATTATATCACAAAAAAAACAAAATAAGGGAGAAAATAACTAAACAATGAAATGCTATGTAGAGTTGATTTACTAATTATATTTCACTATAAACTACATGAAACAGATTAAGGTCGATTTACACGGGCAAACTAGATGGTGCTCTTATCGCGTGAACATTTCTGCTCACTGTCGCGTCGCTTTCGTAAAGATATTTTCGAGGAACGATCCTTTGCATTTTACGATATCTTAATCACGCTTCCGTTGCCATCAGATCGTTCAGGAACTATCTGATAGAGCATTTATTTTGTTGTGCCACAATAGAAAAGTGGATGTCCTTATAGACACACGATAGAAATGAAAAGCTATAAATACATGCATACTATCGTTTATACAGATTTATCTATGTTTATATGTAAATAAATGATAGTAATAATTGAAGCCAAGTAAATCCGATTCAGCTTTACCGGCTGGAGCGTGACGATCCACTTTTGTTAACTATTAAATGCTTCTAAAGAAATATTCACTTCAAAAATGGATTTATATATTGCACGGTTTTGTGATTAGTAGCTATTACTGGAAGCTATATTCTTATTTACGATTTCATTAATTAGCTAGTCTAAATATATAAATATCCAGTGTCATCCTGATCTTCCTGAAAGTTAGCATTTATGTACAATTTGGTCCAACGTTCGAGATAAAACAACTTATATTTCGATTAATGGCCTCAATATTTTTTAATTACAAATTAAATGATTGTCAATGTTGATTATTGTTATTAATTGTAAGTTTCATCAGTCTCGAACAGATGGCTCTTTATATCGGTTTCTTGACAGAAAACTGTAGGACCGGCTGTTATTGATACCTCATAGATGGCGCCACGTTTTAATTTTGAATAATTCAACATGCAATAACTGAGTCGCAGGAACGCGTGACCGGCTCAGCTAGTAACTCATGAAATGACACTTTAGTCTCCTAAGTTAATAAAGAAATCATTGTTACATACAATTAACTAAAAAGCTGTAAATACGTTACCTACACGATATTTTGACAAAACAAATGGCACAATAACGCACACATACGTAAAGTAATATTGTAACGTCACACTGTGATAGATAAAATGTGTTATATGTTACTTAGATACGGGCGGATTGACGGTCAGCTGTCAAAAATAAGCTAGTTAGCCTAGTTTTAACAAGCCGCTGTTGAAGCGCTTATGACGTATCTATCTTTTTAGTTATAATGCATTAGGTAAAGGAGCTCTCAAACGTGTGAATGTCGTATGACACGGGTCATAACTATTGGATATTTTAAACATTCTCTTCCACGACCATAATTCCGTATATAACATATATTTGTTAAGTGGTAGAGCCACGCTGAAGCTATTACTACCCTACAAGTAGTACCCTCCTTTTATAGCAAAACCGACATAGAAATAAAATATCAGGCGTAGCGTTTTTTTAGGAGTTAAATCACCTTTCAAATCGGAATTGAGCGATTATGGTAGGGGAAAAACTTATGGGTTCGCGTTACCGATGACCTCAACATTCATTTTTGTATATAGTAGAGCCACACTGAAGCTTACTGGTACAGCATGAATGGGTCGGCTCGCCCGGGGTAGTACCACCCTCTCATAGAAAACCGACGTGATGTAACAATGCTTGCATTGTTGCGTTTCGTTCGGTCAGTGAGAGCACTGGAGGTCCACGTCTCCCCCCTCCTCCTCTCCCCCTCCCACCCCTTCACCCAAACACAAGCTAGCAACGCACTTTCGACTCCCTTGGTGTTGTTAGTGCCTATGAACGGTGGTGATCACTTACCATCAGGTGACACTCCTGTTCGTTTGTCTGCTATGAAATAAAAAAAAATGTCATGGTTATTATATACATTAATATTGTTTAAACCAAAGCACTCGAAATCGTAAATCTTTCATCGTTCATCGACCACAACATAATAGCTTTAGATTCACACGCAAACTTCACTGTCGCCTGACACGCGAAATAACAATGCGGTGCTGTAATCAATAGCTTTGCTTATACCTCGTAATATATTAGTCTGTATTTTAGGTTCTATCCTTCACATTGTGTATAAAGACGTTGTCTGCATCTGAGAGAGGGAATGTAGTTTCAAAACAAGTTTAGAAATAAAAAAAAATGTCGAGGCAGTCATAAACACTGCCGACAGAATTGAAAACTCAAGACAATGGAATAACTGTGTTCTCATTCCAGTTTTTAAATTAATTGTATTGTGAATTATTTATATTTTTGAAATTATTAACATTATTGTGGTTTTCACATATATTGGCACTCGGAGCAATAAGTTTTTATAATGTCTATTGATTAATCAAATATATGAGGGGCTGCACAATCTTAATACAAAATATAAATATTACATGTATACAGGCCGCTATATTACACGTCGCTAGTCTGACGCAAGCCGCGTAACATAATATGGTCGGTCACGCTTACTGGCGTGTCGTTGACGCGATGTCATAAGTTTTTGACCTGCCAAAAATACCGCTCACCGCGCCTACAGAAGTTTTCACTTCAAAAATAAGTTTATTATTTTTACCTGTCGTTCTATACAAACTGCTTGGGATATAACATTTAACTTGATCTCCGTTCATAAGCAATTAACAGATAAACCATTTCGTTGTTTCCTGGTTGATGGACCAGCGACCACAAATTTACTTGATGTTAAATAAGCATATAGTTCACGTTAAGTTTAGAAAGATTTAGATGACTTCCAATTGCTTCTACCGGAACACACCAATAGATGCTTGGCGACAGTTATCAACTTGAGAGGTGTAGTCTGCCAAAAAGACATTAAAAAATACACTATGCCAGTGTTACGATGGTTTACCTTCGTCGAAAGCCCAGGCTTATAGAGATTCGAACCAATGGCGATCTATTTTGGTGTACACGAACTCACACGCTACGACTGTTCCATTACTTGAATGTAGTAAGAATTATATTTAAATAATAGAATAAAAAACGTAATTATGAAAATGAGAATGGAAACAATACGTCTAAAACATTCCACTAATGACTCGGTTCGGATGAATGATGCTCGCGGAACAAAAGATTGTGATAAAATATAAAATAGTCTCGCGGTCGCTCCTTGTGTTGCTGTCCAGTGAATATCCAGTTTTGGAATTATATCATTGGTATAAAATTTAATATTTTATAGTTCCGTGACTAATTACTTCAAAGTGGCGCTAGGCTGTATTCTATTGTTATTATGTCTTATTAACACAGAAGAAGGTGCGGTCGATTGTTAATAATTAGTTAAAGAGATTGGAGTGATGATAACCACTGGGAACTTGTATTAAAACTAATAACTACGCTGTCTCTGTCAATACTCTGTCTAACTTTAAATAGGAAATAAAATTGCGATCGTGTAGCAAATCTAAATATAGGTCGTTGCGGACAACGAGTCATGTCTAATATCATTTAGTAATTGCATTGATACTTTAAGTCATATTATAATTATATGAAATGATAATGTATTAAATATAAGATTTTGTTTACAAAAGTTTTTGCACCGGCAAGAAGGAACGCGACAATAAATATACGGTTCGTGTAACAAGGGTATAAAATAATATATCCCGGAAACCTGTGGCTCATTTGGGTAGTTTTTGTAGAAAAGATGTATCCCGGCGCCATCTTGCTGGTTCGAGAGGTCTCGAGCCGTTGATGCAGCTCACATATGGAATGCGAAACACACACGCAGGGTGCGCCTCATTAGTGTATCGCAGCTAAGAGGCATATGTTGATAGGGAGCGCAGATTTACCCATAGAGAGACAGTTACACAACAGAATTCAACAAAAACAGTTCAATAAAGGAGACACGCAATAATTGTACAAGTAATCTATGAAAAAAAAAAAAAAAAAAAAAAAAAAAAAAAAAAAAAAAAAAAAAAAAAAAAAAAAAAAAAAAAAAAAAAAAAAAAAAAAAAAAAAAAAAAAAAAAAAAAAAAAAAAAAAAAAAAAAAAAAAAAAAAAAAAAAAAAAAAAAAAAAAAAAAAAAAGACAAGCTACAAGGAATAAGTTATAAACAATGAATCTAAGGGTATCGAGTCTACGAGCGGCATGTTTACTAGCGAGGGATCTGCGAGTATCAAGTCTTTGAGACACTGAGGCACTAGTCATCGACACAGACACAAGATCGATTTTATTATACAATATGTATTGTACAATATAACGAATTTATAATATTGTGAATAGAGTTGTCTTATAAATATTTAATTTTATTTGCAGTAGGAGAATTAAAAATGTGTCGAAACAAGAAAAATCTTTTTAATATAGGTAGTAATTGCGATGGGTCCCTTGCTCCGCCGTGACGAGACGCGCTTACTTCAACGTTTTATTTGTTGGAAAACTTTGTTAACTGCAATTTATTTTTGTTTTGAAGTTCAGTTACGAAAGAACTATATTGATTATTAGAGTGGCGTGGTTTTATATTTGTTTAGAAAGTGACCACCGTATATATAACGAAAAAAATATTGTACTATCTCGTATTATCTGCATAAGAATCAGTTAAAACCAAAAATACCTTTTTCAATTTAGTTGTTTTTGGACGTGATAGTTCTACCACTGGTTCAGAAACTAATCGAATAGTCGAGAAGCACCGTCAGATTTGGTATTTTTATTGTATACTAACTGATACCTGCGATTTCAATGATTATTCGCGTCTGTTATCTAAAAAAAATACGTTCAGAGGAAAAAAATGAAAGCAAAAATATACTTTCTTTAAAAAAATTTTTGTAACATTACGTTTAATTCTTTTTTCTGCGTACGTGCATAACACCGCTTGCCTCATTTCACACATAGCTGAATACTTATATGCTTCTAAAATTTTAATTCCTGTTAATCGAAATCTATCAAGATATATCTGTATAGATTTTCATAGTTTAGTTGACTTTCAAGAAATCCGTTCATAATTTCTTTTTAAAGTTTCAACTTTTCAAATCCCAAACCTTAATTCTTTGAGCTCGGCGATAAATAAGGGCAAAGCATTATGATCACACAAACACAATGATTATTCTGAATAGCATTCTACAAAGTTGAGATTAAAAAATGAGTAAACCCAATAAAATGAGTAGCCTTATGCTAACAGCCTGCGCCATTAAGGTTGTCACTTGTACAGTATTTTAAACATTATTTTTGTTATTTTAATTATTGCATTCATGTAGATCCACGAAACCTGTTTAATTGTTAGCTAAAACTTGAACTTGAAACCTGTCGTAGGAATATTTTGAAGGGAATCGATTGAGATGAAGCCGAGGTGATAACGTAATAGTGATGTTTTTCTTAGGCTGGTATATTTAGTTGTACATTGTCGAGAGTAAAGAACGCGCTTTATTTATTTTTGTTTCTCTGTTTATTTCCTCGGATTAATCGCTACAACCAATACACATAGGTCTTCTTTAATTAAGTAATTTAAGAAAACGACACAGGCTAGGCCTAGTACAGGTACTACAAAACAAATAATAATAATAAACAAAGAAAAAACCAAACATACAAAGTCAACTCTGAAACTCGTTCATTAATATATAAAAAATATTTAATTCTTCGAAAAGTTTTTTTTTTTCTGTTTTGTAACAATTATTTTACTACTTATTATTAAGATATAATTCCTAGGTTTAATTAATGAATCTGTTGATATATTTTACCGCCGTAAAATTGTATCTAAGTGTGTTATAAATCTGGTTGTGTGGTACATGTACATAGGGGGACTGATGTTACTTGCGTCCTGCACGCACATTCCGGATGGTCTTAAAGAATATTAAATTTTTGGCCGCTGCACTTAACCACATAAATTGAACCTTGCGACAGATAGAGTAAACAATCAATCGACGATAATAAAGATGGTACTACTCTAGCCAGATATCAGCTGTAGTAAGTTAACTAGTGGGAATACTGGCAAAATCCCTAGCACTGACACTTACGTTCCGTCAAGGAGTATTAGGTAAAGAAAGAAATGATTTATGTTCTTTTATTTCTTCATTACGTTACTAAACAAGCTCTGGTTAGTGGGCGTAGTTTGATTCGCATTTTATAACATTGTCGTTTCTCTTAAATGTCTTCAACATTAGATTGTAGAATTAAGCTACAATACACTATTTTTTCTACTGTCGTTTATTTTATTAGTAATGTTTTTTTTATATCATTGGAGGCAAAATAACAGACGGGACGCCTGATGTTAAGTGATCACTGCCGTCCATAGACACTAGCAACACCAGGGGAGTATCTAATGCGTTGCCAGTATGCGTTTGGGGGAGGGGGGAGGTGAGGGAATAGGGGGGGGGGGGGAGTTGGTCTGGGGTGCCTCCGGTGCTCTCACTGACCGAACGAAACGCAACAATGCCAGCACTGTTACTTCACATGGGTGTTTCTGTGGGTCGAGTGATAGTACCCCGGGCGAGCCGATCCATTCATGCTAAATCCAGTAGTAACTTCAGCGTGGCTCTCTACCACCTCTTAAGAATGTTGAAAATCCTTATAAATGTGAACAACTATTGTTATTGTTTCACTTAACTCTAAACTATTATACGAGTATATCGGATTTTTAACTGAGATTACTACCTTTATGGTGGCTTCATTTTCATATTTTTAGCTATTTTTAAATTATAACCCACAAAGACGCGCACCGAAGTGTCCAGGGAGCGATGAATGAACCTATTAATCGCGTTGTCTGTTACATCTGTATAGAAGACACACGTGTTGGTGTAGTCTGGGAAGTTGACTATTATTTACTAGCTTTTTTTGCGGCTTTGCTCGTTAAGGTAGATTTGACCTATCCCTCGAGAAGCGCAATTTTTTTCTGAATGAAATGCACTCTATGCCCTTTTCTATACCCCCTGTCAACATGTACGCAAAAGTTTGTACGCATTTGTAATATTAGTTAAGATATAAATTATAAAAACAACCGACACTACTATAAATCTAACCTTTATATTTAAAACACAATGATGTCGTTTACGTGACAAATCTAATTAAAAGGCTTAACGTGAAATGTAAAATTTGATCTAAATCCGATATAATTATTCCATCAGCATAATTAAACATTAGTTCTTTGTGATTTCCAATTTAGCCCGATTGTATAGACAATAAATATTGTGTATAAAAAAGTGAAATGAAAAAACAAGAATAAAAGAAGCCGAGGTAGACACAATAAAAGATGGGAGGAGGACGATATAAGTAGAAGCAGCTGGTCCAGCATGAAGTAGGAAAATGTGGTAATTTTTAGAGGAGACCTTTCTCGCAGGATGAAGCCGGATACTGATAACATCAATTCACAAACATATTTTAATTTGTTTTGTAGCAATAAAGGATTATTTTATTTTATTTATAAAAGGGTACTGCATTATATTTAAAGAAGCTTTATTTAAAAATTATAACTTAATAATTCTGAAAATAACATGAGCACAGCCAGCAAAATATAACATTTCTATTACAAATTATGACATTAATAGGAGGGCGTAGCGAAATTAATTGACAATTATAACGCGGCAAATTTGTTTGTGATCAGTTATAATTACATTTATATTATGCCCTCGAATATATTTCAGAAGCTTAATTTGAAACTGATATACGATCTCATTAATATTATAAACGAAATGGTCTGTGAGGTTTATTTGTTTAATTTTTGGCAACAGTGAAGCTCTTGATGTTGCAGTTGTCGATAGGCGACGGTAACCATTTACCATCAGGTGGGCCGTCAGACGGATTACTGCCTTTTGGCACAAAAAAAAATTACGTGTCTTGTGATAATAATGTTCTGACAAGATGGTGTCCCCCTTGTTAGAACTTCCAGGGAGTTTTTGAGATCTCAGAATTCATGCTCCGTGATATTATTTTCCATTCACATCACTTGTGCAAAATAACCGAACTATATAATGTAAAATGCCACCAATATTATAAAATATAGAGTCAAATAACACAAGATTATGAATAAAATATAAAAGTCACTACATGACAGACTAAGGATCGCGCAAAATTTTTTTTTACGCAACACTTCTCAAGTTCTTAAGGTATTTTAATTACTTACTTATTAATTACGTTAAAAATATTCAAAAAATAATTACATTTAAAAATGGAACTCTTTGACGAGATTTTAAATATTGCTTGTCGAATACCCGGTTTCTGAGATACTCGGTTAAACTACTAATAGTTATTGACTCAACAAAGTTATCCGTAAGTTAAACTGTCAAATGGTCCGTTGAGTTTTACTGACATTTATCGTATGATTGTATGTTCAGAAAGGAAATTTAACAATTTATCGAATTTATAACATTATTGAACAGATAAACTTAAAGTACATAGCTCAGAAATCGAATCGGAGAAATCGGAATCTTTAGTTGATAGAGCCGTGCGGAAGCTATTACTGGTTTCAGCATGAATGGGTCGGCTCGTCCGGGGTAGTACCACCCTCTCATAGAAAACCGACGTGAAGTACCCCCTCCCTACCCTACCCCAAACACATGCTGGCAACGCTCTTTCGACTCCCCTGGTGTTGTTAGTGTCTATGGACGGTGGTGATCACTTAACATCAGGTGACCCACCAGTTCGTTCGCCTGCTATGACATAAAAAAAAAACATAAGTTACCATAGATTTAACTCATAAATAGAAGGTTTTGGCGGCATCTGTCATGTATTGGTTTTTATATTTTTTATTCATAACTTTGTGTTGCTTAGCTCTATATTTTGTAATATTGGTAGTATTATAGGTAATGTAGTTCAGTTATTGTGTACAAATGAAGTGGATGAGACATAATATCACGGAGTATAAATTCTGCAATGCCACAAAAACTCCTTGGACAAGTTCTAACAAGAGAGCCGCCATCTTGTTAGAACATTGCCATTGTCACTAGAAGTTTGTAATATTATTATCTACTCGACAATGGCAGTAATAGTCTAGAAGATTAGTTGCCAAAAAGTAAAACGAAAATTTTCGTAGAATGATTTGAGTGTAGTTACATATCAGCAGAATGTCTCTCTCTTTTATACTAATTTTGTTAAATAAACACGTAGCATTTTAGCTGTTTATAGTTGAAAATGATATTTACCTATTTTTTCTACCGCTCTTTCTTGTGAAACGTGCAGTTATAAGGCAGAATTTATAATAACTGACAACCCTGTGTAGGTAAAAGACAAAGTTATAAATCGACTACCCGACAGGATATTTGCACTTTAACAGCATTATTACCATAATCGATGTCCGGTACGCGCGTAGAGACCGCTTCCTGTTTCAATATTAACAATTTCGAGTTTGGACATCCGATACTTGGTAATTTAATGAAAACGTACCGTGGACTCGCAAACTATATAAATATACTAGCTGACCCGGCCACGCGTTGTTCTGGCCTAGTTATTACATGTTGAATCACATAACACACATGCCCCGTAAAATAAACTGGAGTAGAAAAAGAAATTAAAGCGTGGTGTCATCTACGAGGTATCTATAACAGTTGGTCCTACAGTTCCCTGTCAAAAAACTAATTTAAAGCGCCGTCTGTTCGAGACTACTTACAATTAAAAATAAAAATCAACATTGACAATGATTTAATTTGCAATAAAAAATACTGAAACCATTAATCGAAATATAAATTACTTTAAAATTATTTCTGGTAAAACTCGAAAAACGTATGTCTTGAGTTAAAACTTTTTCTGATTAAAGGGGCGATATCATTTCAATGAAGTTCATAGAAGTCATTACAGATTTAAATTATAACCGTAACAGACGCAAAAATGTTTCTGTGAAGATACTTACATAGTCTATATGAGTTTTATGAACTGTCAAACGCAGACGTAGTTCCGGGCGGTTGCTAGTCTATACATATAATAAAAATGTAAAATCTAACGTGTCTAAACTTCTTCAATTTTTGTAAAAAAAAATTTGTTGTTGGTGTCTAGGAATAAGTAATAAAATCACTTTTCAATCGTTTTTCGAAATGTTGGTCTGTCTATCTGTTTGTTTGGACATGCATCACTGATATAATACTGCGTTCATAATAAAACCAACCAAACCAAACCAACCATAATAAAAACAAACCAAGAAAATTATAAAGCATATCTTCGAGTAACACTAAGTCTTTGTTTCATTTAAATCGGTTCGATCTATCAAAAGTTATTGTACTTTTAATGACGACGCGACTTAAGTACGACAGAAAAGTAGATAAGTAAATGTACTTAACACATTCAGATGACTTTATTAATCAATCCTTCTTTAAATAAGGTTTCACGCGAACGAAATCATGGGCACAGCTAGTATAAAATTAAATTATATGTCAATAAATTCCATGGTGCATAAACGCGATGTTTTTTGTTAAAGGGCTAAGAGGAAATAACAGAAAATTGTCTTCATTTCTTACACTAAGAGATACGTTCTAAGGTTATGGCAGTCTACAAGCAATCAAGAAAGTTACTAATTTCGTTTAATCTGATTTATGCTCTTCGTAAAATTTAAAATTTGTATACTCAATTACAACTTTATTTTACGTGATTAAATTTTCTCGTCATTTTTTACAAATAAATATCTCATCCACGTAAATAAAATGTGAGCCGTCTGCCGTAGCGCGCGCATCACGCAAAAAGTACTGAATGTAATTTCTTCTTATTAAAACCTCTTTAGGCGCATTGAGCGGTATTTTTTTGGCAGGAGATAAACGTATGATTACACGTCATGACATGCTAGTTAGCGTGACCGACCGTATTGCGCTTGCGTGGCTTACGTTAGGCTAGCTATGCGTAGTTAGCATGTCTACATTTAATATTTATATTTTGTATTTAGACTATGCAGCTGATCATACGTTTGATTACTTAATAAACTATATAAAATATGTATAATTATTGCTCCAAATGCTAATAGATGTGAAAACCAGACTAATGTTAATAATTTAAATAGGTCTACAAATAATTCAGACTACAATTAATTTAAAAGAGCTTTCACTTCTATCTGCAGTCCTTATGACGACCTCGACTCGTTTTTAGTTTTTATTTGTAGACACTTGGTTCTTATATACAAAAGTTTTTTTTAAGAATCTACGATTTTTATAAATACTGCGCATTCAGAGAGGTATAAAAAGGGACAAGCGGTGTGATGTGCTGAAGAGGAGAAGTGAATAGACAATAATATCTATACTATAATAAAACTGTAGCAAGGTCAAATCTGTACATTAAATATTTTTTGAAAATTTTCATCGGGGTAGACTTTGTTATCGATATAGAAGCCAAAAATAATCTTTTTACAATTTTTGTCTGTCTGTCTGTCTGTCTGTCTTTCTGTCCCTGTGAACACGCATCACGCTGAAACTACTGAACCGATTTTAACGAAACTTGACACAATAATAACTAATATTCCAAGGTTACATTTAGGATACTTTTTGTCCCATAAAACGCAAGGGGTTGTCCAGGATAACGAAAGACAAAAAATTGTAGTTAATGTAACTAGACTTTTTTGCGACACCTTAGTACAAGAGCCAGCAATGTTGGAAGAACGAGAATTTTAGAAAAGCTGGTTCTTTAAAATGAAGATATATTATGCCCTACCAAACAGAATTCAGGATACCTGGTAGCCGGTTAACGTTGTGTTTTTTAATGCGCATCACACTTTTACAGGTTAAAATTTTGGATTATAAATAATTTAAGGAACATTTTTTTTCTGTAACTTTTAAACGCTATTAAAAACACGAATTTATCACTGCCAGACAATTTTGTTATTGATAATAATGTGCCAGATGAAATTCTTTATAAATAAAATAATTAATTTCAAACCATTTTATTTTTTCCATTGCAAAGAACATATTTTATTTTATTAACCATCATGATATTGAGATTTCACCGTAAACACCGTAAACGAAAAACAACGATAAACGTAGACATATGACTTGAGACTGACGTCATCTTGAATACATGCGTCTATAACAGACGCTTCCACAATTATCACTATCTTTATCATACATAAAATGGGGTAAACATATCAATGCAGTTGCAGTATCTAGCTCTAAGTTTCTAAACGTTTTCAAAGCATTAGCCGGTTTTAATTGGGGTGTTCATCCATAACATTTAGTTCGTTTATACTTCAATATTACACGCAGTCGAATTGACTATGCCAGCTTTCTTTATGATAGTAGTGCTCAGGTTAACCTCTATAAACATGAAAAAGTCCAAAACCAGGCCATGAGAATTATCGGGGGTTTCATTAGAAGTACTCCAATCCATGTTATGGAAAGCGAATTGACCATATGTCCGTTACATCTTAGGAGACAATATTAAGCTGTCAAAATTCTATTTAAATTTAAGTCATTCGAAAAGAACGAACTAACTAATGTATCAGAAGAACTGTCCACCTCTTTCCAATCACTCTATTGGCGTAAAAGAAAAAGACAACTATTTTTTCTCAATATAAAAATACTCCAAGTCAAACAAGTATAAAACATGAAATGTTCACTTTACACACCTGGGTCGATAACATTAATTTACACAATATAATTAAAATAAATATAGGTGGTATTTGGAAACCAAAGCGTCAATATGGTGTTGTTATAATAAAAGATATTTGTCTTCAATATATAAATAAATATTATCAAAATTTTGTTAAAATATACACTGACGCTGGTAATTATTTAATCTGCTATATGTCTGCTATATATCTAAAGCTGGTAATTATTTAGGAGCCGCATTTTCTGAGTCAAATTCCAAAACTTTTATGAAATTTCAAATTGATGAAAATATTTCAATTATGCACACTGAATTAATAGCAATTGCAGAGGCCTTATCATTTGCACAATCAACTGAGTCCATTAAGATTGTTATTTTATCCGATTCAAAAAGTGTTCTTCAACACGTAGCGCGATGTACCTCGACTTTTCGAGGAATACCGATAGCCTACATACACTATTTTGAAGCAATTACTAGATTTCAAAGCAAAGAACAAAGTAATTGTTTTACAATGGATCCCTTCTCATATAGGTATAACTGGGAATGAAAGAGCTGATCTTTTAGCTAGAGAAGGATCCTCCGAAGGGGCTCCTATTAATATTTTACCAACTTACTTGGATGTATGCTCAGTATTTAAAAATAGCTGTTACTCGCATTGGAAGGAATACTTTGATGAGCGTTCTAAAACAAAACGAATATGGTACAGAACGATTCAGCCACGCCCCTTAAGGTCACCATGGATTGATGACAGTACGATTTGCCGTCGGGAAGCAATCACAGGAATAAGATTACGCTCAGAACACATCCCATGTAAAAAGTTCGCCTACCTGATGCGTAAAGTACTATCACCACTCTGCCAGAGTTGTGAGCTCATCGATGATGTGCACCACATCCTGGCAGAATGTGTTCGAAACGAAGATATTAGATCTCGGCTTAATGCTTCTGGTTCGTTCCACACTGGTTTGTACATTTTGTTATTGTCTGACCCCACTTCGAAAGATGCTAAAGAATTGTACAAAATTATTATAAGCTATTGTTAAGTGTATTGTCATTCTTATTGTTATATAGTTGTATGTCACTTAGGCGATATAGCCGAGAAGGCGACTAAGCCTTCATTAAAAATAAATAATTAAAATTACAGCTATCTTAACATGGCTTGGACATACTTTATTTTATTTACAAAAAAAAATAGCATCGGGCACATTATTGCTAATAACAAAAATGTCTGGCAATGATAATTTCATGTTTTAGTAGCGTTTCTAAGTTAGTAAAAAACAAAACATTCAAAAATTATATAAAAATCAATATTTTTGCCTGTAAAGGTGCGATATGCACTAATAAACGCAACGTTTACCGGCAGCCAGGTAGCCCGCACTCTGTTCGGAAGAACATAAAGATATATAAAAACTGGCTTATTTTCTTTTTCGAAACCGTTGCTAGCTCTTAGACAAATAGTTACAGGCAAGTGACATTTGACGCGTCGTGCTCATATCTTTTTAATATTTATATTTTTCTTCAATACAATGGAATGTGAAAAAGTTTTAATACAAGTTGAAAATAGTTATGATATTATTCAGTGTTTCATTTATTATTATTTTATTTTATGAATACATTTTATCGTTTAATTTACAATTGAACTCTATCAACTTGATATTTTATAATGTAAACTGTACTGACTGTATAGTAAACGTCTACAAAAAAGGGAAAGGAACTTCGTTAGAACTGGGGGGTCCATAGACCTTTAAACCTTTTTTTCACATTACCACCAATATACGTTGGTTGCTACGAACGGGTTGTAGGCTTATTTTAAAAGATTTCTCACATACCATCTGGGTATATGTTTGATTGAGTCCCTTGATAGTTTGGATTCACAATTGGAAACCGATGGTGTGGCTGCAATAAGGTTTTAGTTACCTATATTAAAATTTTTCGCGTTTAAAAATACAATTGGCACCAGTGATAACCGATTTAGTGCAGACTTAGCAGACGAAGTTGCACGGGTCAGCTAGTCTACAAATAAATTTTGTAAGTAGAACGTATTTATGCTTTAATTTTTTTAATGCTTTTTCTTCAGTACATAATATATACAGTTAAGATAATGAAAAACGCAGGTAAAGGATATTACCTAGTCAGAAATAAAATACCATCGACATCTTAGTTTATCTAACTTGTTCCCTTATTGCTAAAGTTCTATTTGGGTGGCGGGGAGGGGTGAGGGAGGGGAGATGAGGGAGGAGAAGGGGAGGTGGGCTTCCGGAGCTCTCACTGATCGAACGAAACGCAACAATGCAAGCACTGTAATACTTCACGTGGGTGTTTCTGTGGGTCGGGTGTTAGTACCCCGGGCGAGCCGACTCATTCATGTTGAAACCAGTAATAGCTTCAGCGTGGCTCTACCCTACCTACAAAAACATTGTCAACTGCATTTAATGTATTTTTTCAATCACCGTTATATTACCGTTACCGATATATCACCGTTTGAATTGGGAACTACGAATATTTTTAAGCCATGCGTGTACCCTTAAGTTTGTTACACGTACAAACTAGCTGTAATGTTAAACATGTCACGTACTTCCAACGCGTGCGACATCTGCTAAAACTTTAGGGCTTCGTGTACCCCATCTAAAAATATCGTGACTAATATAGAATTATTCTAATACTCAAAAGTTACCAGCTACCAATAAGGTGTTAGAATGACATAGTAAATTGTATTGAACAAAAATACATACAAAACATTGAACAAAACAAAACTAGAAGGAACGTTATGTATCCACCCAGGTAAATAGAGAATGCGATGGTGGTTCAGTGGTCACGGTGTTCTTTTTTTATACTATTGATGACAAACGAACATGAGGGTCAACTGATGGTAAGTGATCACCGCCGCCCATGGATGACTGCGACACGAGTGGAATCGCAGATGCGTTACCGGTCCTTGAGAAAGGAGTAGGCTCGTTTCTTGAAATATCGTAAATTGTAATGGTCTGGAAACGCTGCCACTGGGAGTTCGTTCCAAAAAATTGACGTACGCGGAAAAAAAGACCACGAGAACCGCTCAGTGGACGACTTCCAACAATCGAGATGACACTGATGGAATTTCAGTCCATGACGAGTCATTCTGTAAGGGAATTCAGCAGTAGGTATAAGTCCGAACAGCTCTTTAGAGTATTCTCCGAGGTAGATCTTGTAGAGAACGCACGTTTGTTCGGACATCACGTCGATCGATGCAGTTTCAAATCCTTCCTTAGGAGTGGGAGCTTTCGGTGCAAGAAAATATTGTGATGAAACTATACCCTGGTGGTAGTCCTTTATTTAAGCCCATATGGCTAGCTGCCACTCTGGAGTTGAAAATCTGACGTCTAGCACCTATGGGTGCATTCCGGCAGCTGCAATTGAAAGCCAGCCTTTCTAATTTTAATCAGTTTACCGTCTTAGACCATATGGTCATTTAACATCATATAAAATTGTGGTAAAATGCCTGAAAAACCTATAAAGAATTTTGAAAAGCCGAGGTAGTCATAAGGACTGCCGGCAGAAGTGAAAACTCAAAATTGAATAGCTGTGTTCTCTTTTGTATTTTTAAATCAATTATAGTCTGAATTCTTTAAATTTCGTAATTTGTGAACTGAATTTATACAGATTAATCTATTTTTCACTTGTACTCGCACTCCGAGCTATAACTATACATGTTTATCCAATGGATTATATAATGACACACATGATAGGCTTCACAAGCTCAATACAACATGTACACAGGCCGCTACACTACGCGTCACTAGTCTGGCGCAAGCGCAACACATCACGAGATTATTTTTTTTTACATCATAGGACGCAAATGTACAGGCGCGTCACTTGATTTTAAGTGATCACCACTGTCCATAGACACTTGCAACATCAGGAGAGTCGCAAGTGCATTGCCAGCCTATGTTTGGGGGGAGGGGCGAGAGGGGACGGGGAGGGGGGAAAGGGAAGTGGCCCTCCGGCGCTCTCACTGACCGAACGAAACGTAACAATGCAAGCACTGTTACGTCACGTCGGTTTTCTATGAGAGGGTGGTTCTACCCCGGGCGAGCCGACCCATTCGTGCTGTACCAGTAAGCTTCAGTGTGGCTCTACCATATCCAAAAATGGATGTTGAGGTCATCGGTGATGCGAACCCATAAGTTTTTCCCCTACCGTAATCGCTCAACTCCGCTTTGAAAGGTGATTTAACTCCTAAAAAAACGCTACGCCTGATCTTTTATTTGTTATTCTAAAACACTTTATACAAAGCGTTTTAAATACTAACTTTAAATTATTAATGACACCTAACACTTAATATTTTAATACTTACACCAGACGGCGTAGTTAATAAACTCGGTATAAATGAGTTATGACATACATAAAGAGAGTTTTAATTGCGATTGGTGATAAGATTAATTCGTAGATGATATTAAAGGAAGTCTGGATCCTGTTACATTCGTGGCTAATCTAATTTCGTCTATTGTAAAAGAGATTTATTGGTATATTAAAGACAAAGACGGAATAAACCCACAGAAGACATGATTTGTATAGCACGTACTTTGTGACTATAATTGGCACCGAGAGCACCGTGGCTTGATTATATATGTAAGAAAAATAAAGGCTTGAAATCTTCAGAACGAAATTAAAACACCGGCGATTTTCACAAAGCAAAGCAGAAGTTTCGAGATATGGTATTTTTAAAATTAGTTTCATCTCAACACTTATATTATGCGTTTTGTCTGTATATAATGTTTGTATAGAGAATTCTAGGTGGTTCCAGATCTTCCTTCAGTGTTCAGAAATAGTGTGTTTTTTGTACAATTAGCAAAAATACATTTTGTCACGTAGGTAAATGGGTTTGACGTTTAAGATCGACCAGTAGAGTTGCAGTGGCACATACAAATTTTATTGCAAACAAAATTTTCATAACAAACAAGTAATCTATACGAATCCATATCGAGAAATGAAGCATCTACTTGCAATAACAGAATGGGGACGATGCGCTAATTATAATGGTAGCGTACGGCGGTACACAAATTTGTTTATGCTACCAAAACACACTTACACGTAATAAATTAAAACCTACTTTACGATATCGCAACCGCAAATGTAAATTTGTAGGCTCACATCGTACAAACTTAGCCAGAGTATATTGCGTGCATTTTAGATCTTATCTCGAATGGAACGAAGGGGATGTGTATTGGATCGATAGTAAGCATAAGTTGGTTTTGTACCGAACGATCCTCGATTAATATGCAGTGTAGATATAAGTTTCATAAATTACCTATACGTAGATTATTATGGTTTTATTTTATCTGCAGTTGATATAGAAAATAAAAATTAACCGTCGTATGGTAAGCATACGTAAACCTAATGTACACGGGTTGACATATTTTTCATATACTAATATTTTTAGACACTTACGTGCATTTGTTGATATTAATTTAATCAGTAATATGGTGGAAGAGAATCCATCAGATTTCTAATTTCTAGTAGTCAAACTACTACTATGTGAGCGGGAACGCGGCTCCATAGATTCACAGTAGCAAACATCCTGGCCAGAACGAAGAAGTTCGAAAATTCGAAACGTGTGGAATCGCCTCCCAGCCAGTGTGTTCATTCCCTCTTAAAATATCGGATATTTCAAACGAGGCATGAAGAGGAGCCTTTGCGAGTTGCTTTTTAACACCGACAGTCGCAGTTATTTATAGACTGTACTGTTACATAGCAGTAGTCTCAACTGCCGTGAGGTTCAACCATCAACCAAGGAACGCGTCTTTATTTATTTTTATTGTTTTAGATAATAATATTTAGCTCTCTCTCTCTGTTACTAATTTCAGGTGTTCATATTTGTAGATACACCTCAGATAAATACAATCAAATGTTTTTGTTGCAGTGAAACGTGGTAGCGGCAATCTATTCGAGCCGGAAGGGCAAAGTAACGCCAACTATAATATTTAATGACGGATTTCCGCAAAGTAACGCCTTCTTCAATCAAACAGTTTAATTTACGTTCAAAAATAATTTATACTTGAAGTGAAAAAGAAGGTAATATAAAAAAAGACATGAGAGCGGAGGACATCGGTGTGCGCATGATTTCAAATGCCATTGGGCTTGACATTTGACCAGATGTGGTGACGAGAAATTGAGTAGGTTCCTAAACAATTAGTGGCTGACAGGTGAAATGTCGAATGATGGGGTAATTGGAAATTACAATATCTATCTGGAAAATTTGGGCTAAGTTGGCACAGAGCAGTAAAAAGAAGTAAAAGAAAAGCAGTAAAGGAATAGCGCAAAAGGAAGAATGCTTTTTGCTGCTTTTTTATCTTCCAGTTAATTGAAAAGTTGTCCCTGACAAAGTCAATACCGTGTGATATCTGAATGCTTACTTTTTGGATGATACAAACGGATTAATATAAACTTCGTTGGAAAATATTCCGAGCAAAATTTGAGAAATGTTAATACCGTGCAATACCGTAATATTCTGGAAAAATACGCAAATATAGTTGCAGACTAGCATTCCTCGCAATGTTAATTTGACGCCGCTTAGTAGGATATGGTATGGCAAGACAGTGGCAAGATGATAAGGGTGTCAGTAACCGACCGAATTGGTACAAATATACACGTGTTAATAAACCCGATACAACATCGGAAACAACCAGTATATGTCTAGCTGCTGAAAATGTTGCAGGTCGGTATGATAGCGAGAAGTACCAATGGATTGTACATCATTGTTTTTGGATAGCATTATGCCTGTCATCAGGTACCAGTCTTTTGTTGTGCCGGTTATCAGATACCAGTCTGTTGTTGTGCTATCATAAATAAATGTACTTTGAAAAAGTATCCTAACCCTATTTTGTAATTAATATTTGTTTAAAAAAGTTTAAATGACTTCACTAATTTGTATATATTACTAGTATTAAAATTTCACCTTACAAATTCCAGCATACCGTTCCATGCTTCCAACATCCAACATATTTTAGACGAAAACTTCTGTTTACATCATTAGTAAAAATTGAGCGAGTCAAAAAGTTCCATTACATTCACTGAAATATTTTTCGTCGTTCCGCCGAACGCTCGTGTAAATGTTCTAATTAGGGACGAGAGTCTGAATAGATATCACAGTTTTTTACAACGAGACGCCTTTTCTGGCCGCACTGGCTGTACAGTTCACCAACGAGACCTATTTTATTAAAGAATTTCAAACAAAAAACCTCCTGTAAATTGTTCGTAACTAAATTAATTATTTAGGTAGTTATTATGTGTATTGCGGCTGACGTTGGGGGTAGTTATAAAAGTATAACGTCAATCATAGATGACGTCTTTCTTGTCATTTAATCGATCACTCAAGGTCAACCAATTGTCTATACTATAATAAAACTGTAGCAAGGTCAAATCTGTACATTAAATATTTTTTGAAAATTTTGATCAGGGTAGACTTTGTTATCGATATAGAAGCAAAAAATAATCTTTTTACAATTTTTGTCTGTCTGTCTGTCTGTCTGTCTGTCTTTTTGTCTCTGTGAACACGCATCACGCTGAAAGTACTGAACCGATTTTAACGAAACTTGACACAGTAATAACTAATATTCCAAGGTTACATTTAGGATACTTTTATCCCATAAAACGCAAGGGGCTCTCCGGGAAAACGAAAAACAAAAAATTGTAGTTAACGTAACTAGACTTTTTTGCGACACCTTAGTACAAGAGCCAGCAACGTTGGAAGAACGAAAATTTTAGAAAAGCTGGTTCTTTAATATGAAGATATATTATGCCCTTCCAAACAGGATTCAGGATACCTGGTAGCCGGTTAACGTTGTGTTTTTTAATGCGCATCACACTTTTACAGGTCAAAATTTTGATTTATAATTAATTTTAGGAAAAAAAAAAATCGATTACATTTTAACGCTATTAAAAACATGAGTTTATCACTGCCAGACAATTTTGTTATTGAAAATAATGTGGCCGATGATATTCTTTATAAATAAAATAATTTATTTCAGACCATTATATTTTTTCCATTGCAAACAATATATTTCATTTTATTAACCATTATGATATTGAGATTTCACCGTGAACACTGAAAAACAACGATAAACGTAGACATACGACTTGAGACTGACGTTATCTTGGTTACATGCGTCTATAACAGGCGCTTCCACAATTATCGCTATCTTTATCATATATAAAATGGGGTAAACATATCAATGCAGTTGCAGAATCTAGCTCTAAGTTTCTAAACGTTTTCAAAGCATTAGCCGGTTTTTATTGGGGTGTTCATCCATAACATTTAGTTCGTTTATACTTCAATATTACACGCAGTCGAATTGACTATGCGAGCTTTCTTTATGATAGTAGGTAGTCCTTAGGTTAACCTCTATAAACTTGAAAGAGTCCAAAACCAGGCCATGAGAATTATCGGGGGTTTCATTAAAAGTACTCCAATCTATGTTATGGAAAGCGAATTGAGCATATGTCCGTTACATCTTAGGAGACAATATTTAGCTGGCAAAATTCTATTTAAATTTAAGTCATTCGAAAAAAACGAACTAACCAATGTATCAGAAGAACTGTCCACCCCTTTCCAATCACTCTATTGACGTAAAAGAAAAAGACCATTATTAGTGTCTATTTTTTCTCAATATAAAAATACTCCAATTCAAATAAATGTAAAACATGAAATGTTCACTTTACACACCTGGGTCGATAAGATTGATTTGCACAATATAATTAAAATAAATGTACATGGTATTTGGAAGCCAAAGCGTCAATATGATGTTCTTAAAATACAAGATATTTGTCTTGATTGATTGTCTTGATTTCAAAGCAAAGAACAAAGTAATTGTTTTACAGTGGATCCCTTCTCATATAGGTATAACTGGGAGTAAAAGAGCTGATCTTTTAGCAAGAGAAGGATCCTCCGAAGGTGCTCCTATTAATATTTTACCAACTTACTTGGATGTATGCTCAGATTTTAAAAATAGCTGTTACTCGCATTGGAAGGAATACTTTGATGAGCGTTCTAAAACAAAAGGAATATGGTACAGAACGATTCAGCCACATCCCTTACGGTCACCATGGATTGATGACAGTACGATTTACCGTCGGGAAGCAATCACAGGAATGAGATTACGCTCAGGACACATCCCATGTAAAAAGTTCGCCTACCTGATGCGTAAAGTACTATCACCACTCTGCCAGAGTTGTGAGCTCATCGATGATGTGCACCACATCCTGGCAGAATGTGTTCGAAACGAAGATATTGGATCTCGGCTTAATGCTTCTGGTTCGTTCCACACTGGTTTGTACAATTCGTTATTGTCTGACCCCACTTCGAAAGATGCTAAAGAATTGTACAAAATTAATATAAGCTATTGTTAAGTTTATTGTCATTCTTATTGTTATATAGTTGTATGTCACTTAGGCGATATAGCCGAGAAGGCGACTAAGCCTTCATTAAAAAATAAATAATGATAATATCAAAATTACAGCTATCTTAACATGGTTTGGACATACTTTATTTTATTTACAAACAAAATAGCATCGGGCACATTATTGTTAATAACAAAAATGTCTGGCAATGATAATTTCATGTTTTAGTAGCGTTTCTAAGTTAGTAAAAAACAAAACACTCAAAAATTATATATGCCTGTAAAGGTGCGATATGCACTAATAAACACGTTTGCCGACAGCCAGGTAGCCCGCACGCTGTTCGGAAGAACATAGAGATATATAAAAACTGGCTTATTTTCTTTTTCGAAACCGTTGCTAGCTCTTAGACAAATAGTTATAGGCAAGTGACATTTGACGCGTCGTGCTCATATCTTTTTAATATTTATATTTTTCTTCAATACAATGGAGTGTGAAAAAGTTTTAATACAGGTTGAAAATAGTTATGATATTATTCAGTGTTTCATTTATCACTATTTTATTTTTTGAATACATTTTATCGTTTAATTTACAATTTAACTCTATCAACTTGATATTTTATAATGTAAACTCTACTGACTGTATAGTAAACGTCTACAAAAAAGCGAAAGGAACTTCGTTAGAAACTGGGGGGTCCATAGACCTTTAAAGCTTTTTTTCACATTACTACCAATATATGTTGGTTGCTACGAACGGGTTGTAGGCTTATTTTAAAAAATTTCTCACATACCATCTGGGTATATGTTTGATTGAGTCCCTTGGTTGAGTAGTTTGGATTCACAATTGGAATCCGATGGTGTGGCTGTAATAATGTTTTAGTTACCTATATTAAAATTTTTCGCGTTTAAAAATACAATTGGCACCAGTGATAACCGATTTGGTGCAGACGAAGTTGCACGGGTCAGCTAGTTAATAATAAAAGCGTATACCTTAAACAGTAGATATGGTAATACACTATTGCGTATAGATACGTATTATCTTGAGAGATGTGGACGGGCTGACGCGACGCTCCGAGCGAATTTGCATTCTACTCTTTTTTTTCGAACAGATTAACCGCTGTTAGCCTGACGGGCCTCCATAGCTTCACTGGATTTTTGGGGTGAGCGCTGAAGGCACTAGAAATAGCCGAATGGTAACAAGCTTAAGAGAGGGTGTCAGAGTGGCCGAACCTTGCCTTTGGTTGTTATCCTGGAAACAACGCGAATCGAACTAAAACTAACCATCTGAGCTAAGTTAATCACACATGTATACTTTAGTGAAACAGATAGGCGTGCCTTCATATGTATCGCACCAAAGCGTACATGTATATAGAGCCCGACAATTTTGCCTAAGATTAACTAACCAAAAAGAAAAAGGGTCCCTTAGAGAACCAGTGTATGTACCGTGTGACTATGCACGTGTGTGGAGTGCAGTGTGGTGTGTATTCAGGAAACTAGTGAATGCAGTGTTACTGTATCGCGGTAGCAGCATGCTCGACGACTCCCGTCCGGGGGATCGAAACAAGGCTTGAGATGCTGCCGAGGGAGACCGCGGCGAGTGTGCGGAAGTGAAGTCGACCTACCATGGCAACGTAATCGGTGGTTTCTCTCTGCTCCTTATTCGTTATGCCTTTTATAGGCTTGCTTCGTATTAGAAGGTAGAGTGTAATGTCAGTACAAATATTCTTTACAGTCTAAGGAGCATTTGCGCCGGTATATATTTTACTGCTATAAAGTCATTCTATATGTGCGTTTGTGATGCCTGGACACTACATGGAATTAAGCTTCTTGTGGTGGAAAAAAGAGTGATCGGAAAGATCCTTATACATGTCAAGAGAAAGAGAATGGCAATTCGAGGAGTCGAAGGAAAGGCGATATCGAAGAGTTTGTGGCCCAACTAAATATCATATGAAAAATTATGTTATGGTTAGGTTACCTACATAGTAGGTACAGAGGCGGATCGAGCAGTTTAAACAGAATACTTGAGATTACCACTGGTTGACTTCCCCTTCAGTTATTATTGAGAGGGATCTGTAAATGCAGAGATTTCCAACGTGGTCGATGTCAACCCAAAGAGGTCGACATAAGCGAAAACTGATTTTGGAGGTCGACAAGGTCTAAAAATGACCCCTACCAATTAACACAAGCTTTTATTTGAAACTTTCAAGATATTGTATAAGGTGTGTTACGTATACCAACTTGTTATAAGAATGACTAATATTTTTAGATAATGCGTTTGAGCTTACAAAGTCTTTCAGGCACGTTTTGACCTGCTCAGTAATTGATGCATATACGTGATTTAAAAGTAATTTGGCTGTGGGGGTCGGAGGTATCAGTTCATTTTGGAATAGGGATCCCTTGCCCAAAATTGTTTGGGAATTCCTGTGTTAATGCTTCAGTGTGAAAAATTGGCAAGAGACTGCGCAGGATCTGTATAAGTATATTCCTAGTAAATCTTTTTGAGCGCTCTGAATACAGCTGTAAGTTCGGGCGTGGGTATAATATAGTCAAAAATGTAACACAAAATACAGTTAAAATATTATTATAGGTATCTAAAATTGGCATTTGTTTATCCTCGACGATATATACATATAATATAATACATACTCATACTTGAGTCAAGTGGTCAAAAAATTTGGAGAGGCCTATAGTGTGCTAAAGCATGGAAACTAAAGTCCTAGAGAACGAGTTCTTTTTTGAATCGTGATGCCAATATAGAAAGCTTCACTTATAGTCTAAAATTATAGACTTTCCAATAAATAATTGAAGTGTGTGTTCAGTTCAGGTTTGTTCGGATACAATTAACTTTTATTAAGAAAATCCATTTAAATACAGCTGATATGAATCATTCTCGCTTGGGAGTGTCGTACTGTTTGCGTTACTGCAGATAATTCTCATTGTTTAAATAAACAAAACGTGATAAAGATTATTCAGGTTCATAGAAATAATCTCTTCTGACGGTAAGGGAGTTAATATGGATACAAGACTAGACAAGGCGATTAGATGTTCTACTGCGTTATTTATACATTACTATTTTTAATAATATATAGAGAAGACATATTTATTATAATCTAGCGATGATGACACAATAGGAGTAAACAAATTAAAGCGACTCGCAGCCGAACAATACCGCTACCACCCTTCAGTCTATTGTTTGAGTTGACGACGGTTAACGATGGCATCAACTCATAGGAGGTAGCGATAGTAAAATATGGCGGCGCAAATGCTCGTTCTAACGTCCAAAAGTATGTGCACTGACATAATTATTACGCTCTACCCTCTAATATGAAGCAAGCTTATAAAGAGCGTAGCAAAATAGGAGCGAAAAGCATAGTCGCGTGGAGTATCGGTCCGTTCACATCTCTGAGTGTAATACGTAACTATATTCATTAGTGTATTACTGTAGTTGCTAATTAAGATAAATGATTTTATTATTAATATTTGATTGGTTTTGAGTGACCGATCGATTAAATGACAAGGATGACATCATCAATGGTTGACGTCATACCTTTGTAACTACCGCCCCTCAAAGTGATTAGTTCTCTGTAGGAGTAGTATTAAATTATAATAGGGAATTTAATACATTTTCATGGATAGATTACGTGTCCCGGAAGACCATAGCATGATCTATCTCGTTCAAATTTTCTTATTTTCAATTTTGCTAGAGTGTTTGTTTGGTTAGACGCGCTAATCTCAGGAACTACTGGTCCAACTAGAAAAATTCTTTCAGTGTTAGGTAACTCATTTATCGAGGAAGGTTATAGTTACATATACCTATCATCACGCTAAGACCAATAGGAGCGGAGCAACAATGAAGAATGTTTCAAAATCGGGATTTTGTTCCTTTTGAGAGCTTCCGCTGCATGTTACCGTTAGCCCAAAATAACTATTCCACGCTATGAAGTCGCGGGCAGAAGCTAGATGTGAATGTATGGGATCAAAAAAGAAGCATGTAAATATATTACGCTCTGCTTTCGTAACTCGAACCAAATCATAACATACTGTTGACATGCCGATTGTTCCACGACGTGACAACTATCTCCTGGTGTATTCAAGGGATGGTAAATGACTTGTAAAGAGACCGCATCGGGACCGAGTTACGTACAAGTTCGCTAACATTGTTATCTCGGTCCGTAATATAAGAATAATTAGCTGATAAGACGCGTGACAGGGTGAGGTGGATTCAACAGAGACATATTCCAAACTTAATGATATAAGCTGTTCATTAGACAAGGAATTTGGGAGGGTTTAGTTTATGTGTGCCTTGGTTGTAAATAGATGTCATTTATTAACTGACTTCCAAAAGGAGTTTTCAATTCGGCTGTATTTTTTTAATGTTGGTAACTCAGAACTTTCCTTTTTTATGTCAACTGTACCTTCAAGGGACCCACTTTTAATTTCATCAGCATTAGACCTTGGACTTTGACGATACACTATTACTTATAATAATTTTGTTACCACCATTGCACTAAGTGGTGCGGCAATGAATATAGTTTTAAACCTTTTGACTGTTCGACATGAAAATTGGTAAGTGTATATAATGTACTACCGGGTCCGGCGGACGTTGTCCTGCTCTAATAATAAAACAATCTTGATAAATTATATACCTAAATCTTTTTCATCTATAACTTTATCTACTGTTGAAAACCGCATGAAAATCCGTTCAGTAGTTGTTGAGTTTGTTGCGAACAGAGAGACAGACGTGGCAGAGGACTTTGTTTTATACTATGTAGTGACGTAATCATGTATGTATGTAATTACAAAAGTTCTCAAACCAAAACGTTTCTATTAAAGAGTAAGTGAGATAGATATACTAAGATCCTATCCTAACCCATGTTATAAATGTGAATTTGTTTGTTTGTTACGTTTTGACATCTGAACTACTCAACCGATCATAATGAAATTTTTGATGAACATTATCAGGGATACAAAAAATACATAAAATATCATTTATCCATCAAAAATACTATTGCTAAGGAATAGGTCAAATTTATATTAAGAAAGTACCTAAGAAGTAAAATTAATAAAAATTGTTTGAATTGATATCGATTTATTTATAGAAACATATAAGATAGAGAGATAACTTATTATAGATGCTGAAAAGCAAAAGTGCTGAGAAGGCGCTTATGAACGTAAAATTTACCACCGATTAGGAAAAACGATCCAGTCTTCGAGAAAGGATAGAAAGAGAAAGATGATGAAAAGACATAGCGAATGAATCTAAATTTTAAAATTATAAACTTGTGAATATATTTACAGTTGTAAGCAAAGTTATTGAGCGGAAAATATTTTTAAAATAAAATAGCATTCAAATCTGTTCTCTCGTGTTATATCTGAGGTCGGTACAGCCCACATTACAGCGTCGCTTACAGATTAAAGGGATGAATGTGGTAATTAAAAACCTTCCCTAATTAGGATATTTACACAGACGCATTATAAAGCGGAATGATGAAAAAAACGTGAAAGTTTTCTACTTCGTATTTGCACCTTATGTATTTTTTTAGGGTTCCATTACCAGGAAATAAACCCTATTGTTAAACTTATGTTCCATTTTTAAAGGACTGTATGTACTCAAGCAATGAAAGAAAATATTAGAGGGAGGATTTTTCTTTATTCTTGTTCTATCGTAAAATTCTAATACTAATGTTAAACGTGTTTTGAGTGTAGTGAAACTTCAAAGTAAAGTAAAAAATAACGGACAAACGTGAGACAGATTTGGTTTATTTGGTGGAATAAACATTGTATTGTGGGTAACAACCCTCACACCGTGAAAACGACTGTGACTTTGCCGTATTTGTGAACATATTAATTCCACCATGTTATCACTTTTTCCTTTTGTCTACAAATAGACGAATGCAAGGATTTCGCGTTATAGTCGTCATGAAGATCTTGTGTTTTCTTTTACTACATGAGCTTGCTAATTGAGTTATTTTAATTCCAGATGAATTGAATGAACTAAGTTTAGATGTGCCTTGAAAGGTTCCACGATATCCCATTCAGACTGTTTTTCCCAAAATGTTTTTACGAACAAACATCTATTCGCCTCTCAATCGTTGTAAACAGTTATATAATGAAGTTAGTAGCAATGTTGTTAATATTGACATATTTCACTGCTCTTTCAAGAAATATCGGTCAGAACGGTCAAAGTTGTGTGCATGTTCTTTTATTGTTAAACTATAATTCGGTCTGTGCCATTTTAAACTGAGCTAAATCGAATTTTAATCTTTCATATAACATGTTCAATTCGAGATCCTTAGGCGATCGATTTAGACGACTTGTCGATGCGTGCTTTCAATCGGGAACGTATCCAGCGCAATGGAAAGTCGGTCGATTGGTGCTGCTAAGGAAGCAAGACCGGCCAACTCAATCACCAGCGATGTATCGTCCAATCGTGCTTCTGAACCAAGCAGGTAAGCTTGTTGAGCGCATAATCACACGTCGGTTGAGCAAGAACCTGGCTGAAGTAGGTACTGATATATATATGATCTCTTCATTCCCACAATGGTTCAGACCATGGTCAGGGACGAAGTCAACTGGAATGCAGTGGTAACAACCTTCTGTGAGAGCCTAATAGCCCAGAAGGAAGACGCTTAAAGGGCAAGGGAGAGGGATGCTGGGGCACCAGCGATACGCTGTGGTGGGACCGGACGCAGCCCAGGGAGGAAGGTACGGGGGCCTTGACCTCTCATTGCACGGGTTTGATGGGCTGGAAGGCAGTCTCGCGACCGGGCTGCCTCAGTCGGATGTGGCAGTCAATCGTCTGCAGTCACAGGGTGTTGCGGATTTTTTTTTTTCTCGAACTGACTACGCTATTAACCTGGCAAGGTCTTCACAGCTTCACCGGACTACAAGGATGTTGCGGAGCCTGCTCATATGCACCCCGTGACACCCCCATAGTGCAGCGTACGGATGGCCGTGGAGTTTTTTAGTCGATTCAAGTTCGACTCGGTTCATCTCTTCCCTCGAGGAACTGATATGTTAGACGTTTCCTCACGTTAAAAAACAACAAGGATACATCTATAGGTGGTTAATGTATTCATGCTCTAGTTAATCCCATCCTATATGACACAGTTATATATATATATATTTTTTAAATTTTTTTCATGAAAAAGTTGAAACATTTACAATATTCCATATTTACCAATATCAATGGATTAGTGTTTGCTTTTTTTTCCGAACTGACTACGCTATTGGCCTGACAGGCCTTTACAGCTTCACTGGACTAGATTAGTGTTAGATTAAAAAAAAAACTTTATAGGTTTTAGCATTTGACCAGAATCTCATCTGATGGTCAATGACAATGTGGTCTAAAATGGTAAACACGGTAAACCTAATAGGGACTAGCTCTCAAGTGTAACTGCCGAAACATACCAACAGGTGCTTGGTGCGGTAGATTTTCAACATGAGGATTGTAGATAGCCAGGCGGACTTAGGAAAACCCTTAACACCATGCTATGGTTTTATTTTTGATGCTCAACTTCAAATTTCTCCATCCCAAGGAACCACAGTAGATGGAGAATTAATAATATCTGATAAGTTGTTCAATAAAACAAGGAAAATAAAAGTTAACTTCTAAAAAGCAGGAAAACCCATGTTAAAGAATTGAGAAAAGTATCGTCATTTAGGCACGGTTAAACGGCATGGGATTTGTTTTTCTTGAATGCTTTTAAGCTATAAACTAACAATTTGAAGCATACCCGAGTGAAAAAGTCAACTTGGTAAATAACGGATACCTATTATGTATGGCATACGTCTTTGACTTGTACGAAGGTCTGTTGAAATTAATTTGGCCTTCGTATACGAAGCAATGCTTAATGGTTCTAGTCACGGCAATGTCCCCGTGAGACAAATTATACCTATTATTTTCTAATCTTTGAATTGATAATCCCATTGCTGTAATTATCTCTCTATTTTGTATTTTTCACTGAATAAGAGCTATTAATATAACTCAATGGATATGAATGAAACTTGACAACAATATCTAAATATATAAAAATCCAGTGTCATGATGTTTATCCAGGATGAACCCCGAAACTACTCAACCAATCTTCATGAAAGTTGGCATTTATGTATAATTTGGTCTAACTTAAAAGATAACTTTATTTCGATGAATGGCTTCAATAATTTTTAATTACAAATCAAATAATTGCTGATGTTGATTATTGTTATCAATTGTAAGTTTCGACACTCTCGAACAGATGGCGCTTTATACTAGTTTTTGATAGACAACTGTAGGACCGACTGTTATATATATCTCACAGATATGCGTGGTGCATTAATTTTGAATTTCTCTCTCAACTCCAGTTTATTTTATGGTGCAAGGGTTCTATTAATCTATTAGTACCTAACCTCGCTTTCTCTGTATCAATTTTTATTTCATTTTCATCTGTAGTGTATTGTTTAAAATGTAAGGCTCGAAATTTTATGTTGATTTGTACTTGGCTTTGTCTTCTAAATACTCTCTTAATCACTATCGGATTTTAGTTTAATTTTACTTACTTTCTGGTACGTATCACAATACGTACGTATCGCACCCGTGTTTGTTCTTGATAACTCGATTGTTAGTTAATTGGTTACGTACTTATGTGTTACTACTTGTATGAAGAATTGAATAGGACATATCTTACAGTCAAAGTACATGTGAATACTGGTTTGTATATGTAAACATTATTAATATTATTTACTTTGCTTCTACATTATAATAAAGAGAAATAGTGACATTTCAATTTTAATTTATTTGTAATGAAATATAATATTGTTTAATTGGTCACAAGTATAATTCGCTACGGTCTATGTTAGATGAGAACCCGACCATGCTGTGTAATATGTTTTGTTATTCTAAAATGTGTTTTTTTTTCGTTTTAATATAATAATATAGATTTTCAGTGACCGTTTTTAAAGACAAGTGTTCATATTTAGCATATTTCGAAAGATGACAGAAAATTCTGGAATTGGCACCTGTCTCTGTGCATCCGCTAAAAATGATTAGAAAGTGAATTTATTATAAATACTTATATGTATGTTGAAAAGATAAACCATATCGAGTTTCTTACCGGTTCTTTTTCGAATCGGTGGCAGTTTTGACGCTCCTAAGCGCCTTATAAAGTCTGAATTGAATTAAATATTTTTGATTTTGATTACAACATGACTGAGCCACATTAAAGTCCTTCATTAAAAACCTAGGCTCATTATTCTAATATTATAATTGCGAATGTGAGTTTGTTTGTTACGATTTCACGCCCTAACTACTCAGACGTTAACAAAAAAAAATTACACACATTTGGTACCTTTATTCAGGAAAAATGTAGTATTAAAAAGATATACATAATATCTATATTAACGAGCGAAGCCGTCAGCAAAAGCTATAAGTAAATAAATTCCATCTATTCGGTTGTGCTACCAATTAATATTGGGGAAAAGATTGCGATATAAATAAAAATTAGCATATTTTTAAATAAGTTTTATTCCATATCTTTTAATACTCAGACATAAATGGTTTTTCATCGAACATACAGCATACAAAGCCTATTTACATTATTTATATCATAATTATTGACAATGTACTAAGGCAAGAACGCTACGCTATATATTTTTGAAGTTATACTTCTTTTGGTTCGTTTTGGAAAAAAAATTTAGAGTGAGTTTTTAGCTTATAAAAGTAAAAGCAGAACAAATACTAAAAGCGATGATCTTGGTTGGTAATTCTCTGCCAAGTTGTCTTAGAACAGATAAAGGGGATTTTTATATTATAAACTTTTTTCTGTCGGTATGTATTTGTCTTATTTCTTGACTTTATAAATTATTATTTTATAAATAGTTTATTCTACTTCTTTTCGCTTATATATCTTAATTGATTCTGTGTACAGATATATAGAAAATTAATTTTAAAGCCTTTTTATAGCTAATTATATTTTTTTAATTAAAATGTTCTTAGTTTTTTAAGTTAAAGAAGTATAACTTCGTACATACGTACACAAATTATTTTTATTCATTTGTTTATCTAATACAATATGATTCACAAATAATTAATATTACTTGTACCACAGTAATATTACTTTGTATTACAGTTTAAAAAGAAGGATTGCAAAAATAAAACCTTTTAATCAAGAAAGAGAAATCATAAATGAAGGTCAATATGTTTTTAAAATAATTATTCCAGTACTTCAATCGACAATATAAAAGCATTTTAAATTAATCGCTTTTCGATAGCCAATGTATGAATGGAAAATTGGGCAGGCCAATTAAAAGCGCAATATATTAAAGACATTGTCAATTAAGAGTTTTATACAAACAAACAAACTTAATTAATATCATTTTTTAATAATTAGTACACAATACAAATATATATAATACTGGGCGATTGAGAAGACTTACAGAAGTACATTTCATTAGCGAGTTCTAATAAATTTTACAGACCATTTACGTAATTTTTACGTTATCGTAACGTTAAAAATTCTACGTAAATTTATCGTATTAATAATAAAATTAACGTCCTAATCTATTACTAATAAATAAATAAAATATGTAGTATCGTGTGTATACTTTTACTATAAGTATGAAGTAACACATATAACTAAATTGAAATCAAATACTTTTAATAATTTATTTATTTTCGTAACATTCAACATGAGAATTAAGAAATTACAATTACAAGCTCACCTTATGTTAAATGGCAACGTGGCCTAAATGATAATAGAGAGCGACTGGATCTCAAGTGCAGCTGAAGAAACACTACCCATAAGTACCTGGTGGTAAATTTTCAACTAGAGACTGAACAAAATGTTGTAGAAAGTAGCAAACTAAACATCGTGCACGGCGTATTGTAAATTAAAATATTCTTTTAAATTTATCGAAAATTTACATGATTATTTGCATATATTTTGACACAAGACTACATATTTTAATAGATAATTTATCTTAACAAAAGCATTGAGAATATTTCATTATCATTCATTCCAATACCTCAATGTTTCAATTCGTAATACATAACATCTATCTAATGTTATTTCACTTTTGTCTTTCATTTCTCATGTATGTATCATATAAGTGATGAGATATAAAAAGGATTATAATATATGTATGTATGTGAACGTTTCAAATTGAAATAAATACTTATCAGAGTAAACATTCCACAATTTTATATAGCTTAATTTATAAAAAATAAGAAAAAACGCGCGTCTTCTGAAAATTTTAATGTAAATAATAAAAAAATATCACCAGAACAAGCTTCTTGTTGTTGAGAAAGTCATTCACAGTAATATACTCTGGTGACTTGGTGTGACCTCTGACGTATGATCAGTCATTATATCATTTCTGTATGTACACTAGCTTCGTTAATAACGAAAACGCAGAGAAAACCGAAATTAGCTGTACTAGAAATGTCATAACAAAACTTTGATATGTATGTATGTATGTAAATTAGTATACTAGGTATACCATAAAAACAACACAACCGTCTACCTTATACATATAACATGTCCTTTCATTAGTTGTGTTTTTTTTGGTAACCAATCTTCCAGATTATTGGCAATTTCAATGTCTCGCGTTAATTTCAATGTTCTAACAAAATGGTGGCTCCCTTGTTAGAACTTTTCAAGGAGTTTTTGTCGTATCTCAGAATTCATGCTTCGTGGTATTTCCATCCACTTCACTTATGCACAATAACTGAACTATATTACGTAAAATGCCACCGATATTACAAAATATGGAGTCAAATAACATAAGATAATTAATTAAATATAATAGCCACTACATGCCAGGCTAAGAACCCGCCAAAAACTCTCCCCCATTAGTGTGTTATCTATATTTAAGCTATAAAATGGAGGGCTTTAAACAACCTGGAGTCACTCGGGTTCAATGACCCGGTATGGCACGCTGACTAAGCCGACCTCCAACGAGATTGAAGGTTTTTATCGTTTTATAATCGGTACGTCAGGATCGATACGTAAGCGGGTTAGCGAACGAGGTCAGTGCGATAATCATATGCTTAAAATACGAAGAAGATACGAAAATTATGAAATTTTCGATATCATTACAGAATACCTGTCATTAGTCGGAAACTTTCGAACCAATTTTGATTAAAAAAAAGGCAGAAAGAGAACTTTCCAGAATATTATCGTTTTTATATAACGTAATAAGTGTTCAAATATATATAAATCGTTTTATAAAGTTTAAAGTAGATAGTAAGAATTCTAATTAAAGTTTGAAGCGTTCACATCGTTTTAGTTAACATTTCGTTCAATTACATAACAATGTATTATATAATTATGGCTTTAGGCCTGAAAGTACTTTAACTCTACAAATAATATTTAATTGACTATATAATGACTCGACGATCGAAAACTTTAGCCGGGCTCATAGCTGAAAGTTTAAGAGCGTTATTCGACTCATTCGTATATATGTGTGACATTTAATATATATATAATTAAATATGAGATTAGATCACCAAATATACACAATAAAGTTAATATATTTAAACTAGATACCAGATATTATGAAATATTAAAAAATAAATAAATATAAATGTCACACATAAATAACTATATTTTAATAATAAAATACATTACTAATTTTTTTACTATTTAACTACGATTAAACTAACGGAAAATATCCTTGAATTCGCTTAAGGCATTCCTACTAATAACGATATTCTAGGAATATGAAGAGATTTCGGTTATTTCCAATTATTTACACAATCTAACATTTTATTGTCAGTTCTGAACGTTTAAAGATAAATCGCGAACTTATATATTAATTAATACACTAAAGTAACGCTATATATAATATACATATACAAAAAATCGCTTTTAAAGCTGAACATTTTCTATACATCCAAATACACACAGTCTAAATCCGTTCAATATCTATACAGTGAAAGCTTTATTAACAACTTGTATTGTCTTATCATAAAGAACGTTAATAATTCTATTCATAGAGTTGTGCGCGTAATTTATTGCTGTGAACAACTGAGGTACAGTGTTCAGTTTACGCATTTCTATAACCGAGGTACATGGACTAAGTGATGTGAAAGTCACCACGGAGGAGTCTCGTGAAGGTCTTTTTAAATTGCTGGTTCGCTAGTGCGTAACAGAAGGGATTTATGGGACTATTGGCATAACATAAGAAGTACGAAAACATATACAGATGTTTATTAATGCATGGTGGGTTGGTACAAAATCCTTCCACCAACGCCAGTATGTGGTAAGGTGTCCAACAAACGACAAACGCTCCTAATATGAAAGATATCGTCCTAAATGCTTTCCTAGCTCGGTTTTCCGATTTAGACTTTTGACGGCCGATGCTCGGGAACAGCCCGTCTCGCTTCGAACGCTTAACTTTTAATTTTTTCCCTATCTTTTTTACAAACTCTTTCTTTGAGTCGCTCCGGCCTGACCCAGTTATGGCCGCGCTTGATACATCGCTATTCTCGACCGCGGGACTTATAGCAGGGTTAACTTTTAATGGGGATCTCTTCATTTCAGTAGACTTCGTGGGCTGAGGCTCATTGTTGTTGGAAGACGATGATACAAGAGTAATAACCGGTTTTGGTCTTTCTCCCGCTGTTAGACTTACCTCTGTATTGACTTTAACTGGCGAAGGTGGTGAGATATTGCTTTTAGGTTGTGTCACTTGTGCCTCAGCGGTCGCTCTAATGAGAGCAGCCTGCAATAATGACGTATTTGTTACGTTACCAGAATTTTGATTTGGAGGTGATGGTGGTTCAGTTGCTGTGGGAAATGTTATTGATGATGGAGGACTTTCGTAAGTAGGTGATGGTACAATAACAGAGCTTTCATCCATGTATCTTAGATCAGCTCCGTCCATACCTATAAGTATGTCGTAAGATGTACCATCACCTTTTACAAGTCTGACGGTTCTATTTCTAGATGATTCCGAATATGATGGTGGACTCTCAGATGCGGGTGGACTACTTCTGAATTCTGATGGAGGAGGAATGATTCTTTGAGCAATAGTGGTTGATACCTCGCGTTGTTCGGACGGCGTCGCTACTCCAGAGGAGATTGGCGATATGAAGCTAGCGGTGGATAGAGGGATGGCTGGCACTGAAGTGTGTCCATCACTTTGTGACGTGTCAGGATTATCCGTATCGAGTAAACTCTTTTCTGATATCTGTGACAATGATGACTTCGGTTTTTCTAGCTCATGTTTCATCATAGGGGATTGTTTTAAATCTGTCTTAATCAACATTCCACCGTTCAAACGCATATTGTTTAGCAGCTGTAGGGTGCCAGTTTGCATAACTAGATTTGCTACCGATGGTCGTTTTTTTATGTTTGATTGTGTAGTGCTTTCCTCGTCTGAATCAAAGGCTGGACTACTAGATCTTTCTGCTTCTACCTGGTCTTCTTTCTTATCATCTGATTCAGCTGTTGTTGATGTACCTGTAGCAGTAACGCTACTTTTATGCGCAGACGATTTTTGACTGGAGTTTGAATCTGTCGATACGCCCAAGTTTAGTAATGGAGCAGCCAGTGACCCCTTTGAAGTGGAATCTTTGCGAATGGATTCGGAAACATTCATTTGATCTTCACTTGAAATAGTTGGTTTTGCAAGACCCGACATACCCGCGGCACGACCTGCCATGCCGGACATCACACCTGCGCTTAAAGCAACCATCGATTGCATTTTTCGCTGTTTCGCCTCGCTTTTCTTTTGCATATCGTACGCTGTTTTAAAAATTCCGGCATAGAGCACAATTAGAACGAAAAGAGTTGTCCAATAGTAGCCAATTATTAATGCTGTGTTAAAAATAGGATCTTTTAAAAACTGTACAGCGCACTCTCCTTCTTGTAAATCTCTGTAGCCAACAAAATGCTCCCATCCGAAGATCGTGGTGAAAAATAACAATGCAGGTATTATCCAGGTTACTGTCACCATCCATATTACTCGATTCTTTGTCCTCCAAGCTCTGTACCTCGCCGCTATCTTGACACTACAGAATCTATCAACCGTTATTAAAAGTACGGTGTACTGTGATACGAGACATACTGTATAGTCTACGGACAGCCAGAGATCACATAACAGAGGTCCTAAGTGCCAGTATCCTTTTAAAACGTAGTCTGTATAAAATGGAAGTGATAATGTTCCTGTCGACAATAAAAAATGATATATGATCTAATGTTATTTCATTAAATAAAAAAAACTATACTAGATTGAAAAATGCTTAATAATAATTTATTTTTATTATAATATTTAATTATCACTAAATGTAATTTTTTTGCATATAGCTGCAATTACTAACATTATCTAGCATTTATCCTTACCTATCAATAAGTCAGTGGCGGCAAGAGATGCGATGAAGTAATTGCTAGGTTGCCGTATTGTTCTGTCCACAAGAAAGGCCAACAGCACCAATACGTTTCCACTGACCGTCAGCAGTATAACCAACAACAAACACGTGGCGAATATCACAGCCAACCATAAGGGGAACGGTGGTAGAACTGGCTCCTGTGAAAATAATCATTATAACTTTATTTTTTTTAAAATAGTCGACAGAAATGAAAACTCAAAACAATGAAATAAATGTATTCTCTTTTGAATTTTCATATATAAAGATATTTCAATTTCAGAATTTGCTCGTTGAAATTATTAACGTTCGCGTGGTTTTTTTACATCTCTTGGCAGTCGGAGCAATAATTATATACATTTTTATAAAGTCTATTAATCGTATAAGCGCAATACGGCCAGTCAGGCTTACGTATCATGTCATGACGCGAAATTATAAATTTATCTCCTGCCAAAAATACCACTCAACGCGCCAAAAGAAGTTTTCATTTAAAATTTAAGAACTGTGTAAAAAACAGTTCTTAATTTCATGGTAAACGTCAATTGAGATAACGGCTTCAAACGCTTAGTTTTAAGGTAACCCTCATCTCAGTACGAACTAGAAAGCTCACAGTATCTTATCTTTAGCGTACCGTGAAGTTATGAAAGCCTTTTGTTTCCTCTATCTTATACATCGGATCCTTTAAGCGTAACTTGAAGAGCGTTGCAGTCTGGCATGATAGCAGTGATCATAAATGGATTACTTGAACTCTCGGTGATTAGAGTTGCTTTTAGATTCCATGTTTTTTTAATCAGATACGGTGACGTTACTCAAGGATATACTTTATGATTTTCTTGGTGAGGTTTTATCGTGAACGCAGTACTTTAGCAGTGATGCGTGTTCAAACAAACAGATAGACATTTTTAAATTGACTTTATTACTTATTCCAAGACACCTGCAAGGATTTTTTCACAAAAATTTAAAAAGTACAGACACATTAGTTTTACATTCTTATTATATGTATAGAAGAAGAATAAGATTTCGTTTTCTCTATACATTGGTAATTTAGTTGTTCAAGTTTTTGCATTGTCGTCGACTCGTGGGTTATGATGAAACTTGTTTACATAAAGTACGTAAACAGCTTCTGATTGCGCACAAGTTTGGTGTAAATAAAGCTATATCTTTTAGGATTAAAACCGAGAAACACCCCACGGCGTGTTTAAGTAAACAACGGGTAATCTAGGACTCCAGAGCGAGCGCTCTCACGGCGGAGTGGGGTATTAAGGTTCTTTGTGAAACAGGGTGCCCGTACGTCTGTCTACGGCCTATTTATAGCGTTCTTGTAGTGCTATGCAAACATTTCACGGTGTACCTTCACGGATATAGCTCGCACAATATGACGTATTATTTTTTAATTTTTATATGTACACTCTATGATTGCTCTTTGAAGAAATACACGCTCCCTTTGATGGTTTTTAACAAGACCAATTAATTCGGTCTTTTACATTTATTAGTAGAGCCCTATGTTAAATGTGGAGAAACTCATCAGCATCCTGTTTTCCGTTTTCTCTCTCCTCTATCACAAACCATCTGTTTACACCTTTTATACACACATATCATTATTCCGACAATCCATACATACTTAATGTTCTTCTGGTTATATGTCTTTCGTTCCTCATAACATACCCATACCATGCTAAACTATTACTCTTCAACTTCTTTGTTACTGGTGATATTTTCAAACTTCCTCTGGTATACTTGTTCGAAATCCTATCCATTCTGGTTATATCACATATCCACCTTAACATATGTCTGTCTGTCTGTCATATGTCTTCTTTTATTTGTCTCTTTGCCCCAGTACTCAGATCCATAAAGCACGGAAGGTCTTAGAATAGGACGTGTTAGAACTAAAAATGGACCTACGGAAACTGAAACCTATATTTAATGACAAGCTGTACCAGCAGCTCCGCACGCGTTTCTTTAAATTGTATTAAAGAAATATAAAATTGTGAGACCATGTACAATTATAGAAATGCTCTTTAAAACAATTGTAAGTACGACACGCCCGCCACTTACAGTAACATGTAACGTATACATGAGATATATAAATACTAACAGTGTATTAAATGAGGTTTATTATCAGCAACATATTTGGAACCTCAATCCACCATATAACTACCTCAGTGCTCACCTATACTGTATAAGGAACTAATGAAAAAATTACTTAAAAATAGATAATGATATAATATGCCCATATTGGCAATAAGTAATACGTTTATGGTCTAATATATTATTAGAAAGACCCCTTCTATCTTTAAAATTACTATTAATAATTATAATGTTGAATTGTAAACCATGAATGAGCTGACGTCTTGAAATCTAGCATAAATATAAATCAAGATATAAAACTTTATATACGTGTATGCAGTTTTTAATATTTGACAATGTAAATAGTGCTCATTGAACTCGATACAATATTCTTATATATTACTATGGTTACTAAGTTATGTAGACAAAAGCGCGGTAAATAAAACAAAATGGCTGCCAAAAAGTCAATATAATTCAAATTAGATACATAGATACAGATATATCAATTTCAATTATATTTATTCTTGGAGTCGAGTATAACGCACATCTAAATTTGATGCGTACGAAGTCGTGGGTAACAGCTAGACTAAATAGTCTAGAATAACCTAAATTACTTTCAATAAGGTCCGTTATCTGCCAGTGAAAGTTCTGTGAAAATCGGTCCAACCGATTTGGAGATAGCACTTTGGGCGAAGTCACCATTAACAGCTAATCTAAATTAATATAAACTAAATTACTTTTTATAATGTTCGCTATCTGCCAATGTAAGTCCCGTGAAAATCGGAACAACCGTTTTGGAGATAGTATTGCGGATGAAGCGGCGGTTAAGAGCTAGTCTAATTTAGAGTAGCCTTAACCCTAATTTCAGTTATCTGCCAGTGAAATTGCCGTCAAAATCGGTCCAAACATTTCGGAGAGTACCCGGAACAAACAGACCGAGAAAAATGTAAAAAATTGCATTTTTGTTATCAGTATCGTGTATACTTTCATACCTATAAAAATACATATTTTGATATTACATACAGACACTTCATTTTTATTACATGTATAGAAGCAGAAAAGTTGAGTGATAATATATAATATTTTCACAATAATTGCGGTTATAAAATATTATCAGTTATTCTGCTATTGACTAATTTGCTGTTTTATATCGTATTCTTATTTGTATCAGTGTCAGTCTAATAACATACATATTCGATTATTTTTTATGACTTTTACACCAACCAATTGGTTGCTTGCTTGAAAGTTATAATCAGCTGACTAACGCCATAATAAATAACAATAACTTAAATTATAAAAAATAATAATAACGAATACGGGTTAATCAACATCAGAAAAACCTGTTATCCATTTGTGAAGAAATAATGGTTTACATAATCGGTTGTTTTAAAAATAGCAGCCATATACGGACATAATTATATTTAAATTACCTAAGACGTTTATATATATAAACATAAGTTTCAAACTGTATACATGGTTCATAGTTACACATCATTGTGGCCTACTAGGGCTTTCTAGAGCAGTGCAAACATTTAATTACGCACTGCCACTGAGCTGAGAGAATCAGTGGGATAACTTTTCTACTGGATGAGCTAAACATCGTCATTCTTTTATATTATAACAGATGTGAGCAATCTTTTTATACTGACAGCCTCCTTTTGTATTTTTGTTAGAAGTAAAAATTTATAATAGCTTGATAGTAAAATGAAAAATGATTAAAGAAAATGACATCAACACGGTTTAGTATTTCTTAAAATATTACTGAGCAATTTCAGCTCATCTTCCTTCTTCGATTTCCTACAACGTTTATTCTTAAAACTTATAATAATAATACTTCGTACTACAATATAATTGTACGTATAACTCGTTTGTATAATAAGCTCACATCCAAGCATATCTCATTAGACATGAGCAACGAGATTTTATGTTATAAAGGATAACTAAACACATTTAATACTATTTAAACAACATTCAGTAATCTATATTATATTTGGCATCTTGGTTTCTTTTTCATAGGTTAATTTTAATTTTTATAGATGAATTCATTTTCACTTTTGCATTTATTCTTATTATTTTTTTTATTTTATATAATTTAATTTTTCAATATTATTCATAGTGCCAGTTGTATCGAATTAGATTAGGAATGAAGATTAAGTAGTAATAGGTTAGCATGCAGGGTACGGGCATATTTTGATAGGAGAAAGAAAGCCTCTAATTAGAAAATTTTTGAGTATAAAAGTAGAAGAAAAGGAAGTCCGAAAAAGGTATGGATGGATTGTGTGAAAACTGATATATGTATACAAGGTATGGATTTGAAACCATGTTGTACCGACCCTGTTTAGGTGGGATAAGGGTAAGAAGAAGATACTATTTTAAACTATGACTTTGATAAATTAGTTTAAGAAATTTTAGACACCGTTAACAGTTGCGTTACTGTTTACGTCATTACTATGGATTCACGTCGGCCGTGACACAGTAGTGCTGTCGATAATGGTGTAAAATCGATTAACTGTCTACTCGATGTTAAACAATGAACCGCGCCTTTGACGCTTCTTTGGTGGGGGAAGCGAAAGGGGCTGCAAACAAAGCGAAGGGTAACACTAAATTATATTTATGCTGTGGAAACCGACCGACGAATATTAATAATTTACTTAGGAAATTGGTTAATCCAGCATGTCTTTGTTTATTTATGAAAGTAAATTTAAATTGTTATTGAAACAAAAATATTTATCACATTCTAGGACCTTCTAGAATTAACTTGTAAAATAGAGTTATTACAACGTTAGTTTTTGCTCGCAGCTTTGCTCGCATTATTGTAGATTTGACCTATCCCTATATACAGTACATTTCGTCTGGATAATAGGTATCCTATGTCCTTCTCAGTATGCAATATTTAATTATGATCAGTTCAGTAGTTATGGCATGAAAGCGTAACAAACAAGCAAATTCATTTTCGCATTGGTAATATTAGTAACGAAGTAACGAATAAGGATAGTTTAGCTCTAAAGTTTGTATTTATTATTTGTATGCTCGGTACAGAATACTGTACCTCTTAGATCAGGCTTAAACACTACTTAATTACTAAAGATAAATTATTTAAGGAAGGATATGAAATAGTTTTACTAACCAGTCCGCCATTAACAGTTAGAACATTCTCAAAGGTGGTGTTAAAGAAGTAGACATCGGTGTAGTTGGTACCGTTCGAAACCAAGTATCCTCCCTGACAGTCCTGGTAATTGCTATTTGGAAGACAATTTCGCTGCTTAAATTTCTGAAGTTTCCTGCCAACGACCAAATACACAATGTTAGTGACTGGTTGAGTTACGATACGTCCAAAATAGTACATAGAAAGGTAAACCGACGTGAAGTAACAGTTCTTGCATTGTTGCGTTTCGTTCGGTCAGTAAGAGCGCCGGAGGGCCACCTCCTTTCCCTCGCCGCCCTCCCCTCCCCCTCCCCCTTACCTATATACAGGTTGGCAACGCACTTACAACCCCCAGTGTCGCTAGTGTCTATGGACGGTGGTGATCACTTAACATCAGGTGACCTACCTGTTCATTTGCTTCCTTTGGTAAAAAAAAAAAAATAATATAGCAATATAGTTGTACGAAGACCGATCTCAATTTAAATCGAGTAGTTAAATAATTCGATACTAAACGTCACACTGTTTTCTTTTCTTTTTTTTTATATTATAGGAGGCAAACGAACAGACGGGTCACCCGATGGTAAGTGATCACCGCCGTCCATAGACACTAGCAACACCAGGGGAGTCACAAGTGCGTTGCCGGCCTTGAAGCCACTGTAGTTAAGTCATGATGTTTTCCTTCAACTTCATTGTATAAAAACTAACTAAGGGCCTATACTCGAATGTTATTTACTAAATGGAACGGATATAATAAGATCCGTGCAAGAACTATAATTTAAGAATTTCCGAACTTAGTGTACCACCGGTGGGACATGTTAAGCTTGATCTTTACGACACATGTACCACCAGTGGTACACGATTTGATAACTATTGCAAACGAAAGAATTACTTAAGTCATGTTATGTATGATGTTGTAACGTAATATTGTATGATAATAGGTGATGTGGTCCGGTGAAGTTGTGAAGGTCCGTCAAGCCCATAGCGCAGACAGTTCGAAAAAAAAAGTATGACAATACAATCTATTTTTTCTCAATATATCAAATGGCCTGAGGGGTATGCCAGGCAAAACTGGCTTGGTACGAAACGTGTTAAGTGGCAGTCACTGGAACGTCTCTTGTAGAATTGAAATTAATTAACGTGTATAATTTATAGGTTGTTTGCATTATAATCTCACCTGATGAATAATTATATGTCTTTAGGTAGTTACACGCTAGACTTAGGTAACGATTAATTCTCTATTGCTGCTATTGGAGCATACTTATAGGAACTTAGCGATGGAATTTCAACTTCAGGTTGGCAGAGCCAGGTGAATATTAGAAAAAGACCTATCACCATGCAAATAGTTAATTACGAGGTTGTCCTTTTGAAAACTTTGGCTTATTCCAGAATTCATATCTATTAAAGAGGCACCTTAATACGTGAAACTTTGGATAAAATGTATTCGATTTATTATCTACTAGCTGTGCTCGCGTCTTCGTCCGTGTGGAATCTTATGTAAATAACAGGGATTAATAAAGTCACCTGAATGTATTAAATGTATTAACTGATCCACTATTCTCTCGTACTTACGCCGCGTCGCGATTAAAATTACAATATCTTTTGATAGAGTGAATTGATTTTAATGAAACAAAGACTAAGTTATTTTCGAAGATATGCTTTATGATTTTCTTGTTGTGGTTTTATTGTGAACTCAGCACTTCAGCAGTTATGCGTGATCATACAAACAGACAGATAGACGGACAGACATTTCTAAGAATGATTGAAATGTGTTCTATTATTTATTCCTAGACACTTGCAACATTTTTTTTCACGAAAATCGAAAAAGTACAGACACGTTCTATTTATATTCTTATTATATGTATAGAAGATTGCGTTCTGAACTTAGAACTATTCAACACAATCTCATGTAAGCTCAAATGTATTTTTAGCTGGACGTGGCAGCATAACTACCACGTTGCTACTTTCAGAAGGTTGCACGGATTAAAATAAAAGATCTGACTCTGATTGTGTAGACAATCTTTGGCAGCTAATTTACGAATCCTGTTTATTGAGCCGAGCAGGCATATTTAAAAGGGATTAAACAGAACACATAACACAATAATTTCAGAGAAAAATAGACGATCACAAAAATACAAACAATATTAGAGTGATAAGAATTGAAACAATGGGGAGTTTACAATGAAAATGAGTAATAAAATAAGTGTGGAATTAATAATAAGCAGCAATTATTGGTAATTGCTTTTTTGTGTCTGGTTGTTTGAGCGATGTAGGTGTGTACTTAATCCCAATAATCCACAGGTATTTGGGTCATACCTAGAACGCTTAATTTTGTCAGAGTGCCGCTTTTGGTTTCTCACGCTACCTAGTTTTTGTAGTGCAAACAGCAACGTCGTAAGAAACTATTTATCTTCGCTATACCTTCTAAATACTAGTTTTTTTACTTATAATTTCCTTCTTTGTACTCTTTCTTTTTTTTATAATATGCTAGTGGGCCTGGCAGACGTTGTCCCACCTTGATTATAAAAAAAACCCTTGACAAATTATATACCAAAACTTTTCTCATGAACCACTTTAACCATTGGTGAAAACCGCTTGAAAATCCGTTCAGTAGTTTTTGAGTTTATCGCGAACAGACAGACAGACAGACGCGGTAGGGGACTATGTTTTATACTATGTAATGATTAAAACGCGGAAATGTATAAATGACCATCATTCATGTCTAAATACGTAATTTTATTTTTTTGTTTAAGTGTAATTTTTTATAAGAGTTTCAAATAAACTAAATTTAGACACAAACACTGTATACAGCCGTAACACATTCAACGGTTTCGAATCGAACTACGTATAAGCGTAATACAAAATTGCCCCAGTTTTGCAACAACTGAAAAATGGAATATTCAGAGTATTGTACCCAGTCTGTACTGGGTATGCATATTTCAAACTTAACATTGCTCGTATTGACAACGTTCTGCAATACGTGCATCTTCAGCGATACGTATTCCCGAGTAACATTCCACAGGGATTACACGTATTGTGAATTGTACTTTAAATTCTCGCATTACGTCAGCATTTTGTATTGTATGTCGGTAGTATTATTGTAATTATTTTTAAACAAATAGAGAAACGTGATAATGAATAGAAAGGAGCTTGGTTAAAAATTCCCGGTATTGAGATTTCACGGGTCTTTTATTTTTTTATTGGGTTCCGTTTTCAGAAAAAGAAAACTGCTGTTAAACTTACGCTGCCCATACTAGTTGTAAATTATTGTTGAAGTAAAACTTATTTTGGGACGGTAGGCACAAATTTGCGTTACGCTTTAAACAAGGTAGGTATGTATTTGTGTGTGTGTAAGTATATATAAGTGTCTATGTGGGTCTAGTTGTATACCTAAATGAATAATTGTATAGTTAATTATTTACACTACCAGACTTTATATAGTATATTGTTTGTGAGCATTCACATATATACAATTTAATACAGATAAGCCAAAGAAGTTTCATTACCTCCACGTGTACACACTGATACACGCTGTTTTTTTTTTGTAGTTTGAGTAGTAAAAGGTAGCCTGTTGAAATAATCATAAATATCACTAAAATATTAAAGTAGGTAACAATAAAATTGTGTTTTATACATTTTCTTGTCTGATAAGGTATCTTAATTCATATTAATCACCAATTTGGTGTGAATACAATAAGAGCCCTAAAGTAAAACAAAAACTAATAAAAACGTCAAATATGTTTTATACTCAAACTAGGTGATCCTGAAGTGAATTCAATAGAACAACTTCTTTAGGAAATATTTAATACAAATATATTTGGTTTAGAAAAGGCTCAACCTTGATCTATTTTTTAAAAACAATTACAGAGGCTAGTTTAAATAAGTTTTGAAGCGAGGATGGCTTAGTTGATAGGGAAGTAGGAAACAATCCTTGCGATAGAGTCGAAGCTTTTTGTGAATGCAAACGTGATGAATACCAAAGAAAGTCCGCCGGGCTAGCTACCACCCTCAAGTTAAGAGTTCGTCACCAAGTACTTATTGGTGTGTTCCGGCAACTGCATTTGAGAGCCACTCCTTCTCTAGGTTTACCGTATTTACCATTTTAGACCACATCGCCATTTAATATCAGATAAGATTGTATTCAACCATTAAAACTTATACGGTGTTACTAAAAAAAAGTTAAACACTTTCTTTAAAAAGGTTTCGAATTAAATGCACCGCGCTCGCCCGACACAGGTTCGCGTTATCCTTTTTCGCAAGTCTAATCTAACGTAACCAAAGCGAGACAAAAGAGCAAGATGGCGAACATTCAGCGACCGCGGTGCATTTAATTCGAAACCTTTCTAAAGCAAGTATTCTATACGTATTTAACTTTTTTGCAATAACATCGATAAAGTATAAAAAAGTAAAAGCTTGGGATATTGGAGTTGAACTAATAACGATAAAAGAAACAAGAAAAACTAAGAGATAGTCGAAAGAAGTAAAGAGTTTTAAGTGGAATCATTGTTAAGAGACATGGTATGGGTACAAGGTATGGACATATTCACGACGCCAGCCCCCGACGTATTAGCGAATTGAAACTCTGAGAAATCCACAGTTCTATGTATTCTCCCACATACAAGAGAACAATTGTGAGGTTCAGGTTTCCCCGTAATGTTTTCCTTCATCGTCAGCTGACAGTGCTACTAATTTAGCTCAGTAAATGTATGTGAATTCCGAAAAATTCATTGGTACCTGTCAAAGATCAAACCTGAGGACATCGGATTGATATTCCACCGGTCAAACCATTCTGACATCACTAGATTAATGGGAATATGCAATATGAATGTAGTAGAAAACTAATGTTAAATACAAAAGCTTATGTAATTCAATTTAATATAACGGTTAATCAATCTTCGTTATATCCATTTGTTTTCCAAATTGTAAGCAATATTCGTAATTAATTGTTTATGTTGTATTGTTTATGTTTACGTAGCCATCTTCATTCGGTAATGCTTCCCCAACGAATAAATAATCAATCAATTCCGAATGAAATCACATCATTTGTTTTGGATTATGTTTTTATCGAAAAGTTATCTGTCTTTTGGAAGGTTTGTACTTTTTGGGTATATTTTATTGTTTTCCTTCGCTGAAAGTTCAGGCACAATACAATATTATTGCAGTGTCTGAATAGGGTACCACCGAGCTACCATTGCTTGTAAAAATAATGAATAATGTGAAAATAAATACTTACAGATCTGATATCTTCTTCTTCTATACATATAATGAGAATGTAAATCTAACGTGTCTGCACTTTTTAGATCTTTGTGAAAAAAACATTTCAATCATTTTCACCATCAAGATTATCGAGAAGAAAATCATGGAGCATATCCTCGAGTAACATTTAGTTTTTGTTTAATTAAAATCGGTCCATTCTATCAAAAGTTATTGAAATTGGGATGACGGCTCAAGTTAAGTAAAAGAAAAGAGTAGGTAGGAAAATGCAATTCAACCTCTTACAGAAACAGCATATTATATAATTTATAAATAACTAGCGGGCCCGGCAGACGTTGTCCCGCCCTGATTATAAAAAAACCTGGACAAATTATATACCAAAACGTTCCTCGTGCATCACTTTATACACTGGTGAAAACCGCATAACGATCCGTTCAGTAGTTTTTGAGTTTATCGCGAACAGACAGACAGAAAGACGCGGTAGGAGACTTTGTTTTATACTATGTAATGATATCTAAGACACGATAAACGAAGCACTGTTTTTTTGCATTAAGTTCCATGCGAATGAAATCGCGGGCACAGCTAGTTTGTAACATAAAATACAGATGAAAAACATCGAAGGGTAAAAGGTCGTGAAATAATAATACATAATAAGGAGGTCGTTATATCAAAAAGTTTGAAAAACACTGTTATAAATAATTGTTAACCAACTAGCTTCTGCTCATGACTTCATACGCGTAAATGTAGATTTGATCCATCCCTCGGGTAGAGTAAATTTTTTCTAGGTGTAAATCAGATACCCTATCCCTTATTGCGTAACAAATACTTTTTATACACTGTACTTTTTTTATGTTATAGGAGGCAAACGAACAGGCGGGTCACCTCATGTTAAATAATCACCGCCGTCCATAGACTCTAGCAACGCCAGGGAAGTCGCAAATACGTTGCCAGCCTGTGTTAGTGGGATAAGGCGGAGGAGGGAGGGGAGAGGGATAGGAGAGAGGAGGGGAGGAAGGCCTCCGGCACTCGCACTAACCGAACGAAACGAAAAAATACAAGCACTGTTACTTCACGTCGGTTTTCTGTGATAAGGTGGTACTACCCCGGGAGAGCCGACCTATTCATGCTGAAACAAGTAATAGATAGCCTCAGCGTGGCTCTACCACTTACAAGATGTACAACGTGTACTTATACTGTTTTTATGACTAACTACCGAGTATGTCATCCTCTTTCGCAGACTGGTTGAAACTTTGTATATATTGTAAATAGAATATCGTTCAAACAAATGAACGATCGCGTCTTTATAAATACCATATATGGTGTTGTGAATAAACAGTCTATTTTACGCACTCCGAGTATTATTACTACGCTGTCCGTGTCTGTCTAGAATCTTATAGTAGTGAACCCGAAGCTCCTTCGGCTTCTCCAACTTGAATCTCATGCGACGTTAAATGACGATATAGTTCAAGATAGTAAATACATAGAGGGCCTGGCTCTCAAAGGTTTTTAACTTGAGGGTGGTAGTTAGTCAGATGTGCTTAGAAAATACCCTACCACTATTCACACTCACAAATACATCTTATAATTGAGTCGTACAGAATCATAGGCGGCTGTCTACATTATTTGGGAAAAATAAGTTTTTTTGTGGCGAGACACCAAATTTAGAATAAAAAACGACTTATAATCTTTTATTTATTTTAACCTGTAAATTAAAATACAGTTTATACATTAATCATCATTATACTTTAAAAAAGAATTTTTTTCCCACTTTTCCAAAAATGAGTTGACGTGTAGATAGCCGCAGATGATTCTATTTAACTCATATAATAATAATAACTGAATTTACTTTGTTATTATAGCGAAATGAACTATTTTGCTATAACAGATGTTTTAAATGCCATAAAACTGATACCGCGTGGGAGGCGAAAGGGTTTGACACATCTCGTAAACTGCTTTTCAATTGTGCTTCAATAGATAACTGCTGCTTGTCGTATTTTTATATCTCTATAAAATATATTCCATTCAACAATATATTCGATACTGATGCTATATTTTATTAAAATCCGTTGAGTTATTTGCACGTGTTATATGAATAAATTGTAGCACAATCGCGCTTTTACATTTATTATACCTACATATTACGCCAGCAGCTAGAAGACTGATACACCGTTATTTGAAGAATCATATAAATTTCTCATGTACATTGCATCAAAATTGGTCAAACCGTTTTTAAGTTGTATAAAAAACTAAGGGACAGACGGACAACATTTTTCAACGTCATCATATCCGTAATCAGAAACTTTTATGATTGTTAGCCGATTAAATTCTTTTATAGTAAATGTACATACAGAAATGCAGATTTGTTAATATAGATCACATAACCGAATTCTAACTAATATTACAAATACGAATGTGTGTTAATTTTTTATACTTTAATGCTTTAATTACTGAACCGATTTTCATGAAATTTCGCATAAACGTTGTCAGGGGTACAGAACAGGATATAAAGAACATCTTATATGGGAAATAAGTCCTGTTCCCGAGGGATAGATCAAATTTCCATTAACGCGACCCGCGGGCAAAAGTTAGTTTAGTAATAATTAAAAAGTGATTTCTTAGGTATTATACACAACAATTTATATGACAGAGGATTATGAGGTAGATTTTCAAATTCAAATTCAAATTCAAAACACTTTATTCAATTTAGGCCCTAAGAAGGCACTCATGAACGTCAAAACTACCACCGGTTCGGAAAACAACCCAGTCATCGAGAAGAACCGGCAAGAAACTCGATCTGGTTTATCTTTTTAACAAATATATATAATATTTAGAATAATAATATATTCTATATAATAGTAAATTTCACAAACGTTTTTAATGGATGCACAGAGATGAGTCAATTCCAGACATCACCATCGTTCACATATTGATCCACTCTATAATAGCCTTTTGACACCAAAACCCGCTTGACATGGCGCTTAAATTCACAATCCGGCAAATCGGTAATATCCTTTGGGACTTTGTTGTAAAATCTAACACTATTTCCCAAAAAACTGTTACTGGTTTTACTAAGTCTAAAACGTGGGACAACCAGTTTGTCTCAGTTTCTAGTATTTAGATTGTGCCGGTATTTTACGAAATCTGTACGAGTAAGGTCATGTCAACAGGAACGCCAATTGCCCACTATGTAAATAAAGAAATTACAATTTGTTGTCTAAATGTGTATATAACTGAAAAATATATTTTTTACTAGCTGTGCTTGCGACTTCATGCGCGTGGAACTTAATGCTTAAAACAAACAGTGACTAATAAAATCATCTGAATATATGAAATCCATTTATTTATCTACTTTTCTCTGGTACTTAAGTCGCATCGTCATTAAAATTACAATAACTTTTGATAGATCGAACCGATTTTAATGAAACAAAGACTAAATGTTACTCAAAGATATGCCTTATGGTTTTCTTGAAGAGCGTTTATCATGAACTCGACATTTTAGTAGTACAGCGTCTTCATACAAACAGACAGACATTTCTAAAAATAGTTGATTGGTATTTTATTACTTATTCCAACAATTTTCTTCACATAAATCTACAACGTACAGACACGTTAGATTGACATTCTCATTATACGTATAGATTACAAATTACGCTAGACGAAGCACCACCGAGCAAGTGCGCGCTGTAACGGCAGTGCTCACTGCTGGGTGATATATAAATTTATATTGTTTAAACTACTAGCGAGCAGTGAAATTTTCTTTCAAAATAATAAACTTAAATGCTTCATGCATGTGATTATAGAAAAGAAAATCTTTATTTGACCTAAAAGTCATTTAAATTCCCATTTGTAAGTTTACAAGTGAATTCATGCTATTAATAATTCATAAATATAATATTATATGCAGTTTTGATATATTAGACAATAAATTCTGAAAGTTTCATTAAGATATATCTAAAGGTTTGGTTGAAATAGTTTGTTTTTAAATTATAAGTTCTAAAAAAAATCATTATATTATTGTATTATTGTTAGATATCATATATTCCATAAAAAAATATTTTTTTGATATCTGTTTCAGTGTTTAATTATTGGTAGTGACTACTTCATAACAAAATAGTTATATTTAAAATCCATGAACAGTTAGGAAATGGGGGGTCTACTTGACGTGATCTATACTAATATTACAAAGCTGAAGAGTTTGTTTGCTTGAACACGTTAATCTCAGGAAATACTGGTCTGATTTGAAATTTTAAAATGTGAAAATTCAGTGTTAGATAGCCCATTTATTGAGGAAGTCTATAGGCTTATACAGGCTCGTATATCATCAACACCAATAGGAGTGAAACACCAATGAGTAATGTGTCAAAATAGTTTTTTTTATCTTTTGAGAGCTTCCGCTGCATGTTAGCGTTAGCCTGAAGTAACTATTCCACTCGAAGGAAGTCGCGCGCAGAAGCTGGTGTAATATAAAATGAACAATGATTTTATAATTAAATAGGAATGGAAAAAAAGAACCAATAAGAGAGATCCGAGGATTAAATTTAACGTACAAAGTACATGTAGCAAACATACTGAATAAACTGATACCTATATAAGATACTATTTCAAAACGTTTCCAATCTCTTATAGTAGTAATACGAGATAGGAGGACAATTCGTCCAGTTAAGTAAGCAAATCTACGAAGAAATATTATATCCATTTCTATCATCATATAATATCTATACATATAATACGAATGTAAATTTTCGTTAGTACGCATTAAACGTAAGGTAGGTATGTATTTGTGTATATGTAAGGACGTATAAGTGTCTGTCTGGATCTAGTAGTATACAAATATGGGTAATGTATAATTAAATATCTATACCAAGGTACTTCATATAGTATATAATTTATGATAATTTCATATATAAATAATTGGCGGGTATGGCGGACGCCATAAGCGCCTTGATAATAAAAAAAATATTGACAAATAACACATATAAAACTTCCTCATGAATTACTTTATCTACTGGTGAAAACCATATGAAAATCCGTTAAGTATTTTTTGAGTTTATCGCGAACAGATAGACAGACGTCAAAACGTGGCATAGAAGTTTGTATTATAATATACTAGCTGACCCGCGCAACTTCGTCTGCGCCAAATCGGTTATTACCTGTTCCGATTTTATTCCAAAACGCGAAAAATCTTAATAAACCTAGAACCCACATCCCCTCTCGCCCCCTCCCAAACACGCCCACTCCTTCCCTTCCCCCCCAAACACAAGCTGGCAACGCACTTGCGACTCTCCTGGTGTTGCTAGTGTCTATGGATGGTGGCGATCACTTAACATCAGGTGACCCGCCTATTCGTTTGCCTCCTACGACATAACAAAAAAATCGATTGTAGCGACACTTACCGGGACCAATTGTGAATCCAAACTATCCTATATATATAATATATATTGGTAAGAAATGTCTTCCCGGTACCTTCTAGGCTGCTCTTGTGACCCTCACCTCCGCGCCCCTTATAGTTTTTATGTTCTAACCAACTCCATCAATTAACATGATGTAAAAAGTAAACTTTATCTCCATGAAATTTTGATTTAGCTCTTTATTTTAACAAGAATTTATAAAGTATACATTAAACCTGTATCTAGTAACATTTGTCAAATGTATGTTCTCTCATGTGTATGTAATGTATCTTCTTTTTCACATAAAAATAATATTTTGGCTAAGATACTGAACTTAGATATATTATGTCGCGTATTTTTTTGGAAAGCTAAGAGGAATTAATTTATCTGTCCATGATTTTATTCCTTTATTTCTTCTAATCATTCCAGCAACGCACGTCATTTTATAGAATTTTTCTAATTTTAATTACATTTATTGATCACAATTATTGAAAATATATACTTACCTAAATAAAAAGTAATACTAACATACCTATCTAACAGCGAAAGAATGTTCAAAATCAGATCAGTAGTACCAGAGACATACAAACTAACAAACATCATTTTTTTTAATATTGGAGTTTTATAGATACAAATTCTACCAGTGTTAAGTCAGTCATGGGAAAGTCACTTTATAGGCATTATATTTTTATTCTTTAATTTAGTTCTTCCAGATTAGGCCACTAAAATACACAATGACAGGCAACACTTACAGACCTAATGCCTTAAATAAATATACATTTACATAATAGTTATTGTGTTATGTTAATGTTTAATTTTTGTAATCGACTTCTTAAAACGTATAAGATTAGCCAGAGTACTTACAAAAAAAGAAAATACACACCTTTGTGCCTTTGTTAAAATAAGACGGACGCAGTATTTTGTTAGGTAAAATATCACACAATATAATAAATACTAAATTGAGTCAATTAAAAAAAATGTGTTCTAGAGTGCCTTCATCTAACAAACATTTACATACTGAGTTGTCCCTGATTCTGAGCTCTGCAAGATGGACTGGAGAGCACATCTTTACAGATAGTAGACGTAGCAAGCTTTTTAAAGCCATGGCTTACCAGGAATGTTATCCTGAATGAAAGCATAAGATTTGTCTGTAATTGGGTTGGATACATTCCAGTTTGAGTTCCATAATGGAAAGAGATCAGTCTTGTTTGGGGAGGGTCAATACTGAACATAGGTTTTATAGTGATCAAAATATCTAGTATGGATAGCTTGTTTAGCGATAAGATCAACAGCTTCAGTATCCTGGATCCCACTATGTCCTCGTATTCATGCCAGATCTACATAAACTTCTAAACAATGTTGTTGATACAAATGAAATTGATTGTGATAACTGAAGTTTCATTGAAATATGTCAAACATGTCAAAACAATATCAAATGTATTGTAAAAAGTTTCAATAAGATAAAGACCTTGAAGGCAAACAATTTCATTAATATATTTAAAAAAAAACATTTATATATATATAGATTTTTGAAGTTATACTTCTAATGGCGCGACTGACACCATGCAGTTAGCTATAGTCAACATTTTGTTTCTTTGTATTTGTTGTTTGTATTTCTTTGTATTAAAACTTTCTATGTATTAAATACCTTTTTTCTATTCTGTTAGTGTCGTTTTTTCTACAAACGTAGAATAAGGCGAAAGATGAAATTTTTGAAAAGATTATTATCTCGTTACGCCAAAGAAGTATAATTTCTAACGCGTGTACATAAGTACCCACACATTTTTTTTTGCTATTTAAAACCTTTGAACTTTTTCACGATTGTTTATTATGTAGATATTATTTATCCCCAGAATTACAAAACTTTACCAAACCAAAATTACAGGAACGCTCTCGGGCGTGCACAAAACACGCTACAAAATTATTATCAAAATCTGATCAGTAGTTTCGGCATGCATAGAGGACAAACATACAAACATTTTTTTCACTGCATATAAAATATATTACCAATATAGATACCAATATATACCAATGTAGAAAAAGTCACATGTATCACTAGTCTTAAACGTCAAGTTACGAGACTCATCTTCAGAAGGATGTCCCGAAAAATGTAACATATGTGATTTGACAGCAAAAGTTTGGGGCGATCGTAAAATTTGTACAAACTATCATTGGAACTTTGATCAGCCACAAGCGCTCGGGGAAACATAACCAATTTTACGACTACTTGAACTTAAGGCTCTTAAGGCTTGTATGAAAACGTAAACGATTCTGCTACATGCGAATTAGGGTTATTAGATTTAATTTTAAAAAATAAAGACATACATCCATAAAAGACATGCACCCTATCCTATTATCCTAATTTTGTTACGCGTTAAATGTGTCGTTACATTTTCAAATGAGCTAAATTCAATTTTAGCCCTTCCTAATATTTTAAGTTACTTTTTCTTGACCTTCAATTTTTTTTATATCATAGGAGGCAAACAAACAAGTGGTTCACCTGATGTTAAGTGATCATCACCGTTTATAGACACTTGCAACACTAGGAGAATCGCAAGTGCGTTGCCATCCTGTGTTTGGGGGAGGGCTAGGGGAGGTGGGTTATCCGGCGCTCTCACTGACCGAACGAAACACAACAATGCAAGCACTGTTACTTCACGTCGGTTTTCTGTGGGTCGGGTGGTACTATCCCGAGTGAGCTGACCCATCATGCTAAAATCAGTAATAGCTTCCGCGTGGCTCTACCACCTACAAATTTTTGTAGATGTAAAATGTGAAGATCATATTTAAAAAAAAAGTAAAAACCTTATTGTAATGATTTCTATTTTTAAATTAATATTAATGCTTTAATATGGCTTTTATAATATTTTTATAAAATTAAATGATATTCAAATGATTTAAACATCTACTTCCAGTACCGCTACAACACATTCGATACGCAATCGGAACATTAACACTAGCGCCACCTTATTAGAGAGTTCGGCATATAAAAGGCAAGATGTCGTTAATCGGACACGGAAAAAGAAAAGGTGTCCGATCGGGCCGTCGTCGTGTACAGACGTGCCTCCGCTGCGTCCGCTACTCTCGCCGTCCGATCCGCTATCTCGCTCTCGCGCTCGCGCTCGCTTCACTTCGCCTCCGACGCTCTCGCAGTTAGTCGTGTCCGCGCTTCGCTCGCGTTCAGTCGGTCTCCGCGCGCCCTACGCACAGTGCTGTCTTCGAGTTTCGTGTCGCCCGCTTCGTGTTTACGTTGTGTCGCGCCGCGCTTCTTCGCGTTCAGTGCCGTGTGTGTCGCGTTTAGTGCCGGTTGATCGTCGCGTATCGTGCGTTACGAACACTCGTGTGTGTCCGCCGCGAATCGTCATTTGCCGTTACTAGCAATAGTAACAGGTTGTCAATTGGTACAATAACAGACTGTCAATCGTAAGGCGCTCGACTTTAGAGCGTATCAAACCGCACCTTTCGGTGCGAACCCGGGTTAATTTCTTTTGAAAGTCCAGTCGTCTGGCCAACTCACGGATACCTAACGGTGTAGACAACGAACTGAGTTGGAGCGACCTGTCCGCTCGCCGTAGGCCCCGCGGCCTACTGCATTGACAGACGGGCCTGGGTAGCTTGGCCTTGGCGAGGTCGCCTAGTCAAGTCCACGGTGTCTCCCTCCCACCCACCTGATCCCCTCATTCCATCCTCGGGTGTCTGTTTGGGCGTAGCCCGGTTTACCGGTCTGCGTTCTCGGCCCCGGGATTGCTAGGGCTCTCCCTCTAGGCTTTGTAGGCTCTATACCGTGCGGCATTGCACTTCGCCCACAGGTATTTTGGTCCGGACTCGGATAGTCCCGTAATTTTCCGTTCAGGCGCGCCCCCCTGCCCCTAAGGCAGGGAGGTTTGTTTCGCGGCTCCCCTATCCCTACTCAGGCCCCGGTATGGCCCAGCCAATCACTCTCGAGCGCGAACATGCTCGGTTTCGCGATTTCGTCATGAACTGCTGTCCGACAGCCGTCACGGAGTACGATCGCTTCTGTAGAGAGGCGCGAATTTTTCAAAACGGAGGTCCCCCGCCCACAGTCCCGTCCAACGCTGTCTTTCCCATATCCAACTCCTTCGCCCTACTCTTGCAGGAAAACCAGACCGCTGTAGAAGCGAACAACCCCTCCGCTCCCATCCCAGACGAGGAGGGCTCCGATATGGAGCAAGATCCCGCGAACGATGGCTTCTCCACCGTCTCGCACCGCCAGCGCCATAAGCGCGCGAATCCCTCTTCCGATAACGAGGGCCCTAAGCCCTCGAAACTTCTCAACGTTGATGGCACGAAAGTGCCAAAAACGACATCCACGCCCTCCAGACCGGCTTCGCCTCAAGCTGCGGAACCCGCAGTCACGAGTAAGAAGCCCCGCCCACCGCCCCCCGTTACGATCCAGGACAAGGCGTCCTGGGTCGAGATTCGTCACATGCTGGAAACAGCAGAGATTCCCTTTACCTCCGCCGTGAATACCCCTGTCGGTATCCAGGTGAAGGTCGCGACCCCTGCCGCCCATAAAAACCTGACTCGTTTCCTTCGGGATAGCAAGTTCGGTTATTTCACTCATTCGCTCGAGGAAGAGCGCTTACTACGAGTTGTCATCCGTAGAGTCCCCGCCGAAATCCCAACCGATGACATCTCCGACGACCTCAACGAAAAGGACATTCCTGTTCGTGAGGTACACCGCATGCGCTCTCCGCGCACGAAGGCACCCTACAATATGGTGTTAGTCGTTCTCGACCGCACCAAGGAAGGGAAAGCCATTTTCGATCTCTCGACCCTCTGCGGCCTCTCCGGCATTATTGTCGAGCCGCCGTGCAAAACGTCCGTACCCTCACAGTGTCACAACTGTCAGGTTTACGGACACTCCGCACGTAATTGTCGCCTGCGTCCCAGGTGTGTTAAGTGCCTCGGCGACCACTCCACTAAGGAGTGCTCCCGCTCTCCGACCTCCTCTGACCCTCCGAGCTGCGTCTTGTGCCGCGGCGAGGGCCATACCGCGAACTATCGCGGATGTCCCCGCGCCCCGCGCACAAAGCGCCCCCGCTACCCCAGACAGGTCTCCCCGTCTAGGACGCCCGCCGCCACCGCCCGCCCCCGACCTCCGCCTCTCATATCCCGAGAGTCCTTCCCGAGCCTGCCGAGCACATCTCGTGCACCGGCAACGTCCGTACCCGCGACTAGCGCGCCCCCCCGCCCCTACCGGGCCCCTCAGGCCCCGTGGGCTCCCAAGCCCGCGTCTCAGCCGATCCCGAAATCCCAGGCGGCTAAGCCTTCACAGGCCGACCCCGCATACTCCTTTTCCCTATCGAGCATTGACTACGTAGGTCAATTGCTCATTTTTCACGAGATCTCGGAGATCTCGGCATACGAAGAGACGGTCCGAAATCCGTCTCTAGGTCCCTTGACAGCCATACATAGGTATCCAGCCATTTCGGCTACCCTGCAACGGCTCGTGCGCGCCGCCGTTAATAAATAAATAACTCATATAAGTCAGAGTAAATCCGTGTATTTACGTCTCACTTCCCCTAAAACGATCAAGTAATAATAATAATTTTTGCTATTTCTATTTTTAGATTCCGGCGCCGACGCCGTTCAGTAAACTTTAAATTCGATATTTTAATATGCGTGTTTGCGCCCACGCACGCGTAACCTTCTCTGACGCCGCCGTGAGAGAAGGATCCCTCGTTAGTTAGTTCCCGCACACATCGTGGTTCTCAGTGATATCTCGAGCCGAGGTCGTCCCCGGTTGGAGCCCCCGAGATATCACTTTCGCGACACAGTGACTCACCTACATCACTTGTACTCACACATGAGATCAACTCTCACCACACGTGCACATACATACACATAGTGGATGGGTTTGTTTTTTTTCCCTTTTTTTCGAGCTGAATCGAATAGTTTAGCTTGTTTCATTCCGATATACACGTATGCATTTGTGAATCATGCAATTTCGATTGCATGATTCACAAATGAATATATGTATGAATAGCTTAGAATAGTTTAGCTAGGTTAGATCCGGGATAACAGCAACAGCCCAAGCCGAGGTGTGCCGCGCACCCTTGAGCTAGTTGCCCAAATAAAATCGGCTGAGTGCCTTAAGCGCTCGCCTTAGTAGTCCGGTGAAGCTGTAGAGGCCTCTAAAAAGGCCAATAGCATAGTCAGTCCGAAAAAAAAAAAAAAAAAAAAAAATCGGACACTCATTGCTATGTCGAAGTTATTGTAGGACGAAGCTCTACTCGGATAAATAGTCACAGTGCTTACAGAGTATTAATTTGACCGATTATACTTTTGTTCATTACATTATGAACGGCAATATTTGAACTTCGTTCTCGGTGTATAAAAACTGGAGATCTAAAAAAAATTAAACATGTTATATGAACGATTCAAATTGGATTTATCTCATTTTGAAATGTAACAACACAAATTTTGGATAACTTCAAAACTGCTTGATGGACTTTTATAGATTTTTATAAACATACGACTTACGTAAATTCACAATTAATTAGGTGTAACAAGGATCAAACCTTTAAGAAAGTGTAAAAAAGTAAAACAAACTTTTGTTTGATTCTCGACCAATTTTAATGAAATTTTATATAAGAAAAGTAATTCTACGTCATTTAATTTAATTCTAGCTTTAGTTTTGGTATATATATATGTTAAAAAGATGAACCCGATCGAGTTTCTTGCCGGTTCATCTCGATGACTGGGTTGTTTTCTGAACCGCTTGTACTTTTGACGTTCATGAGCGCCTTCTTAAGACATAAATTGAATAA